>OX465277.1:112856425-113411425 GCA_949987645.1 Tachina grossa
TGAATACGACAGTATAGTACATGTACATTATGTATACTATATATGTTATTAGTAAACGGCATTTAGCCCATATACATAGCTTCATGATGACGTCAAAATTACGTCAGAACCACAAGTGCATGTCGCATTTTACATATCGCGTACTGTACTCCGCTCTTTTTATTACGATGTGTAAACAATATGTAATTTTAATTTTTAATCATATTTAAATCATATTTTTGAAGTCCAAAGGGCAAGTCTTGGTCACTTTTATAGCAAAAATTATTGATATACATACATACATATGTACATAAGTACGTATGTATGTACATACATAAGTACGCAATAAATATAAAAAATTTTCATTAAAAAATATATTTAAATTTGAGCAAGTTCAAAATAGAGCCCTGCGTAAACATTCTTGAAATCTAAATACGTCTCGTTTTTTAAATGTATTGCCGTGGCATGTACTCGTATTATACTAAATGATGTCATATAACAAGCGAAGCACCACGAATGTAGTGATGTTCGTGTATATGAGTGTTTACGAGTGTTTACGAGTGATGTCGCGAACACTTCTTGGTCGTAACAAACAGTCCAAATACCACAAGAAAAAGCAGTGTCTTCACCTGGTTACAAATATTGGTAACCAGTGTTTAATAAACTTAAGTCGAAGTAGCAAAAGCCGTATATTTTTACTATATATATTTTATTTATACTTTTCGCTACTTTGGTTTTTTCCAACTGTTTAAAATGTACCAATGCTTTTGCATGTGTATACATATGAACAAAAATACAACAGTCGCAGCCGAAGCAGAAAGCGAATTATGAGCAATTGCGCAGCACTTTCAACAGTCGACGATTTCAAAAGTTTGAATTTGATTTGCTGTTGTTTATGGTTAGTTTCGTTAGTAAAAGCATAAGTACTTTGTATGCTTTTGTAAGTACCAAATAGTCACATTCGAATCTCTTGCTTTTAGAAGCTTTCTGCAGGTTCGGTCAACTATTTTGTGGTGTTTGTCATGTTTTTATTGTTGTGTTTGCATATCACACAAGAACAGAACTTCTAAAATCAAAAGTTTTTGCTTCTTCGACTGTGACTGTCTGGGACTTACAAAAGCATAAGCTTTTACTTGCGATACTAACCAAAAGCAAATCAAATTCAAAATTTTCAAATCGTCGACAGCTAAAAGTACTGCGCAATTGGTCGTAAATCGTTTTGTGATTTTGCCTTGACTGAAACTGTTGCATTTTTAAAAACACAAGCAAAATTAATTGAAATTAAATCATTTGTTTTTTAAATACTGCTGGTAACGACTACATAGCATGATGATGTGGCCACTGCGGATTTTTTAGATTTTCAGTGTTGCCGTAATTTTTCGGGGAAGTGCTGGAGAGCTAGTGGGATCTTGAAAGTTTTTAGCTTAGTTTTTTGGATTTTTTCTAAATAAACAAACACAACCCGCGAAGCGATTAGCTTGTCTGCAGAAAACACCTAGAGTCTATGGCGAGAATCGAACCCACGACCTCCGGACTGTGAGCATAGCATCGCTGCCACTCAGCCACAGGTGTACCCAACATGGTTCCAATATGGTTTGTGTTGTTGCTAAAAGGTACGTGACTTGGATAAGTGGTTCGTGACAGTGCTAGCTGAAGGTATCTCTACTAAAATAAAGGAGCATACATACAACTTATGTGTAAATGTGGATGCATGACGTTCGTATGCGCACCCATGCGTGAAAAAAGCAAACATCACATCATCGCGAAGTATTTGATTCTTTACTTCGAACTATATCTACAATAACTGAAAAAAATGTCTTGCAAACGGTTTTGTTTAGTGTTTTTTTTTTCTCTTTTTTTTTAAAGACTTCGCTGCAGTAAAGCATATGTTAAATCCCTCATGCCTTGAAAGTTCTTTTAAAGGGTCTTATGAAGGGCTCTAGTTAAAAATTGTATTGGAAGCAGTCAAAAAAATAAATGAAGAAAGTCGAATGAGGCATTTTATTGCTAAAATGGCAAACTTAACAAAGAATAGCTTAAACCATGATACAATAATATAAAGGTACAACCACATTTGACTTATAAAATTAATTCTGAATTTTGTCCCAATTATTTGATTACGAGTACTGTTTTTTTGTAAACAGAGAGGAAAGCGTTGCCATACACATATAATGGCAACTTTTATTTAGGAATGCTTTTTGAAATGTGTAATTTGAGTTTAGAAATTGTAGTTAAACACATATTTTTTTAATGTTAATTGAACATGAGAATAACGAAATCTGTGTGCAATAAGACCTACAAAAGCAAATATTTGATTAATTATTTAATTCAATAGATAACAAAAAAAAAAGCCTCACGGCTTGGGATGCAATTTCGTTCTTAAAAACATCGATATAAAGATACGGCATTTCTTAGAAGCGATACATCATTGTTTTATTAGCGGAATTCACGGTAGTTTCATACATATAATACACATTCGCATATACTTCGTGTGCAAATTTATTGCTGGTTTACATCAAGCACAACACACATACTGCGACATTTGCATTTAAGGTAAACACCTTTCAAAGCTCTTAAATTTGTTCTTGTTTCTTTGCAAAGTAACAGCAAGCATTGTTGTCGCCGAGATCTGGTTGGCTGTTCTGCTCTCGTCGGTGTGAAAGTACAAAAAGCTCTTTATAAAAGTTTGCACATTGTGCATATGGCTTGAACGTAGCTGAATAAGAGTTAATGCTTTGTTGATATATACAACAAACACTGTACTTCTTTTTTGTTTGCTAAGACATGGCCTATGATTGGACTAGGAACATGTAATTATCATATTTCTCCTTAAAATGGACCACGTGGTCTAATAATATCCGTAAAGATGCTACATCCGAATAATGTAAGGCAGCTACGTCTAAACTCACATACTCTAATATAGCTTTGTTATTGTTTCTTTGCAAAGACCAAAGATGTCGCCGAGATCTGGGGGCAAATCGCGGCACTCGTTATCGAATTACGAAATATTTCCATATAAATTCTATTGAAATATTTCGTAACTACGTTCGATAGCGATTGCCGCGATTTTGCACCCTGCTTGGATATTGTGCTCTAGTCAGTGTGAAAACACAAAAGGTCTTTCGTAACACCTAATTCACACGAAGACTTTTATGAAGTCTATTTTTCGACGTCACTTTTTGTTTGTTAGCGAACGGGGTAGAGAAGAAAGAGGGGTAGAAAAAGTGACTCGATTTCTGTTTTCCATGGTTTTTTTTTCATATTTCTCTTTACATTGCTCTTGTTGTTATTGTTGTTACGTTTCAATATTACTCTTCTATCTTATTGTTATTTTTTATTGTTACTCTTCTAGCTTATTGGCTATATGAGTGGAGAGAAGTAAAATTAGACGTCAAAAAAAACATCGTATAAATGCAAGGAATTTTTGGTAGCAACTTCAAAAGAGAATTAAGAAAAATAGACGTCATAAATTTCACGGTGTGAATTAGCACTAAAACTTCGCACATAGTGCGTATAGCTTGGACGCAGTTGATGTAAGGCAGTACACCAGAGAGTATAAAGACAAAGTTCCGCCTTGATTCAGTTGGAAATTTCCTTCCTGTTGTATCTTGCTTGCTGCCGTTGTTGGTGCTGCTGTAACTTTTTTGCTGTTTATTTTTTTAAATTTATGAAATAATTAAAATATTTTTCATTATTTTTAATTTAATAAACAAGAACGTCAAAAAATAAAAAAAACTCGGATTCCATAAATTAATAAGGTAACATTAATTTTGAGAGTAAAAAATAATCGGGACAAACGTCAGAAGGTTAATATGGCGACGAAAAGAGAGAACGGTTTTACCTTTATATTATTGTATCATGGCTTAAACTAATCAAATTAAAAATTAATTTAAAATAATATCCTAGAAATATTTAAATAAATTGGTTTCAGTATTTTACCTTCGTTCGAACTGTAATGTATTTTTATTCACTGAATAGTGAAATTATTAATTATTTTTTACAGCGTTATTTAAAAAATTTTTTGGATTTGCAATGAATCCATATACATACATATTTTTATGAAACTACATATATTTATCTATCAATATTTTTATTGAAAATTAATTTTAAAGAAATACTAGGAGAGATGTTACTTATGGCCTGTTTCACAATAACGAAAGGAAACTGAAACGAGATTTTCGACTGAAAATTTATATTGAAAACAACAATAAAATATGAAAATTTGTTTTTGTTTTCAATATAAATTGTAAGTCGAAAGTTTCGTTTCGTTATTGTGAAACAGGCCATTAAAGTATTAAACTTTCGTTCGGTAAATATATTTGAATATATTTATTGAGAACTTTTTTTATTAATATTACTTATTCAAATAATTTTACTTACTTTTGAATTATATTTGCTAAAAAATGCAAAAAGGAGTTAAATATTTATCAACTTATTGAGAACAAGATTCAATGTTGTTTCTTCAACTTGAAAATTATTTAATTGATTTGCTACACAAAATGCAAACTGTATTTCAGTTGAGGCAAATTTTAATATTCATAATATGTATGTATGTATGTAAGTATGAAAGAAAATATGTATGTATGTATGAAAGTACTTATGTATGTATAAGTTTTGATATGACGTTTTTTTTTAATGAAATGCGCACGTGTTATATGTTCTTCTGTTGTTCAACATCGAGCATCGGACTGAATAATTTTATGGATCTAATAAAGTTATTCGAAAAAAAATTGGGATAAAATTTATTTGTACGAGAATTATTGGAATAAAAATTACTCGAATTAAAGTGAACATTTAGATAAAAATTACATTAGATAAAAATTATCTTGTTGATACATAGTACATACACACATAAATACATACATAAGTATGTATGTATAAGATAAACTTCAATCTAACCCGATAACTTTTTAAGTGATGCTCATATTGTTGCTTTTTCGTAATACAAGAAATTTTTTATTTCAAAAACTTGTCCGATTTTGATAAATTTTTTCAGAAGTTCTATAGGTATAATTTTTTTTATTAATTTTCCGTTTTCATTATGTTATTGTTTTTCAGAAATAAAAAAATAATATGAGACTTTTTTTATCTATGAAATTCAAAATTTTTTCCTCAAACATTTGGTTTAATGTATTTGAAATATAATTTATGTTTATTAAATTTTAATTTAAATATTTCGTTTATAATAAATTTAAACTATTTATTAAAATGTTTAATCTTAATCATAGTAAAAAAATTAAATAAAATAATAATTATATTTATTTAATATCATGAAAAATATTTATTGTTAATTACATACTTCTGTTTTTTTTTTAATAATAATTAATTATGGAGTTTTGTTCTTTTCTATAATATTTGTTAAACAAATTTTTCTACAGAAATAGAGATAGAGAGATAGATAGAGAGAGAGAGAGAGAGAGATATAGATAGCTAAGAGGTTTAAATTTATAGTTTCGTTTAATTTTTTCTTAATTTCATATCTTGTTTTTCTAGCGAAATAAATTTTTTAATTCCTTTTTTCTTTTTTGAGGAAAATTTCATAATTCAAAATCTTTTAACGTATTATGCAGTGGTGGCCAAAATATGTACATATCTGACCAGAAATGTACATAAAAAGCAGATTTCCTAAACATATGTTTACAATATATCAATATAGTATTGTTATAATCCACCTTATCGTGTTTGGCGTATTTCGACTACGACCACGACGTTTTTGTTATCTATTACTGTTAGAACTCCGCAACACTTTTTTTTAATCTAGGATCAAAATGTCGTATCCGAAGTCGAAATACGCCAACCACGATAAGGCGCAATATACATATATATTATAATATCTGTGGCAATAAGGGAAGAGTGCTTAAGTCATAGTTTACTGTTTTGCACGAGAGCACTTTAAAGCGTTCAAATCGATTTTCAGAAATTTATTTCTTTTAGAGTTAAATTGGGAAATTCTCAGTTAATCTTTATTTTTTTAAGCAAACCTCGTTCTACACACTATGGGCCAATTTCACCAACTCAATTTAAATATAAATTGATATTTAAAATTCTTTTGCAAAAAACGAGTTTGATGTTTTGAATTTGTTAACAAGTTGTTATGTAAAAAGAAAATTATATTCCTCCCTATCGTGGTTGGCGTATTTCGACTTGGACTACGACGTTTTTGTAATAGATTAAAGAAGACCGCAAAAAATTTTACTTTAATCTAGGACCAAATCACTGTAGTCGAAGTCGAAATATGCCAATCACGATTAGGTCCATTATTCTCGCAAGAGTTAAGTATGTATACAAGATACTTGTACAACATTTTTAAACAATATGAAGAACGACATGACTATTAATTCTGCATTATTAACTCAAAAATAAAACTTCTTGAGTTGCAGCAGAGGATCCATATGTATGTACCTTGTCGGAGAATGTGTGGTTAACTACAAAAATAGTTAACTTTTTTTAGACTTACTAAAAGCTAACTGCAATGTCATCCAGAACAAACCCAAAATTAATTTTCAAGTTGAGTACGTAATTGAAATTGACGAGAGCCAACAAATTTATTCTCAGCTACTTTGAAACTCATTTCAGTTCTATATTAACATTT
Organism: Tachina grossa; assembly: GCA_949987645.1. Lineage (NCBI taxonomy): Eukaryota > Metazoa > Arthropoda > Insecta > Diptera > Tachinidae > Tachina > Tachina grossa. Next base: position 112,862,997 of record OX465277.1, read on the forward strand.
TGCTGTTGTTATTTTAGTTGGTACCTTAGCTGAGTGGTAGCGCGTTGAGTACACAACGTGTGATGATACATGTTTACAGTTAACAGGGTATGTTGTTCTATAAATTTTTCCAGGTGAAAATATCCATACTAATGTATTAATATTTGGCAGCACTAAAGCTGGAATTATGAATAATTTTTAGTGATGTCAACTCAGTGCTTTAAACACTGTGTTTTATTGTGGTTTTTAAAAATTTAGAGTCAATGCTTTCATGTTTTTTTGAATACTGCGGACACCAAAACTCATATTGAAGTAAATTGTTTGGCATAACATACATATGCACATATTTTACTTTCAAATTCTAAAAATTTTCAAACTCCTGCTCTTAAACGTTCCAGTTACTTGATAAAGTAAGGACATACTCACAAAATATAAAGAGATTATAATGTATACAAAAATTAAAATTGTTCCTGTGAAAATCATAGGCCCGTGATTTTCATATTTACATATTTTGCTTTCAGAATTTTCGAAGCGATTTTTTTAATACATATTTTTGCATGCTTAATCATTTGTTTTGCATATTTTAGACTAAAGGGCAGAAAATTTAACAAATATTTTTGGAGTGCTTGAATATTGTTTGAAATTAAAAGATGTAAGAAATAAGGCAAGTTAAGATTTTTAAAAGCATTGTATAAAAATTTTAGGCAGATTTTAATGTTATTAGAAAATATCCACTTAATGCACACGATAACATACAGAACGAATATATCAATGGTTGGAAAAAGCGATTTGTGTTTGGGTTATACCCAAATTTGTTAAATCTGCCTTATATCAACGTGTGCAAAGCTTTATTTACATTACAATGTGGTTGTGAAGAATTTTTTCTTGCAGAGATAGTGGGCATTGTTGGCCAGAAAGAGAAAATGCTGCAAACAACAAGAACTGTAGTCATCTAGGCTGAGGAAGCAGCGCAATATACAGCATTTTATTAAATGCATTAAAATTAATTAAGAAGTTTTAATAAAAGTTTAATAAGAAAATAAATTTTGACAAAGTAATTGTCAATTTTCGAGTTTTGAAAAAATACTACAATTTTTAGAATCCACCACTGCAAATTTTTTTTTGAAATTGTAATTAAAATTTAAAGTTTTGTAGGTGTGAATTACAGTGTAAAAATTGTTTTTTTATACATATTTTTTTTTTATTTTTTAAATATGTTAGACTAAACTTTAAAAAAAAAACTAATAAATGTGGGACTACAATTAATGATTTTTCTTGTTTTAAACTGCTTAATTTATATACAAAATATCATATGACATCAGTTGATGCACTCTATATATTTACATTATACAAAGTTTATTTTTTAAATTTAATTTTATTTTCGAGTAAAGTCCTTATATTTCAAACTAATTCGTTTAAATTCAATATCAAATCTAATATTCACTGAATATTTTTTTTTTCTCTCTATCTATTGGCAAATACATATTTTTAATTTTTTTCTGCTTTAACTTCTTTTCTTGTTATCTTTCATCATTCGTTTTTTTTTTTCTTAAGTTTCAAATACTTTTTTTTTAGTTTTATTTCACTAATTTTTTTATAAAATGTTTTGCCCAAGTTTTTTTTTTATTAAATATATAAACCATAATATATTTATCTTTACATGTTTAGTATAAAGCTCTTATTATTTTTTAATACAATTAATTTTTTTTTACTTATATTTTAACTCTAATATTTGGCGTTGAAGAAAACCTTTTTCTTGTTTTAGATAACGCTTTTAAAAATTTTCTTTTCTATATCATGCTTATTATTTGATTTATAATTTAATTTATGTTTTAATTTAATATTCCTGTTTTTTCTCTAAATAACTTAAATTTGTTTTGTATACATTTTTAAAATAAAGTAATTACTAAGATGTTTTAAGTGTTTTTTTTTCTTTAATAATTTGTTTTAACATGAACAATGGTAAGTTAAATAGAGTTGTGCTTTTACAAATTATAACGGAAGTTTAAAAATTTCCAAATAAATTAAAAACGCAAAACACTAGCAACAATTAAAAAAATTTTTTTTGAATATATAAATAACAAAATAAGTACAACATAAACATAGTTAGAAAGTTTTTGGAAAATATAATTGATTATGTAAATTTCTTTACGAAAAGAAAACTGATGGCACATTACGACCTTCGATATCCATCGAAATATGAATATATTTCAAAAGAAATTCTAAATGAATTTCAACAGATGTCGCTGGCTGTAATTTACCTCTTAATTTTTTTTTTATTTTTTTTTTGGTTTCCTACCAATGATTTTAGATATATTTAGAAGCTTTATAGAAGAAATTATAGAAGCTACCTATATAGGTTAACATTTTAAAATAATTATTTGTTAACGAGCTGCTATTTGGAATGGTTGTAGGATGGAAAACGTTTTGAAATTTAAAAGAAATTTTATTTTCTTTTATTAAAAAAAATTAGTTTTTGTAAAAAAATTAAATTTGCTAAAAAAAAAGCAAGGCTTAAGATAATATTGAAAGAATAACTAGCACCAAAAAACTGCTTTCTCGATAACTCTACCTAAGCAATTTAGAATTTTAAGACTCATGCGCAAACCGAATTCTATAAATGAATGCAGGAAACTAGATGCTACTTTGAAATAGTTTTTAAGTAGCAACTTTATTTTTTATAATGGATTAAATACACTACAAAAATAATAGAATAGAAAGTATTATAAGATATAAAATTGATTATAGTACATATCGCACTTAATCAACAAGAGGGTATTAACTCAAAATTTTAAAACTTTCACTAGAGATGAAAAACTGTGTGGTTACATTAACAATATGATTATTTTTAACTCCAATATATGTAGGCTCAAATCAAAAGAGAGTATCTTTTTTATGAAAATATACGATACATTTCTATGTCCACTTTTGTATTAACTCAAAATAATACATTTTTAGTGATAAAAAGGCAGTTACTACACTATCACAAAAATGGTCTCAAATGTGGTTTTCGAGATGAAAGAGTAATCGGAATACTTTGAAATTTTTACAATACATACATATATAGATATTGATGTTGTTAGTTGATTTCTTGCAAATAGTGAAATTTTAAAATGTTTAGAGTTAATACCCTCTTGTTAATTGAGTGCGATATGTATGTGCCCTTAATTATGAAAGTGGTGTAATTCATATATATTTCTTGTGTCAAGATATTTAGTAAATTACATTAAAGAAAAATTAAAAAAATTTTTATATTATGCAACATTTTAATTTAGAGTTGTTCTAGTTTCGATTAATATAAATTTATTTAATATTTATTAAATATTTCTTGCAGTTTTTTAAGATTTATTTACTATTTCAAAGCAAAAATGTATGTGACTTAGATCACTTTCATAATTAAGGGCACATAATCTGTATCAATTTGCGTAAAAAGCAAACAAAAAATTATTTTATTATTATTTTCGAAATTTAATTTCAAATTTTCGCACAGACTTAATTCAAAGACCTAACTTTCCGAAGATATCAATTTATGTGCACAAAATATACACTTTATTATTTTCGCATACTATAAAATACTATAAATTCGAAATTTTTAACAAAATTTAAAAAAAGAAAGGTTTTTATTTAAGAAAATTATACTTAAAAAAGCTTAATTCAGGTTGTTAATTTTATAGGAAATAAATTTTTATGTAAGCAAATAATAAGGGCTGGGACTCACTATCTCACATTATAGCACGACTTACGAAAAAATACCATCTTAATCTTATAAATTGTTATTGTCTTTTGAAAAATTTCATAAACTGCATTATACCAGGATTGTATTTTCCCACAACCCGCACGATTGTGTAGGATAGTGAATCACGGCCTTAACAAGTTTTTTTTCCAAGTTTGAAATTTTAGAAATGCTAACAACTTTCTTATGGAACAAATTTAAATTACAAAAACAAAACACATACAAAATTTGTCAACCCCTAGCGTTGCATTTTATAAAATGAGGCCTTTAATTTTATGGTGCAGAGTATTTTCGAAATATCGTTTTTTATTCAGACTTTTTTTTAATATTTAAAACTTGCCAAATCATATTGCTTTTATGTATTGTACATATCGCACTACAAACTATAGCTTTGCAGAAAATTAGTTTATTGTTACAACTCAATAAAAATATTAAAAATGTTTCTCTCAAGAGATGATTGTAGATACAAGCTATTCGTATAAGCTTTTTTACACAAGGGAATAGGACAATTTTTCTGCATAGTTAAGTCTAAAATCCCCCCCTTTTTAGGATAGGACCTGCATTTTCCAAAAAAAAATCCTATTTATTTTGATGAGAGTCCGAACAAGGGCGGACGGATTTGGCTTTTATTTCACCCCCAAAGCACCATAACGCTTGGGTAAAATCTTGGAAAACTGGAGCATGATAGGCCATGGCTTTATAAAATTGATTTAAGTGGAACATTCATTTGATTTAGAAAAAATTATTACTTTTTAGACAAAGAGCCTATTTACGAATCCTTGCTTCAGTAATAAACTTATTTTATCGGGCATAAAATTTAACAAAACCGGACACGCCACGCCATTCGATATTGATCAAATTTCAATATTAAATATTTTCAAATTTCGTTCAATACCGTTTGTTTCTATATCGTTCAGATTTCCATTTCGAATCGAATTCTCTTAAGCATTTTTTTTCATTTATTGGCAGAATTCAAAGAGCTGAAAGATTTTTTTTCGAAAAGTCATACTAGAAGGCAACCATTGTTTTGTACTACTTTTGAAATTTTAGACTCTTTGGCTTATGTTTAAACCATAAATGTCATGTTTTGTGATGTTACTAAACTTATATACACACACATGCATATTTACATACATGCATACATATGTACATATGTAAAAGTTTCTGAAAATTTTTTCGAATAATCCTCTAGCTAAGATAATGTCTAACTTTATTAAAAAAAATTTCTCAACATATTTGTATCAAAAAGCATAATTTATTTTAAGGAGAAAAGTTTGCTGCCGCAATTCAGATTGATAAAATACGTTGATAAACAAATTGTCCTGTTTTAATTGAATCTTTATAAACTTTTAAAATTATTATTTCGAATATAGCTGATGATATTTAAAATTATTATTATCAAGTTAAAAAAAACCTTGGAATAGATAAAATCTAGAAAATCTTTTTTCAAATAAAAAAGACAAGGACGTATGTATGTAAAATGATAAACAAATTGTCAGTTTGACTTAATTAAGTTTTGTACAACTTTAACGTAAAAAAGTTAAACATGCATTAGATTACAAATTAATTAGTTACAAATTAAAAAAATAATAATAATTAGGTATGCGATTAATCACGACTGCCCATGTGGTTTAAAACCAAAAGCAAGAAAATTAGAAAATTCTAATTTGAGATTCATTCTTTAACATTGAGATTAATTTATAGAGAAACTTGGAGTAGAATAATGTGAGTTCTTTTAACTAAAATTTAGATGCCTTCATAAGATTCATTTGTATTTTACGAGTAGATCAGGTTGCTTAAGCAACTAGTTAAGTTTTACAAAATCGTATTAGCTGATTAATCACATACATATGTATACCTAATTGCAATATTTTATATAAATTTATTATAACTCTAATGAACATAATATATATTTGAAACAAACCATTGATAAACAATATAAAAAATATATCTACTATTAACTTAACTAGATAAAATAAAAAATATAATATACACACATATATATATATATATATATAAATAATAAAAATTAATTAAAAAAAAGCTACATAAGTGCTACAAGAATTGCTCATAATAGAAATATTTTTTAACACAGTTCTAAAGAGGTGATTAGATTATTAAAATATATTTAGTATTTGTTGCTATAATGTGCGAATTATCATTATTTTTCAAAACATATTTCATATTTGAAATGTCAGAGACTCGGGTATTTAGAGATTATGTGAGAAATAAAATAACATTCAGTGTGTTTTCGAAACTTATAAAAACGTTAGGATTTCTTGTTAAGTTTAACTCAAATTATTTAAAGCAAATAAAGAAACTGAAATCATAAACGCATTGTATATCAATACATGTCTTTATATCATGTACTCAATTGTCAAAATTTTAAACACAAAAACTTAAGTCTTAACAGCACACTATGTGCTTAATTATCGGAAAACTTAAGATTAAATAAACTAGCAGCAGAATAAGATTTAAGGAGTATAAGTCGGCCGATTAATTTTAGGAGGCATTAGTCGCTGCTGATGATGTTGACGTCGCCTGGCGATAATAAATATTTGCACCTTTAATGGGCAATGGATGTGCCTCGGTATTAAATACCCATTCATCCAGTGATATCAGTGAATCGTCAGAGAATAATAGATACAAATACTGAAGAGGTTGTTTGATTTTTTTTAATACAACCACGACGTAGCAAAGAGGACATGGATAGATTTAAAGAAGGATAGCAAATAAATTTTTGGCACTTACCTTAAGGGTTTCAGCTAAGAAGAAACTCTGTTGTACATCATCTTTTTGTGGTACTTCTTGATACACATTTCTAATACCCGAATAACCGTGAGGTGTCCGACAATGTTGCTCTAGGGCTTGGACAGCATCCCAGCCCCAATCACGATACTTTTGATCATGCGTTAAACGCCAAAGCACAAAGTAACTTTCAATTGTTTCAGGTCTTAAAATATAGTATTTTTCAATCAATTTTAAAGCTCGAGCCTCAGCGGCTTCACTAAATCTGCAAGTAGAAAATTATGATAATATTGATTAGATTTTTAATAATAAAAAAAAAGAGCTCAAGTTATATTTCCTAAAAGTATTTTTTTAATATGTCAAAAAGTTTGTATTATAGAACTCTCCCCACTTTGTCTCAAACTACTTCTTTTTAAACACATAATATAAAATTGTCAAGCGTAAGGACAGTCTTAACATATTCAATAATCCTCAATTTTAATGACAACACTAATACTAGATTTATAATATAAATGTCTTCCACTAAACTAGACTTAAGCATAAAAGACTTTCAATTGTTTAGACTCTTTTGAAAACGTACAAATAAAACGAAAAAAAATAAAAATACATACATAAATTACCTTTTTTCAATTTATAGCCGAATTCTGCACAGACATGCACTTTGTGCATCTACATACATATATGTAAAACACTTGTCGCACTATTGCAAAAGCAATAACAAAAAAGCAACAAATAAAAAAAACTTAAATAGAAGAGAAACAAAAACAACAACAGCAAATGCTTTTTATTTTATTTTTCACACACATATTCAATATGGCCGAGAACTTTCTTTATATTACACGAATTTTATTGCAAGAATAAGAACTTTTCTAACTCAAAGGCATTTTTAAAAATATATATGTATGTATGCCCATAAATACAGACATACATCATACATACTATCTGCATTATTCATAAAAAATATTTCAGGTTTATTAAGGGCTTATTTGACATATTTCAAAGGGAAATTTGTCAAATAAAACTGTAATAAAGCTAAAATATTTTTTATGAATTAGACCGTATGTACATATGTAGCAATAATTGATTTCTTTTATCATTTAAGATTTCTTCACTTTTTTTAAAGCAGCAAATGCTTTTTTCAGACATTTATTTTGGACATAACTTTAGATTATACGGCTTTTATAGCAAAGGACATCTTTTATAAGATTTTTTTAATTATTTAAAATTTTCATCACTTTCTATATTATTATATTCCACAACACTAATTTATTTAAAGGCAAGCCGACGATCTGCACCGTACAAAAAACCGACTAGAACTAAAAACGGGATTAAAGGAAACATCAACGAGCGTGAGTGTGGGGAGTTTTGTTTAGTGATGATCAGGGCTGGGACTTTCACGCAAATTCGAGTTTTTTTGTGATATATAAAAAGGTATTGACTATTTATCTACCCGAAGCATTCAATTTTAAGTAATTTGGTGTCGTTTTGTTATTGCATATTTTTTGGTGGGAAGTGCATATTCTTACATAATTGGCACTAAATTCATATTTTCACAGTTTTAATTAATTTTTAATGTACATATATTTAAACATTAAAAAAATTCTTTAAAAAATTATAATTAAATTCTATAATTAAATTATTGAAATTATGGCACTACTGCAAGGATTCTGGACACTTAAGCTGTGTTCACATTATACGTATGTATTTGTATTGTGGAATGTCACTATTTTCACATGCTTAATTTGAACACAAATAAACAATATCATGTGTTTTTTCTCTGTGTGTAGTACAAACGACAATTTTGATTTAGAGCGTGTTCTAGTTTCAAATTAAAAATTGAGTGAAATTGTAAGATAGATTAAATTTATATTTATTTAATTGATTAAACAATAAAACTTAAAGAAAAACTTAAAAGGCATTAACAAAAGTAAGCATTTCTTTACCTTAATAGATTATATTAACGGCATGTCCCACGATCTCGACAATAAACTATCTATCGCTTACTTATATTGAAAACAAAAACAATAACAACATACCAACGTGTGAACACAAAAATTATAAACCGTATGTAAAACGCAAATGTTGACATGCACTGAAAATATCATGTGTATAAAAAGTGACATTCCATAAGACAAATACATATAATGTGAACACAGATTTAGTAAACAAGTAAACCTCGTTGATGAATGTATTAGAAAAGTTTACATTAAAGGTCAAATGCACAAGAAACAAGAACAATTTTAATAGTACTATAGAGAAAAATAGTGGCTATTATATTTTGAAACGAATTTCCGAGACACATGAACCAGCTTCAAATAATTTAAGAGGCGAACTTTCGCCTATAAAAATATCATCATTGAAATACGCTCCCTTCAGTAGATGTTGAACGCAGTTTTGCGTTGCACAATAGCTTACTATGTCCTAACAGTGTTAAGCCTACAGTACACGGCATGTAAAAAAACCACATACGCATGTGGTTCTGACGTAATTTTGACGTCATCATGATGCTACATTTGCTACATGCCGTGTACTAGCAACATATGTACATGTAGATATTAACATGCTTACAGATGAGCGAGCTGCCACAGAAAATGTCTTCGATTCGACTACAGGTGCCACATATGTATTTTTGAACAAAAATAGTATAAAAATTTTACGGCATCTAGCCACTACTAGTAATTTTAAAAAATGCAACGAACATGCTGAAAATTCTCGTGACGTCATCGCCACATACGCATGTGGCTTTTTACATGCCGTGTACTGTAGGCTTTAGTTTTACTTTTGAAAATAAAAAACACATGTATTTGTATACTCGTATGTACGTAATCAGATGCATTTTTGTGTGAAATGTTCTGATTTTAGTTTGAAAAAAATTTAAAGTTTTACTACATGAATTGTTACGTTTGTTTTGGGTTTTTTTAATAATTATCTTTGGTGCTTGTTTCGTAGGTAAGTTCATATTTGTGCGCATATTTTTAATTTTTGGGTGCATTTGTTAAGCATGAAAGTCCGAGCCCTGTTGATGATGAATTATTGAGGGGAATAAGTTGGTACTTAGCAGTGTTACCGTTGGAAATTCGCACAAAAGATCGTTATGGAAAAAAGTCGTACAAAAAAATCGTTTATTGAAAAATAACTCGCACATTTTTTTACACTGAGCTGTCCATTCATTTTAATGCAAAACGAGCCAATGTTTGGAACAAAATATTTTTTTTTTTAGTTTTTAATTATCGTTCAAACTTTATTTATTTCTAATGCCTAATTCTGTTCGACGATTTGCCGTCTTGTCTATGAACGAAAAAAAGCCGCAATTGTGATTATTTAAAACAATTATTATTTACTGTGTATGCTAGAAGGTTCGTGTATTTGCTTTATGATTTTGTTCCAAACATTATATCCAAGGTGTATCTAACTAGGTGGCAGCGCTACTTCAGCTGATAATTTTTTGCTCTGTGTGCTTTGTAGCTGTAGAATGTCAAAAACTTCGTTTTGTTTTGGTTTTAGTACACTTATTTTTGTGCTTTTGACATTCTTCAGTTCTTTACACAGCTATGGTTGCCGTTTTTTTGTATAAGAAACCCTTACGCAGTCACGTGTATAATTACACCATGATTATATCCAACACATATTTTTTCAAACTATTGTATAATACTTTAATAAAATTTTTATGTTTTAAAAACATGGTAATACTATTTTAATTTTTCATTCTCAAAGACAACAACAATTTTTGATGAAAATAAACTAGAGAATTCAAAAAACAAGAACTCAAAAGTATTTTCAAACAAAAACGTCCTAAATGTTCTTACTGAATTAGGACATAAGTATATTTGTTATCATTTTTAAGGAACAAACAACACCAACTTTAATTGTAAATATTCTGATAGACACTAGCAGAACAGAATAACATGCAGCTTCCGATGAATCAAAACAATTCGCATGTTCCAGTTGCTTTAAAAAATATATATGCATATAAAGCTGAAATTTGCATCAACTGAGATCACACACAGTGGACTAAACACAAGAACGCTGACGGTGAAGGTGTGGTTGCCTTCGAAAACAGCATGTTGTTCCGTTCTGTTAGTGTTTGTCATAATATTTACAATCAACTTTTGTCTCATTTGCTTCTTAAAAGTTATCACATGTAATTTGGGTTACAGGGCGATCGATACAATCATATATATAAAATTTTTCATTTTATATCTTTTGTAAGCTACAGTGGATTTCAGTCGTAACGAGCTACGAGAAAACGGACAGTTTTCCCGCTGTAAGTGGAGTAAATAATTTTTCCAGATATTGGTATAAGTGAATGAGCTATCAAATATCATGGTAGCTGTTGTGTATTAATAATAACACGCGATTGATTTATCCTAACATACTATGATACTTTATTAATTCAATTACAATGCAGGAATTCATGTGTGCATTTCTTAAGAGCAAAAAGTACAATACAATAAAAATGGTTGAACAATTAAAAAGTGATGTACATGTGAAAACATATTGAAACGAGAATGAATAATACAACTTACATCCAGTGTTGTCAATACTACCATAATACATAACAGTAGCTTATTTTGAAATAAACACATTTTTTCTTTTTATGGCCTATTTCCCACCTGCGAAAGAAAACGTTCGACTCACAATTTATATTGAAAACAAAAACAAATTTTTGTATTTTATTGTTGTTTTTAATACAAATTGTAAGTCGAACGTTTTCTTTCGCAGGTGGGAAATAGGCCATTAATATAAATGTTAATTTCACTGCTGTCGTAAACTGACTTTCATGTAGGCTGGTCCGCAGCCACAGGTTTAAACTATAACAAATATATTCTCAATAATATTTAGATATTTTTGATTTATAAGTTTTTTTTTCAAGATTCTTTTATTTTCGAAAAACTTAGTCTAAATTAAATTATGTATATTTTCCCCGCGTACATTTCCCCATTAACTGTATATGTCATTTTAAATTAAAAAATTTAAACTTACCGGAAGGCTTCTGGCCCTAAATGTGTTGTCGCACGAATATAACTTTCATGACAAGTATTCGTTATGCCTTTACCAATGTTCATAAACTTTTCAGTGTGTTCATTTTGTCTAGTGTTGGCAGCCAAGGCAAATAGACCACCTGCGAATAATTCTTATGAAATTATCATATTATTTAAAATTGCAAGTTCTTACCCGAAAAACAGGCTAAATGATCCATTTTATGTTCCAAACGATCAAATTTCAAATCGGAAACATAAGTCAAGCCACCAGGACTAGTTCTAACCATTTTTTCAATAATAGCTACCATGGCTTCATCGAACATTTGTCTGGCTTCTTCGTCGATTTGACCGGACTGAATCCAGGCCTTCAGCAAATATTCATAGAAACTGTCACCCAAAGCACCCAGAGACATGTGCACTACGAAATAATCAGAATTTGCATAAATAAATTATGTTGGCTATAGGAAATGCATATATACTTACATTGACCCCATTTACCAGTTTTGGGATTCAAAAAATTGGGATATAAACCTTTAGGCTTTTCAATTTCTTTCAATATCTGTCTAATGGGTTGAACTTTTTCTCTATACAATGGATTACCTGTTATGTCGCTCAAATACACAAATTCTAAATGTAAAGTACCAAATTCGGAGAGAATCGAACTTCCACCGGAAGCCCAACCATAATTTTTACTTAAACCTGTTTTAGGATTCACCAAACTATATGGTATACCGGTAGAAGTATTGAAGGCAGGTAACAGTTTATTAGCTACATGTACGGCTTTCTCTTTGTAAAGACTATCTCCCGTAAAGGCATACATTGTGAGCAGACCACCAATGAAACGTATATTTGTTTCAAATACCGACAAATCAGCACTAACATTGTCAAGACTAAATTTCCGCTCAATCCAATCTCTGCCTTCTTTATACTCTTCCTCCAAGCCCATTATATAGAGCGTGTCAAGGCCATCAACAATTGTGGCACCCAAGTCCATGGGGCCAAATATACCACCACTGTGGCCACTCTTTGATAGAGGCCTCAATTCGTTTTTACCCCAGGCATAAAGTTTATAGTTTTGCCAGGCGTGTTGCATCATCTGAAAGAAAGAAGATAAGAAATACTTGAAATATATTTTTTTTATATTACATGTGAGATTTAAGAAAATTTATGCTTCTGTAAAATTATAAAATAACTGCGTGATTATGGATGGCAAACAAATTTCAGTTCAGTTCGTAAAACAACCTAGTAGGTTGCCAGAAGGCACTCAGTATCAATGAAAAATTATGTACATGACTAGCGACAAACATTATTAATAGGTTGATAGAAAGTACTAATTAGTTTTTGATGATGATGGATGTTGCTTGACAGTTGCCTTGGGTTTCACAATTTTCAGCAACTGAAGTTTGGTTGCTATCGATAATTATCGATTATAAGCGAACCATAAAATGTTTTCAGCAATCCAAATTTGAAGTTTATCGAAGATGTTCAAAAGTACTTTAGAAGAACCTCCAAGTATTTTCAATGTAGTATTTAAATGTATTATTCCTACAAAGACCAAGAACTACATATTATATATGTATGTACGTATATATATAATATGTAGTTTTCATTTTTATATATAATATGTAAGTACAATTAAGATCCTAGTGGGAAAAAGTAATGAATACTAAAGGAGAAGGTAATGCATAATGAATTATTTTAATGCGTCCGATGAATGAATTCTATAATTAATTTTTTTAATCAAATGTATAACTCAATGCATTATATTACTTATGCATTTATAATTCATTATACTCACATATATTATAATTAATTATTTTTTCACTATTTAATGTAATCAATATTTGTTATTTTGTATTTTGCTATCAATCTTCTCCAATGTATAACTTTTAAATAATATAATTTTTGCAAAAGTTATATATAAAATGTTTACTTCTATTGAACTTGACTGGCACGCGTTCAAACAAAAACCTAAAGGCAGCAAGGACTCAGTGGGAAAAGTGGTTATTAGTTACGTAAATAATGAGAGAAATAATGTATTATTTTTCAAAACCAAACAATGCATTCCCTTAGAAACGAGAGGGTAATTTGACCAAAAACAATAATAACACATTGATTACCACGTGCATTACCACATCTGCAGAAGATTTTGGTGGAACATGTAGTTTATAAGCAAAATAATAACTACTTTGTACGGGGTAACCATTTCTCCCTCCTATACCTTCAAGATTTTGTTGAAACATGCAGTTGGTTCTAAAGCACATTATCCACGGTCAAAATGCATGACCTGCATTATAATCGCATAAGTGAAATTTTGTCTGTATGAGTCACATGAATGTATGCAATACAAACATTACAAGATAAGCCACTCAAAGCAGTAGATTATACAAAGAACTGTCAAATTCTATACGTAAAAAGTTTTGGTACACAGAAAAAAAAACTGCCTCATAGAATCAATAAGATTTTCTCTATGAAACGTTTTTAGGCTAAGGGGTATTCCAGCAGAAAGAAGCGAAGATTTTTTCATAGAGATTCCTTATTGTTTTTATGTGGTAAATCTTATTAATTTTATCAAGAAGAAAACCACATAAAATCAAGAAGAAATCTTATTATTCACAACTTTTTTTACTCAATTTCCGTTATTTTCGGCACCAAAAAAACAATCCATAGAGAAAAACTTCTTGATTCTATTAGGTTTCCTTATAAATTGTAAACTATAGGGATTTCTTATTGATTTTATTAGGTCGCCTTATTGATTTTTTTAAAAAGGTTTTCTTCTTGATTTTATTAGGCTATCTTATTGATTTTTTCGATAAGGTTTTCTTCTAGATTTTATTAGTTTCCTATATGATTATGTGTAAAGCATCTTATTGATTTTTTTAATAAGGAAATCTTCTTGATTTTATGAGGTGTCTTGTTATTTCATATCTATAAATAGACACAGACAATTTTTGTTCATTATCTTTTTCGTTTTTTTATAAGCATGTTTGCAAAATTATTTCCATGGTTATTCAGACTGCTTGTTAGCATATTGGTTAGAGTGTTTGTCTATCAGTCAGAAGTTTGCTGGTTCAATACTTGTCTCCTTTCAAGTAATAATATGTATGTATGGTGAGTTAATTAATTAAGAATACAATATAATATGTATGTATGTATGTACATAAGTATGTATAGTACATATATATAAATAACATTTACATACATAAGTATATGGTATAGAATTTAAATGAAAATACATAAGCAAAGCACAAAGAATATAGACATAATTTTTTTTATGAGGTTGCCTCATAAAATCAAGAAGAAACCCTTATTAAAAAAATCAATAAGATAACCTCATAAAAACTACAAGATTTCTTCTTGATTTTTTCAAAAAGGTTTTCTCTATGAAATTAATAAGATTTCCTTATTGAAAAAAAAACCATAGAGATTTCTTATTAATTTTGTTCTATTTTATTAGGTATTTATTAGGCACTGTTTTCTCTGTGTATGAAGTTTGACAATTGGCTTGCACTTTTAGCTTATGTATAAGATGGCATTAATTTATCATCCGATGCATGCACGTGTATGCCAAAACCTTCATGCACACGTACACGATGCTTGTGTCATGCATTTAGACTGTGAATAGTGCGCTTAAGAGCTACCCATATAAAATTTAGTGACCCTCACCATTTTAGTTGTTGAGATGTTAATTGAACCGCGAAAAAGTGCCTTTGGCCGTACTGTGCGATCGTTGGAAGTGGCGGTCATAACATTTAAAATATACTCCAAGTACTATTTAGAAATTCGAAAGTAAAATTTCGTAACAAAACTTCGTACGTTATACGTAGACATTATGAAGTTAATTTGTGCTTTGTTTGTTTTAGTATTTCATTTAAGTTTTCCTGCCTCAAAAAAAGCTAAATCAAAACAAAGGGAAAATCTAACTGATAGCTGTAAAAGTGCCATAACCGCCAAAAAAAAAGCTTAAGCGACATAATTTTCGAACTTATTTTTTTACCATAATCGATTATTTGCGATCGTAAATAAGCGATTGTCGTAAAAAAACGAGGTCCAAAATATGTTTCGGTTAAAGTTTTTAGGCGGTTATGGCTCGGTATATTAAAAGTTACACAACTTTAGTAGTTTGCGTAGACGGAGACATACGGAATGTGTCAAAACCAATAAGAAAATATGTATTAACGCCGACGCCTAAGATAATCAGGGGAATATGCCCTACAAGAAATGAATGACTGAAACTAACACAAACAAAATTTTTTACTAACACATTTGTAACAATTTTACATTCAATTCAACAGTTATTATAGTTGCTCTACTCTAACATATATGCTAGAGTGGAACGTCTAATATAGATATGTCAAAATTTTTAAAATATTGAATTTTACTGAAAATAATTTATAGTTCGTTCGCTTTGTAAAATTAAATTTATAAATTATAAAAGTGGTAAAAAGAATTATGGTGTTTGTGAAAAGGTAAGATAAAAACAATAATGAACAAAAGAAATTTTATACAGTTTAATTAAAAATATACATATGTACATATGTATGTATTCGTTTCTTTTTCAATTTTTAGATATTTGGAAAGATCAAGATGCGTTGTGGGTTGAAGAAGGCGGTAGTACAAAATTCATTCTGTCTGTGAAAAGGTTATAAAAGTGTTAAAAAGGTAAGTAAAATAGTGAATTAAAGAAATTCACAAAGTTTATATATTTTATATACTTGTGTAATTTAAATAAATTTTTATAATAAAAAAGCAAATAAAATAAAAATTATATTTGCTGTCAATATATCCATCATTAATGAATACTCAATCGGGGATATATTATTAAATTATGAACAGTCAAACTTGAGTAATATTTATGCTACCATTGATTAGTAAAAGGCACTGGAGTGAGCAGTTCAACTATATGTTATATTCATTGATTAGAGAGAGATGCAACATCACACGTACACAAAAGTTTTCATCACATTTTTCATTTTGCCTTTAACAATGTGATAGAAAATTTGTTCTACGCATTGATGGATATATCCTGCATGACTTCCGATCAAATGAGCAGTCAATTGACTGGTAGTGTTCTTGTAGGGTGTATATGAAAATTTAGTTTAAGACACAAACGGCATTATGCACACACAAAAAAGTAATATATATATAATTTTGTAATATCAATTAAATTAATTAAACTTTCACCTATAATCAGTTTTGTAATATCAATTTACTTTTTCCACTCAAATTAATTGACACAATTAAAAATTTAATTGAATTAATTAAATTATTGGTTGGAAACAATAATTGGTGAATACTTTTTTCTGTGTATAATGAAAAATTACCATGAAGTTAGCATAAGTGACAAAATTGAACTAGATTTTAGCGAGTTATTCCATACAATTTGAGATGAAAAATCTGCGCATAAACTTGTTAAGACCATTTTCAATTTTGCCACTAGTTGCTAGTTTTTCATTATATTTACATAATGCCCAAATATTTAAGTTTCTTCTTTTTTTTAAAGCTGAATCGGCTTTTATTTTCACTTACGTACAAATTTGTATTTTGCGACGCATTTAAGATATTTTTTTAATTACCTATAAGGCAGCTAAAAGTATGCCTCAAGTATTCATAAAAACGTTTAAAACCTTTTTTTTATAGTTTTTAATCCCAAGTCTTTGCCACGAGTACTTAATGTCATGCTTATTGCCATGATAAAAGAAATGATAGATTTAAATAATTCTTTACAAGTACATTGGATTTTTTTTTTTTTTTTTGCTTGAGTCTATTAAAATGTTGACTTTAACCCAATTTTTGGTACATATGTATCTGTTCTATTTATTCTATTATTTATTTATTTCTATTTATTTATTTATTTCCTTTTGTTAAATCATACATAAACTTATTTTGCTGCCGCACAGACGTTTATAAAGGTCAGTGGCATGCAACAGCAATTATCGTAAATTGTCTAGTCTTTTTGTTTAGCTGTATGTTATTTTATTTCTATGCACTTGAAGACGCTCATGACTATTGTCATTATCATGA
This sequence comes from Tachina grossa, assembly GCA_949987645.1. Lineage (NCBI taxonomy): Eukaryota > Metazoa > Arthropoda > Insecta > Diptera > Tachinidae > Tachina > Tachina grossa. The sequence continues at coordinate 112,880,463 of OX465277.1, forward strand.
CTGTTGATGACATACAACTATTTAACTAAACCTTACCAATGACAGTGTCTTACTTCGAGCAAAAAAAAAAAAAAAAAAGACCAATGAATTAAAAATACACAATAATTCTACTCAAAGTTATTTTTTATTCATTTTGGGTTTTCTTGTTTTTTATTTCCAATTTGTTAGTTTTTGAAGGCGAGTGGATTAGTTTATGCTGCCTTTTTTATCTTGGCTTTGATCCACTGACCATAGCCCAGTTTGTTTCTTAATTTTTTTTTTTTTTTTTTTTTTTAATATTGGTTGGAGGTTTTGCTATTGGACATTCATTAAAATTTTAAAATTATACAAATAATGTTTTATTGTTGCATTGTGCAATCTAGTAAGAAAAAAACAGAGAGAAAATACGTACAGTTAAAGCTCTTATGACATGAAATTTGAGTTAAAAAATTTAAAAAAAATTAATAGGTTAACACGACCAAACTTCGTTGATCACATGCGAGGTAGAATAGATAACGAGCTCCAGCATATTAAAGGCTCAACTCCCGTCCTTAACACACAAAAAAATTTTCCTGCAATAAACACGTTTAATTAAAAAAAAAAAACAACCAAAAATCAATTAAATATTTTATTGAGTCAATTAAACTTTTAATTAAATTAAATTTTTAAACATAAGTTGAATAGTTTCAATTTCATTTTTAATTGATTTTTGGTTTTTTTTTTCAATTAAAATTGTTTATTGCTGTGAAAGCAGCAGTCGGTCAAACCTGGGATCGAATTGTCACATACGTGAACGTACAACTCATCAGGAAAAAACACAATTTTTATGATATACGTGAAAGTACTGAAATCCCATTCAGCTTATACGATTGACGTATCACTTAATTTGATTTCGTAGGATTGTCGATACGATGACGGATGTCACGAATTGAGCCCTGAAAACTGTTCGAACATGTCGAATGCTGAACTTCTTTGTTGTGTATAACTTTTCGTTTATTGCGTTAACTTTCACTGCGACTGTTTGTATTTTCAGAAGCAGAAGCAAAAGCAATTACATAAATGAGAAGTTTTTATTTCTTTTAAAAATAAAAAAATAAGCCCCAATTGCCGTTCTCAATTCACCACAGTTTGGTTGTCTGAGAAACAATCCAGCTTACACATTCACATTGCCATTCACAACTTAAATAATACTTAAATATAATTGGGTTATGACAAAGTTGGATTAACTATCAGACAGCCAAACTGAGTTGAGTTCAAAACGGCAATAGGGTCGTTAGTTAAATCTACAAAACTGCCTTACACACTTTATACAGAAATATTTTTAATTTAAATTTACCATTCTCCCCAAATTTTTGTTGGCTGGTGTAAACTCGTTACTATCTATAAAACCAAACAAGACAAAAAAGAAGAAGAAGAGAAAAAAGAAAAATAAAACAAATTTGTAGTGACAACTTAAATGAATGTTGACAATTCAAGTACAAATGAATATTAATAATAATAATAATAATCATCATGGACAATGCAAAAGGCAATAATAAAGATAATAACAAAGAAGAGCAGAAAAAATTGTTCAAAAACAATAGAGTGACAAAAACACAAACACAATTGCCAAGTGTTATTAAAGAATTAATAACATAAATATTATGGGCGATAAGAGCAACAGCAGCAACAAAAATAGTAAAATAGGAAAACATGTTAAAATTATTTATGTCGGGGTAAAAGTAATTTTTTTTTTAAATTTTTTTAATTGCAATCTATCATTACATAATATGATAATAAGCAAATTTGATGAAACATAAAAATTACAGTTTTAGTTGTACTTTACAGTAAATACAACTATAAAAATAGAAAACAAAATCTGTGGTTTACAAAATTATTAACAACAACTACTTATAATTTAGTTTAGAATGATTGTTAATTACAAATATTTCAAATAAATAATTTATTGCAAAATTTTTAATATACATATAAGTTCATGTAAGTACCAAAAATAATGAGAAAAAAAAATAAAAAATTAAACATATAACAATAATTAATCAACATAAAAAAAAGTAAATAATAATAATAATAAAATAATACAATTAACTAATTTCTAAATGGTAGATCTAAAATATGATATCTCTTAATTCTTTTGATTTCGTCAGTATATTCCAATAAAGTAATAGCTAATGGATTTATATGATTACTGAGTCTCTTTAAGTATTTTTCACTAAAGGAATTAATAGTTTCTTTTACAGTATTAATTTTGAGATCATTGTGGATTGCTTCATTAGTAATATACCAAGGTGACTGAACAATTAGTCTTAGTGTTTTTGATTGGTATCTTTATATAATTTCAATGTTTGAATGGCTTGCAGTTCCCCATAATTGAATTCCATAGGTCCATACAGGTTTTAAAATTGCTTTATAAAGTTTTAATTTGTTTTCAATATTAAGCTGAGATTTATGACCAATTAACCAGTAAAATTTTCTATTTGTTATATTTAAATGCTGACGTTTTTTTTAATATGTTGTTTACAAGTAAGTCTACGATCCATGTTCAAGCCAAGGTATTTAACGCAATCGTTTTTAGGTATCAGGATATTATTAATAGTAAGATTTGTACAATCACCTTTTTTAAGTGTAAAAGTTACATGAGATGATTTTTCAGCATTTACTTTTATTTTCCATTTTTTCAGCCACAATTCAATTAGATTTAATTCACTCTGAACTTTATTAGATGCAACAGAAGGAGAATTATCTGCTGCTAAAATCGCCGTATCATCTGCATATGTTTATACAGTAACATGTTCAGAAATTGGCATATCAGCTGTGAAAATTGTATATAACACCGGACTTAGTACACTGCCCTGTGGGACCCCTGCTCTAATATCAAAAATGTTTGATCTTGCGTTTTTTATTTTTACATAAAATTTTCTGTTATGTATATAAGATTTTATAACTGAATAAAATGTAGCTGGAAGAAGATTTTTTAGTTTAAACAATAGACCAACAATGTGCCAGGCTCTGTCAAATGCCTGTTGAATATCCAAGGGGTAAAAGTAATTAAAAAACTTTTATGAACAGGATTTGAAAATTAAAAATTTTATAATTTAAATTTCTACAAACAATAGATAGTTAATGAGAAAGGAAAAGGAATCTTCTGGACAATGAGATCGTTGCAATAAATTTATTTCTTAATCTATCTATAAATATAAAAGAGGATGTGTGTATGTATGTATGTAACGTATGGACTCGAAAACGGCTGGGCCGATTTTGATGAAATTGTTAAGCAATCTTCAGAATAGTCAGGCGGGTGACACTGTGAAGTCTGATTTTTTTATTTTCGGTGTGCGGGCGGAGGGACGTGGTAAAATTTAATTTTCATATTGCAACACCAATACAACACTAATGTTTGCTTAGGGTCAGCAACGCGGACCGGGTCAGCTAGTATTTTATAAGTTTCAAGTTGGGAGATATTTAGTACATATATATTTTAGGCGTTTTAAACAGCTTCACTTTTTTAAGTTTCTATTATAAATAATCACTCCAGCAGATTACCGACTACGCGACTAGAAATGCCGCTAGCAAAGTAACAATTGTATCCATGTGGCCAGCAACTTAATTATTTAGAAAGCGGCAGCGACATCATAAGCATCTGATATTGAAATATATACACATATTTCAGACGTGCCACTTTCAAAAACTTCACATTTATTTTATAAAAATAAAATTACTTATTTAAAATGTTCTTATATCGCGTAAAAGCATGAAAATATATCAATGTATACCTTTATATGACTTCTGAGATTTTCTTTCTGTTAAATAATATCCAATAATTTCAAGCTAAAATTCATTTCACATTTTGAATTAGAATTATATTGGCAACACTGCATTTTCTCATTGTCGCCAACAAAATATAAATTAGCCGTGTTTTCGTCAAAATAATAATTTTCATATACACACATGTACTCTATTTTTTGACAGGTAGTAGTCGGTAGCCTGCTGCGGTGAATGTGTATATGTGTATGTGTACTTAAGTATCTGAATTGAAAATTGGGTAGTACCAAAAATTTTTTTGAAGTAAAATTACTTGAGAGTAAATAAATAAAATAAAAGTAGTCACATGAACTCTTGTAACTGTGCAAAATGCATAATTTAATTTTCTAACGTGGGCAACCAATTTTATTTAGTTGGCTTTAAAATAAAACATAATATGTACGTATGTGCCCTTAATTATGAAAGTGGTCTAAGTCATATATTTCTTTGGTCGAGATATTTAGTAGATTATATTTGAACACATAAAAAAATATTTTTCTATTATGCAACATTTTAATTTAGAGTTGTACTAGTCTCGATTTATATTAATTTATTTGATGTTTATTAAGTTTTTATTGAAAATTTTTAAAATGTATTCAATATTTCGAAGCAATAATTTTTGCTGATATGATTAGACCACTGTCAACACAAACGTACATATGTACGAAAGAGCCGCAGAAAAAAAAAATATTTTTTTTTAAATGGCAGGTATCACAATTTTTGTTTTATTTAAATAATTGAACCAAATTTAGTTGAAGACTCTTTCTTTTATTTCTTCGGCGACGCGTTAATCTAAGCTAACCTAATTCACTTCACGAACAATTGAAATTCTAAAAAATTAAATAGCCCGACTGCGACCAACTTTAAACCGTTGAAGATTCTAAACGATCATTCGAAATGACAACTCACAAGAGAAACCTAAAGATGATTTTAAAATATTTTTCGGTTTATACAGTGTCGCAAAGGAATACACACACATGCATGCATACATACAGACATACATAGGCTGATAAACACAATCAGGGCAATTATGAATAAAATTCCGCGAGAAATAGCTCCCTTTTCCAATTAGAATTTTTTGTTTTCCCTATTACTTGCTATTAATTGGAATTGTTCCCAGGGAAAAATTTCCCGCGGAATTTTATTCATAATTGCCCTGAATATGAAGGATATTTGCGTTGCGCAGTCGGTTGTACAGAGAGTACACTGTGTGACAGAGGCAAAGGATGGCCAAACTAAGTGATTATACACGATCGTAGGTAAAAAACGAAGTTAAAAAAAAAATAATTCGCTAAAGCTTTTTTGGCCGTTATGGCTCGATATTAAGAATGAAACAATTTTTTAAGGACTTTTTATAAAATAAGATCCCGGCAAAAAATTTCAAAAAAGGTAATCGAGTTTGGAATTAAGCATTTTTGGTGGAAGCACTTCCCTACTGGATTACCGAGTATTGAAAATTGGCAATCAGAAAAGTAAGTCATTATATGGCAAGTAGTTCTAATGGTAATGTGTAATTTTTTGCTGGGATGACAGAAAACGTTTATTAATCTTAAATTTGAAAACTTATTCTTGACATACTGTACTTCGGTATGTTTAACATTTCCTTTTAATCGTTATTGGGTTATTGTCTTTATAAACACGACATTTGTTTGTAATTTATTTACTTTTATTTTCGAGTCCAATTCTCAGTTTTTTTCAGTGATTGCGTTGACTATTGCTGGACAATTAAAACCTGAAATTATTTCTCTTTCTGAAAAAATTTAAATAATAAATTAATGAAATTTTCTTCTATCGGGCCTATTTTGAAAATCAGGGTAATTTCAAATCTCTCAAAAAAAAAACTATTAATAGCTGACTTGTTTTTTTTTTTTTATTGTATTTTAAGGTTTTGTAGTTTATACTAGAATATTTTATTCCAAAATCCAAAGTTATGCTATGAGCAATTCATAAAAGCAATGATTTAGCTTTTAACTATTATTTTTTGGAAATTACCGAGATCTGACAGGTCTTTATTTGCAGAACAGGCGCATTTGCATTTCAGATTCCACTTTGCAATTAATACAAAAATAATATAAATAGGGAAAGATATTTAATATAGCGCCAACTATTTTTCTTTGGCTTGAACTTTAATTAAAACCTTTTTATTCCATATAATGATAAAGTTATTACTTCGCCCCTATAATCATCATTATCAATTTACTATTTGAAGTAATTAAACATTGTTAGTGTAAATACGTTGTTGTGTTTTTCCCTCGTACTAGCAAAATGTTTTTTTTTTTTTGTCATTAAAAATAGACAACGTATAAATATCAATTAAATTAAATCGTGCAAAATGTGAGCACAAGAAATTAAATAACAATTGCAATTATTTAAATGATTATTTAAACATTACGGGTATTAAAACTTGATTTTATCTGTCTGTACAATGTTTATTCGTACAAACATACATCCATACATGCATAACATATATGTATATGCATATGTATGTATGTATATGTTAATGGCATAACATGGATTTCCCGCCATTTTCCTGTCGGGCTTAAAATACACATTTGGTTGGCTTTTAAAATATAAAGCCAAAGATTCTCTCTGTCTGTGTGTGTCGTGTGTTTCTGTTTGGTTTTTTAAATTCTGTGTCTTGGGGCAAATTTAAATGTTAAAATTGGCCAACTGCCAACTAATAATGCATAACATTTCTTCAACAGAAATATAATTATGTATGTATGTATGTGTGAACATACATATATACATATATCACATTTGTCTGCAGAAACGTAAGCTTTAGTAATTACCGATTAATTTGATTGCATTTCGTATTTAGTTATCGTTGTAAATTTTATTATTTCAACACAAAAATTTCAATTAATTTAACATTTAATTTTCCCTTTCTTCTGTCTGGTGCTTTTTTTTTGCCAACAAGTAATCATAAATTGACTTAAACTTTCATGCCACATGTTAAAAAACGTTACGCGATATATATCAAGCAAATTATGAACAAAGAAAAAATTTGTTAATTGGGGTCCTAATTTAAAGGATGAAAGTTTTGTTGCAGCAATTTTCATTTGAGAAATTTTTACTTAAATTTAAGTATTTTTGAAACACAATTTAACATTTCAGTGGTTATTTAAAGCTTCTATTTAATTAAATTCGAAATATGGCAGCACTATCACAACATTGACATATCGAGCCATAACCTCCAAAAAATCTTAAGCGACATATTTTTTGAACTTTGTTTTTTGACGAAAATCAACTAACTACGATAGTAAATGAACGATTTTCGTAAAAAAATGAAGCTCGAAAATTATGTCGCTTAAGCTTTTTGGCGATTATGGAACGATATAATGAAAAGTCTTCAAAAACAGCTGTTTAATATAGAGCATCCTTTAAGAGGTTTTATTTACATATCAAAATGTTTGTTTAATTGAAGAATTACATATCGTCGGCTTAGAGTATAAACCAAATTTTACAAGTAAGTGTTAACATTTTCTATAGAAAGCTTAAGAAATTAGCGTAACACATTAGTTTTTTGCGACACGTAAAATTTCAAATTAAAATAATTATTCCAACCAGCTGATGTAGCGTCTCTGTCTCTTTCGGACGGCATTAAAATGTAATAAAAATTGGATGTAGCAGGTTTACATTCTAAGCCAACGGTATAATTTATTACCAAAATTTAATGAGCGTCACGTTCAGGGCGCAGGTTATGTTGTCAAAGTATCCTAAGAGTCGTCTAAATAGGAGTTTGTAAAATATAATATTAAAGTTTGATGGGTGTGGCTCCGCCCAGTTTTTTAAGTTTGAGATTGTGGCATTGCGTAAGTGTGTACAAAATTTCTTAGTAAAAGTACATAAAACCAAAGGAAAAATTTTAATGTGTTTTAGTGTTTACGCCCATTCTTTTGGTAATGGGATGGACAAAATCAGACAAAAAGAATTGTTTTATGGCTCGATTACAGTGTTCAACCCACAAAAAATAACATCGTTCTACCAACTGATTCTTGTAGAGGAGACTAAAAAACATATAAGTGTATCAGCGTTTTAAAAGTTTACATCTGAAACTCATTTTACGGCCTATTTAATTTTGCACTCTTTTGTAGAAAATAAATACATATATAAAAAATTGTGTGATACTTAGGTTTTTGGTTTATGGTGTCTTCAGAACATTTATTCAGAACATTTTAAGGAAGATTTTGTTGGTATACATTCGCCCTCTGAATCTTCTAGAAATCGGTTTTTTTTAGTTAAAAAAAAAACAAAGCTCGGTTGCTATATATAACAATGTACAACAAAATTAAATTTTTTCAAAATAACAATGCTCTACCAACTGATTCTTGTAGAGAAGACTAAAAAAAGATATATGTAAATCAGCTTTTTAAAAGTTGACAACAGAAACTAATTTTACGGTCTATTTAAATTTGCACCCCCGTGTGGTGAAAAAAATTCGGAAAATCGTGTGATACTTATGTTTTTTAAATATAGTGTCTTGAGAAACACTTATTCAAAACATTTTAAGCAACATTTTGTTGGAATCCATTCACCCTCTAACTCCTCTGGAAATGATCCGTTTTTGCAATTTTTTTTTTGCAAAAAAAAGCATAAATCACCTTTAAAACTGGGATGTATGTAATTGTAATACGAGAAATAAGCAAAACCTTAAAAGTTGCATTTGAATGTTCGTTTTGATTTTTTTTAGAGTTGCAAACACTTTACTACCAACAATTTAATTAAACGTGTATTAACCCTTAAGCCACCTATTAAGTTTTTGCTCATTTCTCGTATTAAAATTTAATTTTTGACTCAAGTGCTCTGAGACCTGTAGTATAATTTCATGCCGGCATACATAAGCTTTTAAGCACATTGAATGTATAAGCTTTTAGGCCAATTTTATTGTTACTCTTCATACACTTGACCCGCTTTGAGGCTGTACAGCACAAATATGCCGCAAAAGATACTGATAACTACAAAAAAATATTTTTCAGATTATATGAAATTTCCAGCCGTACTTTATTAAGATTATCATGAATTTTTCAATTAATATTTTTTATTTACATGCTAATAAGCTGTTATTTAATATTGTATTCTCCTTCTTTTTAATTAGCATCACAATTTGTTTTCATTGTTTTTAGTTTCTAATCTTTCGATTCAATTAATTGATAACGAGGAAAACAAATTATTTTACGAAATTAAAAAAAAAAGAGTTTAAAGTAATTTGAAAGTCTGTGTCTCATACAGAAACTGAAATCTTACAAAGAGATTTAAATAATTATACTTAGTTGAAAAAATTAAATAAAATTGAAAACACACATCAATAGAATCGACAGTGTTGAATGAATATCATGAGGCTGTATGTTTTGCTTTCAAAGTTCCTTCCAAAAGTCTTTAGATATCTAACCAAAGTGATTATGAATACGCCGAATAAAAGGAGCTTTGAAGATTAGAAAAAAAATCATTGATTGCAATGCCGAAATAAGCCGCAGAGTAAATTAATAAATAAAAAAAAATATATTGAAATGTATAAATAATTATGTATAGATCTTTTTTAAGTGTAGTAAATTTTTTTATGTAGAACATTTATACATATTTATAAGACGGCTAATATACTATGTACATGTATCTGGCAAAAGTAAAGGGCTTAAGCCAATTTTTGACTCATTAATTAAACTCTAATTATCTTTAATTTCTCTTTTTATTCTTAAATTTTGTTTTTTTTCGCGCATATTTAAGTAATACTTATATAATACTTAAATGCCCAATCTTGTGTATTTAAATTTTATTTAAATTTTATGAGCATGCAATATGTTTTGTGCGTGTGTGTGTTTATGGAAAACATATACATGAACATAATGTGGTCGTATTAAAAAGAATTTCGTTTAATTTTCATACATAGATTCATATTATGGAATAAATAAATAGAAAAATGCATTCTGATGTGTTTTTATGCAATTTTAATTTTAAACATTTTGATAACCTAACTTTCTTATTTATGTTAAACAGCTGTGGTTTGGAAAGCTTTCCATAATAATAATTGGAAATTTTTTATTGTTGACTTACTTTCAGTGTGATTTGATAAGAACTTTAATTAACCATGAATGAAACAATGAAATTGTATTTAAATACAATTTAAATTTAAATAAAAATTAACTAATTACGTATTTAAACATTAAGTTAAAAACTGGGTGTTAATCGTATAAAACAGTTCACCAGAATTAAATTTATATGAAATGAAAAAAAAACAGCAAAATTCTATTAATTTTTTTCTTGGTATAACATCACATTCATAACCCTATTGTGTCACTATAAGTGACCCTAGATAACTGAATTTTTAAAATTTTTTTGTATTAACCAAACCACTGAATTTGAATGACAGAAAGTGCAATTTAACTTTTCAATGGAATTAAAATAACAAAAAAATATTTAAAAAAAAATTAAATCCTTTAACAATCACCGAAAAAAAACGAGCAAACAAATAGACACAAAAAAATCGGAAGTGAAAATTTAACTGAATGCCAAAGTGGCAGAAATAAAATGTTTTTCATTTTGCTGCTGATGCTGCTGCTGTTGACAATATTTGTGATGCCATTGTCTGTAGTGTTGTTGGTGATGTTGGCAACATAAAAAACCAAGCCAAGTACATGCTACATCATCACCAAATGCTTTAGCCACATTTTATTTTAAATGCCACAATAAGAACAATGAAGAGGAAAACAAGAAGCTTGTAGATAAATCGCAAGCACGCACATTGACAAAACTTTGGTATCCAAATAAACATGAAATCAAAAGCTTGAAACAAGTAGTTTTACCAAAGCCTATAAACTGGTGGGTCATTTATTACTGCATAATATATATATATATATATATATATATACTTTAATTCTTTTATAAGTCCGAAAGAAATATATTTAAAAATCTTAATAATACTGGAACAGTGTGTTAATGTTTGAGTTTAAAATAAACTTCACTGTTTCAATAGAATTAAATAATCCCATATTTTCAGTAAAAAATTCAAGTAAAAAATTTATATGAAAAGCACTCATTATTTTGAGTGATTTGCATACAAATTTTCTAGACGAGTCGCTTGCTTGTATTGTGGAAACTAGATTTAAAATAAAAATATTTTTATAAAAAAAATAATATATTTCTGTGATGCTGGCACAGATTTGTAAAATATTTAAGAAAAAACGTCTAATCATAAATGAATAAAAAATTTTCCTTTTTGTTGTTAAGTCTGTCTATGGGAAAATTTCTCAATTCTACATATCTCGTTTCGAAATAAAGCCTTCATGTTTGCTGGGATATTATTTGTTGTTTCCTTATTTTAGAGTTAGCAAATTGTCACTCCTTCCTCTGACTCCTCCGCCTGCTCCCTAAAAATTGTAGATTAACTGTTTACTTGTTTATGTTCCAGCGTTATTTAAATTTATTTAAATTTTCTACAATACAAATGCAATTTTATTGTTAACATTTCATAAAAATTTAACATGCCTTTGCCTGCATGAAATCAACACTCAACAACTGTAAACTAAATGCAAATGCTTATGTATGTATGTAAGTGTGACTGTGTATAAGTGCACTGTCGTAAACTTAAAATTCATTGCATACCATTAGGCGTGCCAGAGCACTTCACATAAACAAACACTTGTTCTCTAGCATTTCAATATGTTCGTAATAATAATAAATTACGAAAACAAAACAAAACAACTTCAATATTGCATTTGAGTAATTAAATGGGTTTTCGAAATGTCATTAATTATCTCATGCTTATGAGTATTTTAAAATAGACCAACACAATACACACATACAATCAATTATAATTATTTGCACGTACATATGTACGTAAATACATGTAGATATAAAAATGGCATTACGAAATTATTACGAAAGGTTGAAAAATGATTTGTAGTGAGCACAACACTATTCAATTGGAACTAGTGTTGACTTTATGATAACTTTATATTAAATTAAAACGCATTGCAAAGTTTTACGTTAAAATGAAGTTATTTTGGCGTCATATCTCCTGTATCGCGCAATAAATAGCATAGCTATAATATCAAGAATTCCGTGACCAAAAAATTGTATGAACACTAATTTTTGTTTCAGTTGACTGAAAAAAGTCTCCAATTTAGTTAAAACATCCCCGTGATGGACAATAAATTTCAAAAATTCCCTGTAATCCCGTGCTATCAAACGGAATTTTTTTTAAAGAAATTTACCAACCTGAACTTACGTAATTTACGTAATACAGTTCTTATGGGAACCTGAATTTTCGTATGAACTCTGTACCGGCTTTAAAAAAGGAAATATTGGAATTTCTTTCGTCTTCTAATTTGCCGGCAGATTTTTAGTTTGCTTGCTTATGCTCCTTTATAACATTTTAACTACAAAATAATCAACAAAGTAAAGACCATTAACTGATTACCAGCATTTTTTACTCTTCATCTTTTAAACATGCTACTAAATACTCGTAGTTATAGTTTTCTATTGAACGGAATTTCAATTAAATTTTTATACTAAACGCATAATATTCAAGTATGTAATTGGAACGGAAATGTAATTAATTTGTGTGTATGTGTGTGTGTGAGCATGTGTGAAACAGATTATACACTTAAGCACTCACGTCTGTGGGAAATTTTAATTAGTTTTTTTTATCCACTTTTTTAATTGATAAAGTAAAATATTTGATAGTCGTATCATCCAGTCAACCAGCCAGCCAGCCAGCCAGCCATCACGATTTTAGATGATTTATTTCCATTTCAAGACCAATCGCTCAACTACTCAGTCATTCATGCATTTATAATCGCACATAAGCACACATACACACACACACGCGTTCACTTACACATTTATACACACACCATTTGACATTTGACGTTTGTGCTTAATGTTTTTAAAAACATTTATTTGCACAAACTGAATGTGCATTTTCAATTAAAATTGGTTTTTCTTCTATACATGCTTTTGTGTGTGTGAGTACCTTTTTCTTTCTATTACGAATACAATATTTAAATCGGGTTTTTGTGCCAAATACGCGTTAGGCATGCAATTATTTCTGGGCTCGCTGGGAAGTTGTTTAGTTATTGATTTGTTTAAAGTTTTAATAGAAATATATAAATCTTTTTTCTAAAAATTTTCTTGCTTAATTGCTATGGGCGATAATAATCCAAAGAGCAAAAAATGCAATCTGAAGGTCTAGCAACCAGAAATATATACAACTGTATTTTTTTTTTTTTTAATAGGACCAGCACTCAGGGGATAACCCCTACTCATGCAATACATTGTGCTAGAACTAGGAAAATAGGTTATAGGGAAGGAGGACAGAGGGAGCAGTGTCTGTGGACATTTGATTTAAACTTTCTCACGCTGGTAGTGACAGGAAAGACCTCCGCAGGTAGTTGATTCCACATACGAATAGTGCGGCTAAAAAAGGAATTCTCTCTGTAATGCGTAGTGCGATTCATTGGCCAATCGACCACAAAACGATGTGCTCTAAATGAGGCACGTGTTGTACGTACATATGTGCGGGTTTCAGGAACAAGTTCCCTAATTTCATTAGAACACATTCCGTTGTAGTAACGATAGAACAATGAAATGCACCCCACATTGCGTCGATGCTCCAATGAATCAATAGAGTTGGATACCCTACAGTCACCGATGAGCTTCTTCGCCCTCTCCTTAATATTTATACCCCCCATAGTTACACTGGCAGCAGAATTTTCGGTCATGCGTCTATGTGCAACCATGCAACATTGGGTCTTACGGGCATTAAAGTCGACCCTGTTCGCATGACCCCATTCAAAAGTTTTTTTCCAAATCATAGTTTAAAGTCTCATTCATTGTTCGTCGCATAGCCTCAACCTGCGGCAGGCTAGATCTATTGCTGAATGAGAAATAATGGCAAATGCTGCTGTCGTCCGCGAAAGAATAGATAGGGTTGAAAGTTTTACAAAGAAGGTCATTTATAAAGATAAGGAATAGAGTTGGTGAAAGAACGGAACATTGCGGTACCCGTGAATTTAACTTGAACTCATTTGATGAGATCCCATCTATAACAACTCTTATAGTGCGATCCCTGAGGAAACTCGATAAGAATCGAGAGAAGTTATCACCGACACCAAGGGCAATACATTTTGACAAAAGTGCACCATGCCACACTCTATCAAACGCCTTGGAAATATCTAGAGCCACCACCTTACTTTCGCCAAAATGGTGGATTGAATTGCACCATTTCTCCGAGAGGAGGGCAAATAGATCTCCCGTAGAGCGGCTTCTACGAAATCCATATTGCCGGTCGTTGAGTAAGCTGTTGGACTCCAGATACCTTACAAGATGGAAATTCACCATACTTTCCATGACTTTGGAAAGTGCAGAACATATTGCGATTGGGCGATCATTTTCAGGGTTAGTAGCTTCTCCTTTTTTAGGGATTGGCGTAACATTAGCAATCTTCCAACACACTGGGAACTCACCAACATGGTACAACGTGCTGACGAGGTTAGCTAATGGACGTGCTAGCGTCGAGGAGCACTGCTTCAAGACCAGTGCTGGAATGCCATCCGGCCCGGGAGACATGTTTATGTTGAGTTCCGACAAACCCCTTTTTAGTGCCCGAGCTCGAAAGAATATCTTAGGCATAGTAGTGGATACTCTCGCTAGCATAGGCAGAGGCTGATTGCTTTCCGGCAAGTAGGAATTACTTGCAAATACATATTTCAGCTAGTAGGTTAGATTTGTCAGTCGGGTCAGTGAATATAAGGTCATCCTTTAAAAGAGTGGGAATTGAAGAACTAGCATTATTCTTTACTCTTTTAACGAATGACCAGAAGCTTTTACTACCCCGAGGGGCAGCAAGAACTTTAGCACGGAGACGATACTTGTAAAGAGTTTTTTCACGCCTCAATACTTTGTCACACGAAGATCTCGCCCTTTTGCGCAGCAAATCAGTATCAGCATTTTGATTACTTCGCCAAATACTGAATGCTTCCTCTCTAGATCTGACTGCATTTTTGCATGTCTGATTAAACCAGAGTTTCTCTTTCGGCTTAATCGGAATTTGTTTTGATGGTATGAAAGCTTTCATACCCATCAAGATTATACTTTCGACAATTTTGGCCATGGCATTGACATCGTTGTCTAGGAAATATAGCTTCCAATTAAAATTCCGAAAAAATTCGTTGAGCTGAGCCCAACGAGCCTTTTCGTAAATATATTTTAGTCGTTTCGTAGCTGTAGATGAAACGCTGTGAAGTGCTGAGAACGAAAAGGAGGCCGAAATGGTACAGTGATCTGAATTACCGAGAGGTGCATTAACACTTACTTCATACTTTTCGGGGTGTGAAGTGAGAAAGAGGTCGAGTGTATTTTGTTGGTGCCCTTCAACACACGGAATGTGTATTTGGTGGAATCAGGGAAAACCGTATATAATTTATAATTTCGTAAAAAGCATTTTCCGAAAAAAGGAAAAAGATGAAATGAGTTAGATTTCTGATAAAAATTTATTTACCCCATAAAAACGTTGTGTGTTCAAAGGTATGTTCAAAGTGATAATGCGTTATGAAACTTTAAATGCGTTTTTCTCAAAACTTCATTTTCACACACTAGGTCCCTTTTCTCGGAGAAGGTCACATATATAAAATGTCTGGAATATGGGACCAGGCAATGGATTGAAAATAAAGTATATTAAGTTTGGTGACACCCGACGTACTGGGCGATGGCTTCATACATTTTTGTGGAAAAAAATAAGGAGTTTCCACACACAGAAAAATTTCAACTTAAAATCTACGTCAACAAGCTTAATTTGAGCTTTTTCGGTAATGATTTTGCTTCATATGTGTTTCATGTTAATCTAACATGATTTAAAGTAATCTTCAAAGAAATTTTTCTTTTTGAAATAACTTTATTTCATGTTGATTTCACATTCGCATACTGTTAAAACAAAATGAAAAATCATCAAAGTTATTTCAAGTTGGAACAAGTAAATTCGATACTGAAATAACACGAATAACCATGTTGAATCAAAGTTATTTCAAATTGAAACAACATGAATTTTATTTAATGTAGTCATTGTATTTTATTAATTACATGTATGTATATAATTGGCTTTCCCATCCAAGATTAGAATAATAATTGATAATTTAAAATAAAATTTATTTGTAAAGTTATGGTTAAAAAAATAAAAACTGCGAAGCTGCTTTGACTTGTCTCCAGGATTTGAACCTGTGACTCCCCGACTACCAGACTAGTTCACTGCAGCCGGAAGTTTTCGCTATGAACAAAGCAAATAAACACCAACACATTTAAACAACCCAGCTAAAAAAATATGTATGGAGCATATATGATATCCCATATATGGTTCGGATCCGAAAAATGAGGGTAAATGGACATATATGATAATATTGTAGTGTACCCCTATAGTCACCCCTAATATCACAATTTAGTATGTGCACTTTCCCATAGGAATGTCACTCAATTTTAACTCAAAACAATAATAATAATAAATAATACTTGTTACAACAAATAACTATCCGTTTTGTAAAGCAACAATTATTAAATATTATTGTATTATTCTAGTTTTAAGGATACCGTTAGTTAAGTATAAAAGAAAGAAATTTTTGGAATAAAAATCAATTTTTGCTTAGCCTTTAAATCGGCTGTTTTATTTAAAAGCATTCAACTGCTTGAATTAAATCTAAGAGCATACATCTGCTCAGGCATAAAATCTGCCTAAGTCTTTTTAGAGCCAGTGGCGTTCATTAGCGCCGGCATAACCGGGTAGGCAGACTTTTATAAACCTTACATGGCGATCCTGCCAAATAATAACAAAGATGTCCCTGTAGAGGAATACAAACCTGCAGGCAAGGACCAACAAGCTCCCTCATATACGGCCACACCGTTGAAGGCAGGCCCAAAGCCACTGACGATAGAGGAACACCGCAAACCAAAATAATAAAACACTATTATTTTTTCATTTTTATATTTAATTTCATTTTATTATAAAATGAATATATAAATTTTCTTATAAATAAACACACAGCTTAATTTATATTACATCTATTTTAATTAAAAATAATATAACAAAATTACACATTTGAAGAAAACTATAACAAAATTACTAATGTAATAAAAGATAACGCGAAGAAGCATTAATAAGAACACAAATGTCAATCACAGATGTTGAGAAATAGTACCCAAAAAAAAAAAAAGTTCAGTGTTACCTATTTGATTCACATATTTTTGCCATAATATATGTTATAACATAAGTTATGATTTGAAATCGCACAACTGCTTAACTTTTAATAGACATAAATTAATATAATTTTAGATGGAAGAATTAAAACAATATTATATTGAATTAGAAAAATTAGAAAAGAACATAAAAAAGAGCAAAGACAGAATTTACTCCTCTAACTATAAAATTGAAAAATTATCGCGCTTAATTGAAATTAAATTAGAAATTGACAATATTTGTAGTCGTTTGCAGGAAGAAGGGACCAAATCGTTTATAATCAAATTTAATGAATTATACACAATAGTGTTGAACTTAGTGAAAAATATAAGTACTAAAGAAAGTACAGATTTAACAGATAATTCGGACGCAAGTGTTGCAAGGGAAATTATTAATATGGCACAATTCGATATTGGAGTTGTGGGCAAAAACCTTAACGTTTTTAAAGGTTCATATGAGGTGTTAGAAGACTTTATAGTGCAAACAGAGTTATTGCATGATATTTTAAGAACAGAAGACCGAGAGATATTCATAAATTATGTCTATAACTTTAAATTAGCTGCAAATGTCAGGAGTGTTTTGGGACGTTCCAACAGACCTACTACGTTTAATGAATTGAAGAAGTTGTTGGTTGATGCGTACCCGAACCCAAGAACTCTGCAACAAGTCTTAAGTGAATTAGGATCAATAAGGCAAGGAAATTTGAGTATATCAGCCTTTAGAGAGAAAGTTGCATTGTTGTCAGAACAATTGAGCAATTTTGAACTTAAGGCAATAGCAAATCCATCGCAGGAAACAAAAAACGCAATATCTAAAATGAGTGAAAATATGGCCTTAAATGTGTTTATAAAAGGTGTTAATGTGGAATATAAATATATATTGGTAGCAAGTAGTCCAAAAACTCTCAGTGAAGCTGTAGAGAAATGTATTACAGTGGAAAGAAATATGCAAACAAATGATAATAGTATTTTTAGAATTAATAGGCGTGATAATGAACGTATGTACAATTCGCAAAGAGTGTATGGGGATTATACAGGGTACAAAGGTCAGGGATACCCAAACCAAAATAGTAACAGAAATAGCAACAATTATAATAATGGATTGTATAATAATAATGCTAATTACAATCGCAATAGATATGGCGACAGCAATAGTAACAATAGCAATAATATGTACAGAAATAGTGGTAATAATGCGAATAGAAACTTTGCAACAAGAAGTAATGATAATAATATGAATTCCTCATATAGAAATAATAATAACAGGAACAATTCGTCGTATAGACCCAGTAATGGCAGACATAACCAGGGAAACTAATAGCGCCGGATAGCAAAGATTGTTATCCAGGAGGGCAAAAATGTTTCAAAATTTCAAATAACACTGATAATTCGATAACAATAACTTGCAGTACCATAAATAAAGAGCTTAAGTTTTTGGTAGACACTGGAGCAGATATTTCTATTTGCAAGCGAGGTAATATAGAAAACATAAATGAACGTAACATATCATCACTAAGTGGTATTACTTTAGATACGATTGAAAGTCTTGGCACCGCATATCTAACTTTAGAATTCGATAATAAGCCGATAACACACAAATTTCACATAGTTGAAGATAATTTTCCAATCAATACTAATGGAATCATTGGTAGAGACTTTTTAGAAAGATATAAATGCAAAATTGATTTTGAAACATACACGTTAACCTTCAATATAGCTGATGAAGAAGTTATTTTACCGATTACCCCAAAACGCGTTTATAAAACTGAAATATGTATACCAGCACGCTCAGAACTGATAACACCAGTCAACATATGTATAAGTCAGGAAAGCATTGTTTTGAACAAAGAATTATGTCCGGGAATTTTTGTAGGGAATAGCATTATACCATCAATAGGACTACAACACATAAAATTGTTGAATACAACTGACAAAGATGTAGTTTTGAAAGATTTGAAGTTAGAAACGAAGCCATTATCAAATTACAATATATATAATTGCGGCAACAATATCAATACAAGTAAAGGCAGAGTACAAAAAGTTTTAGAAGATTTAAATATCGAATCTATAGATCCATTAGCTAGGCAGTCCTTAAAAAACATAGTTACAGAATATAATGATGTATTCCACCTTGATGGTGACAAATTAACAACAAATAATTTTTATAGTCAAAACATTCAGATGACAGATTCTTCACCTGTTTACATAAAACCTTATAGACTACCTGAGTCACAAATGAGCGAAATAAACAAACAGGTAAATAAATTGTTAGAAGATGGTATCATTGAACCATCTGTGAGTCCTTACAATTCTCCATTATTGGTAATACCGAAAAAATCAGCAAATGACACGAAGAAATGGAGATTAGTAGTTGATTTCCGGAAAGTAAATGAAAAAATAGTAAGCGACAAGTTTCCTCTAACAAGAATCGAAGATGTCCTAGACAAATTAGGTAGGGCAAAATATTTTTCTACACTGGATATGACCAGTTCATTTCATCAAATCGGTTTGGATAAAGAATCAAGACCGATTACATCGTTTTCTACCAGGAATGGTCATTTTCAATTTACTCGGTTACCCTTTGGACTGAAGATATCGTCAAATAGTTTTCAAAGGATGCTTACAATTGCATTGAGCGGCTTAGATGCAGAAGCGTTTTTGTATGTCGATGACATTATTGTTTTTGGTTGTAGTATTCAACACCATCACGAGAACTTGATAAAAGTCTTTGAAAAATTGAGGCAGTATAATTTAAAACTGAATACGTGTAAATGTCGTTTTTTGAAAACAGAAGTAGTTTATCTAGGTCACCTTATAACTGATAAGGGTATACGTACCGACCCTGCTAAACACGAAGTAATAGAAAACTATCCAGTTCCCAAAAATGTAGATGAAGTCAGACGTTTCGTAGCGTTCTGTAATTACTACAGGCGTTTCGTTAAAAACTTTGCTGAAATAGCTAGAAATTTAAATAAACTGTTAAAAAAAAATACTGTTTTTAGGTGGGACGAAGGTTGTCAAAAGTCTTTTGAAACATTAAAATCAAAATTAATCAATCCACCAATACTCCAATATCCTGATTTTAGGAAACCGTTTATATTAACTACCGATGCATCTAATTATGCACTTGGAGCAGTCCTATCACAAGGTGAAATTGGGTCAGATATGCCCATATCGTATGCGAGCAAATCGTTGAGTAAGCATGATATAAACAAGCCAGTTATAGAAAAAGAGCTGTTAGCTATACATTGGGCTATAAACTTTTTCCGTCCGTACCTTTATGGTAGAAAATTCTACGTAGTGACAGACCATAGACCCTTGGTATCGTTATTTTCTCACAAAAATCCATCATCAAAAATGACTAGAATTAGGTTGGATTTATGTGACTACGATTTCGAAATATCGTATAAGAAAGGTAAGATGAATAGCAATGCAGATGCGTTGTCAAGGATAGTATTGGACAGCGAAGCATTAAAAACGTTAACCCCTACCGAAAATTTACAAAAGCGTAATGATATATTAGTGATGACTAGAAACATGAAAAATAAACATGATGCACAAAAAGATGTCGAGCATAGAGGTGGCATCTCCAGTAAAGAGCCTGATCAACTTTTTATTTGGGAATGTACTTCAATCTCAGACATTAAATCGATGAAAAAACTTAGGTTTGAAATAATGAGTAAAATTAAAACACCTCAAATTGTAGCAAGTGATTTAGAAGTTGTAGTGAGATGTGGTGATAATCCAATAAACACAAAGCTGTATTTGGAGAAGCTACTATTGAAATTACTATCAACAAATGTAAAAGAGCTAGCATTAAATGCTCATGATGAAATTTTCAAATTAGTAACAAAGGAACAGTTTAAAGACACGTTCAACGCATTAAGAGGTAAAAATAAAGCAAATTTAAGAATACTAATATATAAAGAACCAGTAAGGGTATATGATAGGAAAGTACAGGATACTCTCATTAATGAGTACCATAGTTCAACCATAGGAGGACACTTAGGTGTCAGGAAAACGACGCTAAAACTTAAACAAAAATACATATGGAAGAATATGGGTAGGATGATTAAGCAGCATATATTAAATTGTAAAGAATGCAAAATTAACAAGCAAACGAAACACACCAAAGAAAAGCTAACACTAACCGATACGCCAGGGACTAGTTTCGAAACAGTGTCAATAGACACGGTGGGTCCCCTTAGATTCTCAAATAATTTTAGATACATACTAACAATACAGTGCGATTTAACAAAGTATATTATTGCATGCGCCATTGAGACGAAGGATGCTAAGACCGTTGCAAAGGCTCTTGTAGAAAACTTGATTTTAAGATACGGGCACTTCAAAGTTCTTAAGTCAGATAGAGGTACCGAGTTCGTAAACGAGTTAATGGCGGAAGTATGTAAGCTACTGGAAATAAAACAGATTTTCAGCACTCCATACCACCATGAAACTCTTATCAGTTGAAAGAAGTCATAGAGTACTGAATGAATTTCTCTTAGGCTTCTGTAAAGATAATGAATGGGACCATTGGATACCTTATTTCTGTTTTGCGTATAACACAACACCGCATATAGACACAAACTACACTCCATACGAGTTAATATTCGGTAGATTACCAAACTTGCCTAATGAAAACTTATTGAATTTTGAACCAATCTATAATATAGATAATTATTCGAAAGAATTGAAAGCTAGATTAAAATTTTCGTTGCAAAAAGCAAAAGAGTTACTGGAGATATCAAAAAAGAAACGCATTGAACAATGTGTAAAATTTAATCCGTTAAATTTGAATGTAGGAGATATGGTCTTAGTAAAAACCTTTAATAGGAAAAAGAATCAACCACCATACCATGGTCCATATAGAATAGTACAAACTAAAGGAGTAAACTCTGTCATAGATCTAGGAAGTAAGTTAAAAGAAATACATAATAATAATTTAAAAAAATATTAGTAATATGTTATAATTGTAAAATTATATATATATATATAAAAAAAAAAAAAAAAAAAAAAAAAAAAAAAAAAATTTTGAATTTTAAGAAACATAAAATTGTAAAATTTTTCTTAAGGGGTAGGGTGTAGTGTACCCCTATAGTCACCCCTAATATCACAATTTAGTATGTGCACTTTCCCATAGGAATGTCACTCAATTTTAACTCAAAACAATAATAATAATAAATAATACTTGTTACAACAAATAACTATCCGTTTTGTAAAGCAACAATTATTAAATATTATTGTATTATTCTAGTTTTAAGGATACCGTTAGTTAAGTATAAAAGAAAGAAATTTTTGGAATAAAAATCAATTTTTGCTTAGCCTTTAAATCGGCTGTTTTATTTAAAAGCATTCAACTGCTTGAATTAAATCTAAGAGCATACATCTGCTCAGGCATAAAATCTGCCTAAGTCTTTTTAGAGCCAGTGGCGTTCATTAGCGCCGGCATAACCGGGTAGGCAGACTTTTATAAACCTTACAATATATATTTATACATTTTCATAATGAATGTGTATTCCCTATATAGAATGCAAAGTTCATATTGATTCAAAAAGCGCACTGCTGTGTAATAAATTAAATTATTAAAATAATTTTTTTGTAAGATTTTGTGGAGAAATGTTGTGTTTAATGAAACATTTGTTCGAACAAAATAATTCAAAACGAATTAAAAGACATTTCATTCGACATTTTAAGAGAAAATGTGAATCGATTATTAAAAAAAAACATAAAACACACAATCGTACACAACATATAATTTAAGAAATCAGATTAAAAACTAATGCAATTATAAAAGAAAAAAAAAACCGTTTTTATACTAACACTAGTTTTCAATAATATTTTTGGCAGTTATACATATGAATTTTGTGTAATGGCTGCATTATCTTTTTGATTATTTGATTTATTAAATAGACCCACAATATATAAAATCCACAAAACAGATTTTTTTGTTCCACGAGTTTTTATATTTTAAACCTTGAGGCTCTACGCATATAAACTTTGCATAAGCGTATGTATTTTCTAACAGACTTCCAATTCACCAGTGATAAAAAAGATGTAAAAAGATCGAATTAATAAAATTCAAGCTTTTTTGATTGCAAATGCGATCTTATGTGAGATATTATGTATGCATGCATTTTCATATGGCGCCATATACTACATCTTATTTATTTATTTATTTTATTTATTTCCTTTATTTATTATGTATACCTAGCTTATGGGCCATATTCGGTCACATCATACTACTCTAAAAAAATACATACAATTTTAAAATAATAAATAGTAATGAATTTTTTAAACAAATTATATAAATACAAAATAACGGATTAACTACATACATTCAAAAATACAACTTGGCGGTATATCTTATTTCTATAAATGGATTCACATATGAAGAGCTTCATAATTTAATGTCCATATATGAGCTCATATATTGTAATACATTTCATATATTAGTCCATATGTTATTTCATATACATATAATGGTTTTGCCATGTATAATCCCATATATTTCCATACATGAATTCATACATACTCATATATAGTTATATACATTCATATATTAAAAATATATGGACCATATATAATTTTTTAGCTGGGAATATATTATTTTTTTGTAAATTTAATATGATTTGAATTCAAAATTTTTGCATGGTGATTTTACATTGGTATTTTTTCTGTGTTTAGATAATTGAAAATCGGCATCGTGTCAACATAATGACTAAATTTAGAAAAAAAATGGAGTTTCTGCAAAAAAGGACACGCCCATAGCCCATGCAATCGATTCTTACGCACAAAAGCAGTTGTCTTCAAATTTGCTAAAAACACTTAAATCCATGAAAAATATGGATAGATTTTTTTAATAATGTCATTATCATTCGACAAAAAACTTAATTTATTTTTCAGCTATCATTTTTTGACGAGATGGTCACATTGAAAAAGCAGTAGGCGACCAAAGATTTCAGTGTCTGCCTAAATTTTAATGCATTTTCTAGCAACTTTTCCCTGTATTTAGAGACATCTCCGATAATTTTATTTTTTAAACGGAAGAGGACATTCACACCTTTCATTTTATTGAAAGAACAGTTTGGGAGAAAGTGCGGCTCCATATTTTTATTCATTGAATATCAAAAAGTTGATATTTAGAGGCTTACTGATTTGGTCATATTTTCTTAGGGATTTATGATGTCCCTACAATTTGTTTCATTCACGTATAATTGCTAAATGTTTCAAATATGTTAAGGACAAATTGTATTATCAAGAAAATTATATTCATATGGACCACTCAATTAAGTTAAAATATGTCATTTCGTGCTAATCATATTACGAAATCTAATTCATGATTTATATTTATTATACTTAATTGATAGCCTTAAAGTATGCAATGTTTTTTACAACTATTGCCACTTTAAAACTATGCAATTTTTTTAATTTTTTAAGGTTAAAAGTAATTTGTCTACCAGACAAACTAAGGCCAAAAGCCGAAGTATTTTAAGAAAGCAAAAAAAGAAAACTTATTAAAATAAAGTAAAGAACGCAAGCAAAAAACTAAAATAAAACAAACTTTAAATTCGCAACTACTAGATCAAAATTTTTTGCTTAAAAAAAATTTAAGAAGTAATTAAAAACTTTTTCACACACATAAGCTAAATAAATTGTTTTTTTTTGCATACTTTTAGGGTCATGTTTAATTTAGCTCAGTATAACATATTTTAAAGTGTTTTATATTGGCTGTTGAAGCTTATTATGTTTATTCATTCGATTATATAATGCATGCCTTATTAGCCTTAAACTCACAACATGTTTAGCAAAAGCTAAAAAGGAAAGAAGAAAAAAACGGACCTAAAAAGTGTAAAGTGTGTTTTAAATAACAAGTCACGTTTTTAAGTTTTATTTTGCCATTATTATAAAATACATACTCGTTTGACACGGCACATGCGGCAGAGAGGTTAATATACATACATACGAGTACATACAGTATTTCTTATATATATTTAAATGACGGACGCTTACATGCTGACAGAGAAAAGTGGAGCAAAAACTTATTAAAATAAAAAAAAATTCGTGCATTATTTTTTGCTTTAAAATGCTGAAGTTCCTAGTTGATAGGATATGAAGCAATCTGAGTAAGAGTTCGGCCCCTATTATGATTTACAACTAAATGGATAGTTAAGTTGTAGTTGTAAAAGTTTTATTATGGATTACAACTTTTTTTTTACCATGAGACAACTGCTTTTTATCGGTTGTATTTTGGTTTTTATTTCGAGTGTTGTATTAGTTTTGCTTCATTATTCCAGACGCCAACCAATTCTGTTTGTCAACCAATATTGTTGCCACATTCATAAAACATTAAGGGTCTTATGCAAAAAACTTAATAAAGCTTTGCCAAGCAATGTTAAGTATAGTTGTATTCTAAAAAAATTATTGTATAAAAATTCTAAAGTAGGCACGCACCCACGTTTGTTAAGACTACTTTAAGTTGATATTTCCAAAACGTGTGTTTTGTTCCTCAAATATTTTTATTAATATAGCACATACTGATTCATGTTACATCTGAAAATGAAGCTAGAAGTGCCTGCTCTTATCTTAAATTTATTATTTCTGTCATGTAATGGGAAACATTACCAAATTATCCAACTGATTCGAAATACATAGCAAAATCCATAAAAAATATTAAAATAAATACAATTATATAAAAATTTTTTAGTGATGTACATACAATCAAAACAAATCGAAAAAAGCTGGATATTCAAATACTCGTTTCATTCGAATAAAACAAATTGTGATATGTTTTCACATTTTTTTACTCTTACTTCATAGTTGTGTTTATCTGTTTTATTACCATGTCAGAAGCACATATTTTTTAAATTAGGTCGCTTTACTTCAAGATAATGAAAATTTATTTAATAAAATAAAAAATTATTTGAATACCCAAATGAAATTGTATTCGATTTTGTACATCATAAGCTGTGAAGTGGTTGTTGAACACGGTGGTGTTACCAGTATTCATTATTAGATAACAAAATAATTACAGCGGTATTCATAAAAGTTTTAAACCGCGTTTCAAATATTGTTTAAAGAAAATTCGCTAAAATTGTATTCATAATAGAATTTTAGCTTAAAAAACGGTTTTTAAACCTTGCGTAATCAGCAAATTTTAAAATTGACTGCCCCCATGTTTAAACCAATTTTAAGGTGACGTTGTTGTAATTTTGCTTCGTTTTTGTTTACATTTTGAACTTTACCTGTATGTACATATGTGTGTATGTATATATGTACTTATGTATGCATGTATGTATGCATATGCCAGTGTTATTTAGAAGAAAACAATGTAATTTTTTTTATAGAAACTATTGCCGAAATAACAAATATACTCCAAAGAATATTTAAAAGAAAAGGAGCGATCCAGTTTCCATTCCCAGTCATTGTTTTCTCATTTTATGTGTTAACAAAAATAGTATAATTGTAGAAAATTAACTAGTGATGTATAAACAGTCAAAACAAACAAAATAAAGCTCGTTATTCTAGTGCATCTTTATCTGCAATAAAATAAATAATATAAAAAGCACTTTTAACAAAGATTTGTTGTGAACTTTGTTTATTATTTTATTAAATACAAGTTGGAACTTATCTTTTATTTTATAGAAACAATATTTCTCTGAAAACCGACAAATAAACAAAATAGACACGAGTACTTTGTGAGTTAACAATCGTTGTTTTGCAGAACT
Organism: Tachina grossa; assembly: GCA_949987645.1. Classification (NCBI taxonomy): domain Eukaryota; kingdom Metazoa; phylum Arthropoda; class Insecta; order Diptera; family Tachinidae; genus Tachina; species Tachina grossa. Next base: position 112,907,186 of record OX465277.1, read on the forward strand.
AATATGCAAGTGACAAATAAAGAATACAGTGTTGCCACGATATTTTAATAAAATCTAGTTAATTGATTTTTAGTTAAAAAACTGATTATGAATACCAATATTTAAAAAACGTTATTTAGCCTTAAAACGTTTTTTAACTAATATGAATTTTAAACCTCAATCAACTTTTTTTTATGAATATGGCTGTTAAAGTTGTCTTTTGCATATGATTTCTTAACAAAGCTATGTTAGCCTTAAAGTGCTTGGCAACTACTATGAACTTTAAGGCTAAAGTAAAATATTTTTTTGCATAAGGGGGTAAATCTAAAAAAAATACAAGGGCAAAACTAAAACTATTTAAAATGTTTTGTCATGGCTACTATGGTTTCAAAAAAGATAGCATAGATAAAAACCTTTTCTTTTCGAGCATTGTTTCGAATACAACTAAATTTAGTTGTAATTAAGAATGCCAAAAAATGGCTAAGTCGTTTTAAGGTTAAGTTGTTACAATTTCAATGAAACTTAGTTGAGTTGTAAACCATAATACGGGCATTCAATTGATTTAGCGGTTCATCAGTAAAATAAATAGTTAAAATCTCTTTAGTTCCAATGGAAAATGTTTAATTGCTAAAACTAGGTGTGGTCTTATTAAATATTAAACAACAAAAACATTCATTATCACATATAATTTTTTTTGTATAAAATATTACATGAGTCAATCGGCCATATTCTCGTTTGAGTATCGTTTTAAAAACCCATAACAACGTCAATTCTACATTGAAAATGTACTGTGTTATCCTAGTACCGTATTACCATTTCTATATAAAATTATCGCTTTTATGGCGATACTCAAACGAGAATAACCCCGACTATACCGACCGGAAAATTCAAGTAGCTTAATCCAAATATGGATTTAATTTCTTTTATAGATTCTTTATAGCAGATAATTAAAGCAAACAACTTGAACCTTGACCAAAATAATTCCTTGAAATGATTTTTTTTAATAAAAATAAAAAAGCTGTAATATATATTTTTCGTCGCACTGTTTCGTCTAAAGGCTTAGAAAACCATAAATAAAGTCTACATTTAACGAAATTCCCAACATGTCTGCATGCGGTAGTACACAGTATATTTTATTACATGTAAAAAATATATAAAACCAGAAGCAAGTTAGACAAATCCATGCAAAAATTTAAACAGAAAAAAAATTAAAAATTATTGTACAATATTAAGTTAAATGTAAGAGCAAATATGTATGTGTTCATGTGCGCACATAAAATATACAGTATAGTTCGCTTAAAGCGAACTCCGAGGGTCCCAGGGCAATCTAACTTGTAACGGATAAAATATATTATAACCAGAATAATTATTTACTACAATTAAAAAAAGTAAAAGAAAATATATTAAATAATTCATTTAAAAAAATACAGAATGCTGATGATGATGATGATCTTTTTTTATTTTTGCCAATGGACTAAAATATCCTTACAGGCTAATCAATAAATTTTAAATGAAAAATACATTTAATAACTCCTTGCAGGTTATCTTGGAACTTCCCGCTAATTGCAAACCCAAAGTGTTTGAAAATTTATAAATCTTCTATCGTTCCAAATTTGGATACCAAAAATAGAGTTTTTGAGAGTTCTGCGACTTAAAGAATTTGACATTCCGTAATAAGAAAGAGATGTGTATAAATTGTTTTTTGCGAAAAATTTCGACAACGATACCTCTCAACACGTGGCAGATACTCACCAAATTCCTGATCTATTCCAATTAGTGCGTCAACTCACGAATAACAAATTTTCTACTACCAAACCTTTGATGGGTAACAACGGTGCAACCAAAACCTCTAAACAGAAACAAATAACGGCATGGGAAGAGTATTACACGAAGTTCCTTTCATTATCGGACCAAAACATGCACATAATTTACTTTTTCCACCATCACGATGAAAGTACACAGTTTAACACATTCTGCTCGAAAATCTCCGGAATAGCGATCACTTTATCTGCCTCAAAATCAAATAGTCTCCGCCCCTGACCATAGTTTCTAAAAGTAGTCGAATGTTGAGCGCCGATCCATTAAACCCTCTTATATAAGATTTCTGGTCTGACGAAGTACTCTACCCTGAACTCAGTGAAGCAATGAGGACTAAGAAAAGTAACGTCTCGGAGTGCAGACACAGGAGAGGAATCACGCTGCTTAGTATGATAAATAAAATAATAGCGCATGTAATCATACGTTCCATTCATTAGTTTTTCATACCCCAACCCAGGGAGATTGGATCAGAGGCGTTCCCTGGTGTTCTTAATGTCTTATATCTTTCCTGATTTTTTCCAATCCAGGTTCATAGATGTGCTGCTAGCCCTCCTATCCTGGCTAGTTTGATTATATTTTCGTTTCCTTCCAAGCTAACGTGTGCATGAGATGACCTTATTCGTGCTGCTTATTTGATTTACATTTATGCGGCATTACCAACTTAATTTAAATTAAGCGTCTTAATGGCAGCTACACTATCCCATAAGATGACCATCGGTGTATCGTGGGCCATCTCTTCCCATTACATTCTTCTGTATCAAATGGTATCAAAACTTTCATTAAATTTATGCGCTTTATTCATCAAATCAGGGGGTTGCACAAGTAGAGGTAAAGGTCTTGCCAGGCATGTTAACTTACATTGGCTAATTATACAGTCCCTGCCTGCGCTTCTTTTCACGATGTTGACGACTGTGACTTGCACACAAAAGGTTATTTACAAACACTATATACATACATGTATAATATTATACGAGCTTGACGTAAATTTTTTTATAGCTATGCTATTTATTGCGCGAGGACGAGGACGGGGACGTGATTTTCGTAACTAAAATAATCAACACTATTGCAGTTATAAATTTATTTTTATTTTGATTTCTTTGTACATAAAAGCAGAGTATGAAAATAAACGAAACAAAATGCTTGATTTTGTTTTGTTTCGTTCTTTGAAGCGTGCTAAAAAAAAACAATTAGAACGATTGCGCAATTTTTTTTTTTTTTGCACATGAGCACAAGCCAGAGATCACAGCCGATCGGCTGTTAGCCGGGTTACAGCCTCCACTGGCCACAAAAAATAAGTTAATTTAATCGTACGCCGCTAGAAAAGAAAATAATGGGAAATAAATGGAAACGTTTTGAAATATTTGCAGAGAATTTGACATCATCATATAATATATTTTAATTTCGGTGATTTTTTGTTTTTGACGATTTATTTTAGTTTTAGAGATTTTTTAAGTTTGGTGCTTTTTTCGTTATTGGTGATTTTTTTTTGTTTTTTTTTTTGTTTTTGGCGATTTTTTAATTTTGGGATTTTTTAGTTTTAGCGTTTTCGAAAATTTCAAGAGTTTGCCTCTTACGGTTTACAAAGTTGTGAAAATTACATTAACTGATAGAATATATCCTGTAGTTTTGATTTTTTAAACTTCAGTGTTAATTGGTGCAGTCTGTATAAAAATACGCTACTTTGCAAATTTCAAGTGTATATGTATGTATATTATCGAGGCTTACTTTCGATTTTATCGTAAGCGACATGTTATCGAAAATAGAAATTAAAATTTTATGGACCTACCCATAGTTTAGAATTATCAAAAAGGCAAAATTTTTGATAAATTTCAAGATACGGGCTGCAAAATTTTATCGTAATTTTACAAAAAAAAACTTTTTCCTGAAAAATGTAATTTTTCTCGCTTACGATTAAACCGAAACTAAGGCTCGATATTATTGTATGTATATTTTAACGTTGCCCGATTTGGAACATTCTTTAATTTTTTACTGTCATATATTTGTTGTTGTAGTGGCCAAAGTTCTACATATTTCGTCAAAATTTCAAGTCTGTAGCTCTTACGGTTCTCGAGATAATAACCTGTGACAGACAGACATGCCAGACTTACATTGCAGCGAAAACAATAGGGTTCCTTTTTCACCTTTAATGTACGGAACCTTAAAAATGAGCACTAATTTGTAAGAAATATTAATACAAAATGGTGTTCGTTATAGCCGAACTTCTCTGTTCCTTTAAATATATAACATATAAAGTAGATGTGTTCAGAGTGAAGAAGATGAGAGTAATGGCAGCAAACCACAAAAATTAATAAGACTAAATGAACATTGTATAAAAATTCCTACATCATTTGCATAACATTAAATTCCATATAAAAAAATAACATTACGAAAATATTCGAAACAAACATGTTCAGCAGTTTTAAAAGCATTACAAGGAGGTTTAAAGTTTTGGAGGAAAAAAATCATGGTTGTACATAGTGACACGACAAACAAAGCCTTAAATTAAATTCAAATGAGTTTCTATTTATCGTCAGCTTTGTGATATTTATTGCTTTTATAATGAAATATAAAATTATCCTTAACGTATGCTTTAAACACGAATACTTTTGTCTAGCCTGAAAGTATGTTGCGTGGATGGAAAAAGCAAATAGAATTTTTCAGCATTTGCATATTCTATGAATAACTACACATTTATTTAATTTATATAGATTGATTTTTGATTTAATAATTTCTTAGATATGTACATATATAATTTATTGAAATATATTAGGACTAAAGGATGACACGTAAACTAAAAAAAATTATTAAAATGTGGGTGAAATAATGTTGATTAGAAAAATACGTTTAGAAAGAATTCTCATGGATTATAAGCCTGATTGGGTAGATGAATTTGTAACTTTTAAAAATACGATTATACGATTAAAATCGGTTTTTGGAAATTTTGTGGAGTAATATAACAAAAACATACATACTTAAAGTATTAAAGCAAACATGATTGTCTTAAAGTTAAAACAAACATATACTCAGGAAAAAGCTGCAACTTAAAAATAAGAATGCATCACATTAATTTAATATTTTATTTAATAGAAAATTGTATTAAAAAATAACTAAAAATAATTAAAATTAATAAATAAATACGGTAAATTAATTATTTTTCAATATTAAATAAAAAATTTCAACATTACTAGACTTTCGTTAATGTTTCTTATTAATTCAATATAGTTTTTATTGATTTTATTGATTTGTTTCCTTGGGTGTACGCAAATGAACAGACATGTCCGTGATGACAAAACTGTTGTAAATTTAAACTTTCATTACAAGAAAAAATCACCAAATTGTGATAGCATGAATCAAAATATTTCACGTATTCTATTTGCATTGAACAAATGTTATAATTTTAATGTTGCTCCGTTGTGCTAATGTTTGTTAGTATAAAAAATTATAATTATAGCCAAATTAAATTTAAAAAAATAATAATTAAAAGGAAAAAGAAATATTTCCCGTTTTTACTTTCTGCTGATAAGTCACAAGGCTTATTAATTAACCATTGAAATGATCAAGCGCAAAGCATTTTTTTGATTTTATAAAGAAAAAATGAGAATTTGTTGAACTTGCAGGCCATCCCTGAAATTTAACGCTAAGACTGTAGTAAAGTTTGCGGCATTCGATACATTTTTTTCAGTCAATAAAATAAGAACGAAGTTATTACAAAAAAAAAAATTTTTTTGTTCACGTGAAATATTTCCCATAAACAAAAAATTGTAAATAAAATTATAAAATATTACACTGACACAAAAACAACGCAAAAAAAGAAGCGATTACAATTTTGGGGAAAGGGAACACATTTCACGTGAACTTTTATTCTCGATAAGGGTGGATACTCGTATCTCTTGAACGAATCACCAGATTTTAGTAAAATTGGCAGCAATCAACGTGTCTTTGTGAGTTTAACAAATTATTAGATTTTGAACTTGATCGCCTAAGTGATTTTGTGAAATTGTTCGAAATGCATCGGACCGAATCGACACACCATCTTATGAAATCGAAGTCAGCTCAATATCTTTCGAACGCAAATTTGATACCGATCTACTGACCCGCTTTTAATTAATGATATATTTACATACATACGTACTAGTGATGCACGAATATTCGTATTCGTATTCGAATTGTCGAATATTCGGCCATTTTCAGGCGAATACGAATACGAATATTTTCCCAAAGAAATTAAATAAATTACTAAAAATTTTAGTTTGTACAAATACATTAATTTTTTATAGAAATTTGTGCTTCGTATCATTTTCAAATATTATTTAATGACGATCATTAAAATTTTGGGTACTTTTTATTAACTTTAAAGTACGCCAACAAGAGTGTGAAGTCCTTTTCATAACAATTTTTTTATATTTCATATTTCATACAATATTCGTATTCGTATTCGCGAATATCGTTTCAAATATTCGTTTATCGTATTCGCGAATATCAAAATTTGATATTCGATACATCACTAATACGTACACACACATACATATATCCATACGAACATCATCGCGAAAATAGTCAGAATCTACTCCCAGAAAATCGTCGAAATATGATGAAAACTCGATTTTCAAAAATCGGGGTAGAATCGTTAACTTTCTCTATTAGGAACTTAAAAATAACATATAAGTATGTATGTATGTGTGTAAATAAAAATAAATTAAGAAATTACAAAAATTGATTTCCCTACTTTGCAATTTTTATTCTATAAAACAAAAAACCAATCAATAATCTTTAAGGATTTATATTGTCTTGTGAATTGATTGTTTTCCATTTTTTTTTAAATCCAAGTTTTTGCCCTTTTCTGCTTTATTTTCTAAAAAAACATTTTCTCAGGAAATTGATGGTAATTATTTTGATAAAGCGTCAAAATAAAACGAAGCAAGAGTGACAATTATGAGAACAGGAAATACAATAATTGTAAAGGAAATTCTGTTTTTCTGTTGAATTATTTTTATATTTCTAATAATGTTGCCTAAAACAAAGAACGATAAAACAATGAAAAATGGTTTTGGTTTAAGTGCAAAAGATGGATGACAAAGAAAATATTGTGGCTTAGTAAAACTAAAGCTTCTTCAAATACTCGTACCAGATTGAAGAAAGTTCAGTAGCAAAGTTTAAATTTATATTTAAAATGACAAAATTATATTATTAGAGAATTATTTTTCTTTCTTTTCTTTACATACTTCTTACAACTACAATTGGAGATGAAAAAAAAGTCAGTCAATATACGAGTAGCAATGGTAAAGTTAGAAAATAAGAAAAAACATGTTGATTATTGAGTTCTTGTTTCAACTTTGATATTAGCTTTGAACTTTTCATTTGTTTAAGTGGGAGTTTAACTTAATATCTCTAAGGACCATTATTACAACTTAAAGTTAGTTAAAAGTAGGATTTTGTCTGACGTATAAAAACTTTATCATTTGCAAAATTTTACTTAAAGCAAGCTGAGCGATAAATTACAGGCAAGTTTATCCTACCTGGTAAGTTAAATCCAATTTGCAATAATGGAAAGTTTTTTATACGTCCGATAAAATCCTACTTTTAACTAACTTTAAGTTGTAATAATGGCCCTAATTGTTCTAAGAAATTTTTGGGTAAAGGTTTTCTGATGATCTGCAATAATCAATTTTTTAACAAACATAAAAATATTTTCATGTGTTTTTGATTTGATCAGGCTAAAGTTCGTATCGCTTTCTAGCCAAATTACATGTGATAATTCTTAATGAACAAATATAACACCAAAGTTAATTATAAATATTCTGGCAAGTACGTAGTAGAACGGAACAACTAGCTGTTTTCGAAGGCCACTACATCCCCATCATCAGTGTTCTTTTGTGTTTGGTGTCAGTTGATGTAGATTTTTGGTTTATATACGAAAATTTTATTGCAATGGAATATTTAAATTGTGTTGATTCATCGTATTTCAATTTGCTGAGAGCTTTTTTGAAATGAAAGCTCAATTTTACCATCTCTAAATTTACAACAGTCTTACCATTGTCGTTTATTTTTTTTTACTGAATAAGTAAAATAATAATTTGGGATCATTAGTGCGTTAACATACATATGTTAAACTTATTAGAAAGGGTTATTTTCGTTTTTTTTTGGATTAAAAGTACAATTGTACATTTATATATATGTATATAACTTTCTGCACTGCTGAATATAGCAGTGTTACTTGTTTTTGTTTATATACATTTTGGGGTTTTTGCGTTTTTACAAGTTTGAACAGTTATGTACATACATATGTATATCTTCTAATTTTATGACTACATATGTATGTATAAAAGTAATTTTAGAATATTCGTTTTACATTTTTGCTTACAATCACATACATACGATTTCCGCAATAAAATTGTTTACATATATAAATAAAACTCAAGAATTTATATTCCAAAACAACTTTTACGATATTCATAAAAACTTTCATAAATAGTTTAAATATCCTAAATCTAATTTGTGATTTGAGCAAATGAAAGTAAATTCAAAGGAATGTGTTTTTTAATAAGAAAATAGCACCTTGTTTTTAACTTAAAGCCTTATTCATAAAAAATATTTTTGATTTATAAAGCAACCCATACACGTTTCAATTCAATTGACAACTTAGTCTTTCAATTGAATTGATTCTTGGCCACACACTTCATAAACTGAATTGAAAGATTTTCATTCAACTGTCAAATTTATATTTTTTTTCACAATACAAATTTAAAAATCAAAAACAAAAATGCATTCATTCATTAATTTTTAGGGTTCCGTACACCAAAGGTGAAAAGGAACCCTATTGTTTTCGCTACGCTGTCCGTCTGTCCGCCTATCCGTCTGACAGTCTGTGTGTCACACTCTATTTTCTCAGGAACCGTAAGAGCTACGAACCTGAAACTTGGACAGAGTATGTAGAACCTTCGCATGAGAGTTAAAAATTAAAGGATGTTCCAAAACGAGCAACGAAAAATTTTAAAATCCCATGTAATATACATACAATTGTATTTACATATGTATGTATATTGACACTTGAAATTTGAAAAATTAGTGTTCTTTTATACAGACTACAATAATTAACACTAAAATTTAAAAAATTTTAAAATAAAAGGGTGTTCTATCAGTTAATGCAATTTTGACTATTTAATTTTGATAACTTGCTGTAGCTTGGAAACCGTAAGAGGCAAACTCTTGAAATTTTCAAAAGCGGTAAAACTAAAAAATCCCAATATTATAAAATCGCCAAACCGAAAAAAATCGTCAAAAATTTAAAAAAAAATCGTAAAAACGAAAAAAATTGCCAAAAAAAAAAAAAATTAACGCTAAAATAAATCGCCAAATTCGAAAAAATCGCCCAAATGAAAAAAACGCCAAAATGAAAAAAACGCCAAAAATCGAAAAAAATCTCCAAAAAGTGAAAAGCGCCAAAAATTAAAAAAAATTGTTTACATAAAAAATTGCCAATATAAAAAATGGCCAAAATTAAAAAAAATCGCCAAAATTAGAAAAAAGTCGCCACAATTAAAAAAAGGCCAAAAACCAAAGGCTTCCAAGTCCCCTAACGTTTCTGGTTTGTTGGCGTAGACGAGCGACTTCACATATCACCAAAGAAAATAATCCAATGGTGTCAAATCACACGATCTTGGTGGCCAATTGACAGGTCCATTCCGCGAAATTATGCGCTCATCGAATGTTTCCTTCAATAAATCGATTGTGACGTGCGCTGTGTGGCATGTAGCGCCGTCTTGTTGGAACCACAACTCATCCACATTCATGCCATCCAATTCGGGAACAAAATAGTCGGTTATCATGGCTCTATACCGGTCTCCATTAACGGTAACTGACTCTCCACCAGCCCATAGAGCACACCAAACAGTCAGTTTTTGTGGATGTAATGGCGTCTCAAGGGTCTCATGTGGATTCTCTTCACTCCAAATGCGGCAATTTTGCTTGTTGACGTAGCCATTCAACCAAAAATGAGCCTCATCACTGAACAAAATTTTGCGATGAAAATCAGCATCGAGATCAATCTCATTTTCGGCCCATAAACCAAAATCACGACGCATTGCATGGTCTCGCGGCTTTAATTCTTGCACAAGCTGGATCTTGTAAGGTCGCAAGCCAAGATCTTTGCGCAAAATCTTCCATAAAGTTGATGGACAAAGCTCCAATTGCTGTGCACGGTGGCGAATCGATTCATTCGGGTCCTCTTCAACACTTTGCTCTACAGCGGCAATTGTTTCTTCGGTGCGCACTGTTCGACGTCTCTGCGGATGCGCATTATCACATAGAGTAAACGTAGTGCGAAAACGATCCATGGTTAACCGAATTAATTGCTCTGATGGACGATTATGTCGACCATAAAATGGACGGAGCTTGCGGTAAAATTCGCGAACTGAACCATTATTTTCGAAATAAATTTGCACGATTTGCAAGCGTTGTTCTTTTGTCAACCTGTTCATGATGAAATGGCAAACCAAACTAAATATTAATCACTTGACAGCTGACAAAATGGCCGCCAGTTAAAAAAGTGATGCCAACTTAAAGTTCTATACCTCAATAAAAAACACCCATTAAAACAGTTTTTCATACAAATTTTTTTTAAATCATTTATAAAACAAAATAATTTTTAATAAAAATCTCCTGCAAAACAGGAGAGCAAAACAATAAAATATGACTTAAGCACTTTTTCCTTATTGCCACAGAAATTAAATAATTATTTATTCAGACTTATACCCAGCAAAAATATATAGAGTGTAAAGACAAAAAGTCGGCTTCAGTTACGGCACACGAAGACCACAAAAACAATTAACGACAGGATTCTGTGTAAAAAGGCTAAAAATTAATATTTAAAATATTAGGAATTTTTGTTTGCTTGTTGCATACGCATTTCGTTTCTGCTTAAAAAACTCATCAGTAGATTTCAACCAAAAGAATTTAAAAATAAGCTAAAAAGGTTGTGAAAAATGAAAAATGGATTAAAAATCAAATAAAGATGTGTTTGCTTTGTAAAAATTTTTGTTTAAAACTCTTACACTTATTATTTTTGTGCACATAATTCTCAATAAGATATTGTGAATTTTTATATAAAAACATGAAGGTTTTTTTAGTTTATTTCAAAATTCTTCTGATTGAGTTTCTTATGCAGAAACAAAATCCTTATAGACTGCACTTCCTAAACTCCTTCTGAAAAAAAAATAATAAAAATAATAATTTGAATTTTAAGTTTTTTTTTTGACTTAAGCATACTTGAAGCTCCAATTAATTTTTTTATATATCTATAAGGGTGTGTATATCAAAGAAATATCCTTCGGTATTCTGATATGAAATTTCAAAAATTTTAAAAATTATGAATAAAATGTAGATAGTTTTTTATATTAATTGTTTTCTTTAATTATTTTTATTACAGTATTTTCCTATTAATCGTTTTAGCATAATTTACTCTGTCAACCGCAGCCACATCAATCAAAAATATACATAAAATACCCGTAAACAATAAAATTTACTTTGAAATTGTATTTAGTTGTTTTTTTTTTTTTTTTTTTTTTTTTTTTTTTTTTTTCTTTTTTTTTTTTTTTGGTTTACACATCTGTGGTCTACCGCTTCAATTTACCATGTCAGGCAATATAACTAAACAAAAGAGCATAACTATTTATACTATACAGGCCATATACACTAGTGAACAAATAATGAAGTTATATATATTGATAATAAATCTGTATGTTACACATTGAATTTGCGTAAAAATCGTACGACATACAAACTTACTAAATATTAAGCACTTCTTCTCATTTCCACTCTACTGTTCTTTAAATGAATTAAAAAAAAAATAGTATGCAAACCAACAAATATTTTTCAATGCAAATTCTTTGTTGCCGAAAGCTGCCAATAGACAATGTTGAAATATTTTAATGGCACATAATTTTATTATTTAAATATGTACGAATGCCAAGGATTATTAGAAGAACAATAATAGCAACAACAACTAACAAACACTAGATACAACAAGTGAAAAAGCTCATGTTATGGTTACGGTCATGTTATTTTGAGGCGGCATATGTCTGAATAAAATTGTCAACATTTGCATCAGCAACAGCAATTTCCAGTGAAAAGCAAAAATTAATACTCGCACAACAATTACTACAGGGTGGCTCAGAAAGACATGTCATCAAAAACACCACACCAAACAAACTATCACACACAGTACACTCTCTCTCTCTCTATCTCTCTCTCACACTCCTAACCAGTGATGCCAACTTTTTTGACTCTGAAAGCACATCTTACTTTAAAAAAAGCACTAAAAAGCGTAATTTTAAGATCTAAAAAGCGCAAAAAGCACTAACCTGAAAAACGAGAGAAGATTCAAACGAGTGAAGTTTAATAATGCTTAATATTTTCTAAGCAAATCTCTATTTTGGGAATAGTATCATCTTTAGTGAAACATATCAGACAAAAAAGGTATGCTTTACACTGAAAAAATAAATACACCAAGTTTTTATTAAAGTAATTTTAGGAAATACACAAATTTCTTAAAAGCACTACTTAGTGCTTTTTCTTAGTTTGGCACTACGGCTCAAAATTTGGCGTTTTGAGTCTTCAAAAAGCACTGAATATAGTGCCAAAAGCACCAAGTTGGTATCGCTGCTCCTGACTACATACAGCCAGCAGCCAAATGATGAGATGAAATTGTTAAGTTAACGGCAACAACAAAACTACATAAATATTTATACTTTTATTTTGTTGTTACAAGTGTTGTTGGTATTTAATGCATGAACACTCAAAGCGAAATAAAACAAAATATGTACAAGCAATTCAATTCATTTCAATGAGTTCTATCATGTTCAAGCTGCTGCTGCTACGAGCCAGATGGTTTTTGTCACAGTATAACTGCAGCATGAGTGAGAGTGATACGAGTAACAACAATATGAATATAAAATTAAAAACATCATAAGCATCATCCACTTACTTGGGCATTGTCATTAAAACAAATGCCATCATCATAAACTTGTGAACGAACTCTTCTCTACTAACTAACACTTGAAGTCAGTTGGCCACTCACTCACTCACTCCGTGATATCCGCTTAAGCGTGTGACATCCAGGAGAAGGATAAAATTTAATTTTTATGACAATGAATCGCTTATTTAAATGTCTAAGTTGATAAATGTGCTTGTGTGCGTAACAGAATTTTAAAATGCAAGAGATTTTCAAATTCAATCAAAATGTGTAACAGATTATCTTTAAAGAAAATTATACTGGGCGATATACATACATAACTTCTAGAGATGTGCGGGTGGCGATAAATTTACAAAAAAACAAAAATGTTAAAAGGAAACTGCTAATAGTTATTTTCTTCTTTAAATTATTCAATTAACGAAATGTTTTTTGATAATTTTTCAAAATAAAAATATGCATAACTTTTCTCAGTTAAGGCGACAAAAATTAAATTTTTCTGGAGAAGGTTTTTGGAAAATATTCAAATAAGTTTTTGGACGTAAATTGTTGCTTACGATAAAATTTTACAGCCCGTGTCTTACAAGTTATCAACAATTTTGGCATTTTGGTTGTTCTTAACTATGAGTAGGCCAATAAAATTTTAATTTCAATAAAAAAGTCAATTTTCGATAACATGTCACTTATGATAAAATCGAATATAAGGTCCAATATATCGATAACATTTTTCTAGTAGAGAGCAAATATTAAGAAATTGTATATGAAAAAAATAATATAAGAAATGTATTTCGTATAAAATATATAAAGATATCGATAACTTTTCTATAAATAAGTAGAAGTATCGCTACAGTTTCTTTGGAAAATTTGAGAAGTCAATAGATTTTCTATAACAAAGGGTAGAAATATTGATACATTCTCTATATAAATATGCAAAAATCCATAAGTTTTCTATAAATAATTAAAATGAAGGGAAGAAACCTTTTTAAAGAAAAGTTAAAATATCAACAACTTTTTGTGGTAAAGTAACTATTTTGATAAATTTTTGTAGGAAAATAAAATATCAATAACTTCTGTATAGAAAAAAATTTTAAATTTAAATTGTAACAATTCCTTTAAAAAACCACTAATTATTAACTTGACTGCACCCGCTAAAAAAAATACTTGTGTGGCAACACTCTATTCTTAAATAGCTGTTGTTGTTATTTACATTTATTTTCTTTTTACATACTCTTACAACTACAGTTTGAAGCTAAAAAAAAGTCAGTCAATGTAAGTAAGAAAATAAAAAAACATGTGGATTATTGAGTTCTTGTTTCAACTTTATTATTTGTTGTTGAGCTTCTCATTTGTTTAAATGAAAGTTTATAACATAATAACTCTAGTTGTTCCAAGAAACTTTAGGTAAAGGTTCCTTGATGATCGGCATTAGCAACAGTGAAATGCGCATAGGATCCAGCTAAACCCCTCAATAATCAATTTCAATGTATTTTTTATTTAAAAAATATTTTACTTAATAAATAAAATATTAATTTGGGATTATTAGTGCGTTTAAAAAATTTTAAATTTAAATTGCAACAATTCCCATAAAAAAACACTAATGAAAAAAATATAAGTTTAAAATTTTTTAACAATTCCCATAAAAAACACTAACAATTCCCATAAAAAACACTAACTGAAAAAAAATATTTATACATAAAAATATGCCGTGGTAAAGTAAATATATCATATGTATCTCCACAGGAATGTCAACTTTTTGTAGCGTGCGACACCTAACAAATATGCTTGCTTTTTTTTTAAAGAAAACTAAACTTTTTTTAATTCTTTATATTTATATTTGTGTAGGCCATCAGCAGCTCTACATGTTCTGAAATACAAGGTTAAGTGCTTGCTGTCGCACGCGACAAAAGTGTGGAATTTCTCGTGGAAATGTCCATATAACATGTTTATAGGAAAATAATAATGCTGATAAATTTACTATAGAGAAATAAGTATAGAGGTAGATATATCATACTAAGGTCGTTAGAAAAAGAAAGAAATCAATAACATTTCTATAGAAAAGTAAAGTAATCTAAGCCTCTTCTACAGAAAAGATATCGATAAGTTTGCTAAAAAAAAAGTATAGTAACTGATGGCCTTTCTGTCGTAACACTTTTCTGTGGGAAAATTAATATACCGATAAGAAAATATATCGATAACTTTTCTCTAGAAGAGTGCACAAATTAAAAAAACTTATACGAAGAAATAAAAATGACGTATAAAATAAATAACAAATGCCGATATTTATCTTTAGAAATATTGATACATTTTCTATGGAAAATTTAAGATATCAAGAGATTTTCTTAGAAATATTGATAATGTTTTTTATCAAACCACAAATATCGATAACTTTCTATAAGTACAAGCATCGATAATTTTCTTTTTTAAAAAGTAAAAAAATTTAACTTTTCTAGAGAAATATAAGACATCGATAACTTTTTATAGGAAAATAAAATATCAATAGCTTTTTTGTGGAAAAGTGAATATGCATATCAATAACTTGTCTTTCAAATTTTCGATAAATTCAAAACTTTAAGAAATCAATTACATTTCTATAGAAGTAAATGAAAATTTCCTTATAGAACAGTAAATAGATTGATAAGTTTCTTGAATAAAAGTATAGTTATCGATTTCCTTTCTATCGTTAAATAAAGATCTCGATAGATTTTCAGGGAAAGGGAAATGTATTGAAAATTTTTCTATAGAAAAGAAGAGATATTGAGAACATTTCTATAGCAAATATATCGATAACCTTTCTATAGAAAAGTAGTTAGTTAATTAGCAAGGATATCAAAAACTTCTGTGAAAAAAATTTATCGATAACTTTTTCCAAAAATCAAAAACATCGATAAATTTTCTATATAAATATATTTAAAATTTCCATAGAAAAATATAAAGGTAATTATGGTGAGGGTTGGCTGATGTAGTTAGCATGCTGACTGGATTCAATCCCTGTATCTAACAGTCATTAAATAACAACACCACGCATTTTTCTGATGTGAATTAGTGTCCCTTTGTGTCAGTCGTTGTATTAAAGTTAAAGTGATGAAGGCATAGTCACTGGTCACTGAACAATACCGACTTCAGCAGATACTAATCTTAATGTTGTAACATTAGCGTGCCCTCCTTCGTTGTGCAGAATCATCGGCAAAGTAAAATAACAGACAAAATGGCTACTAACCACAGCTTAAAAAAAAATAATTAATACACCTCATTTAACACTAGAGGCGCTGCAACACTGCATTATTAAAAACGTGCAAGAAGCTGAGTTGTAAAAGAATGAAGCTTTTATCTGTCTCTTCTTTTATCGCCTGTCTTCTCTATCACTATCTATTCCTTTCCTAAAGAAAGTAACATTTAGTAATAGTAGTAGGCATTCATTGCCTGAGTGTTACTCCTCTTTAAAAAAAAAGGAAAAATATCGATAAGTTTTCTGCAGAAATAAACTATAAATAAATAAATTTCTTATCAATATATTTTTTATACCCACACCCAGAAAAAAGATTGGTTGGAAAACGGTTAGTCCAATAAAATATCATTTGCATTAACTATATTTTAGTTCACGCTATCAATTTTCTGTTAATACAAAAAACAATCCATGTTCATTGCCATAAGGGCATAATTGTAACAAAGATATGATTGTGACAATACTTTAATTGATTGCATCAACCGATCGTATGCTTTTGTCATGACTAATTAACTAATTGGTTAACCCAACCGAATAAAATATTACGAATTGGATTTTACTACCAACTTTTGGTATTAGCAACTAAAAAATTGTCGCTCTATATTAAAATTAAAATAAAAACTTTCAATCAGTTGCTGCAACTAACTAGAGGTTGAGTTTAATATCATAGTTTATAGCAGCAAATTAAAAAATTAACTTTTGTGACTTTTTTGTGAATTCTCAAATGGTTTTTGAAAGTCTGTGCATAAGATAACAGGTTTGTCGCTTTTCAAAATGTGTGGTTAAAGAAATGTATATAGACATGCTTCACCATTAGGAAATAAATTTCAATTAAAATAAACTTATGACAATATGGCAAATAATAAATTTCTTAAATTGTGTATTTTTATCTGCGTTTATTGTTTATTTTTATTTCAGCAAGGAAGGCCAATTTTTCTTTTACAAGTACCAATTATGACATTGTTTTAATTATATTAACCAAATTTTCGGTAGCAAGAATAATATTTATTTCAAATTCCATACTGTCAACCAATTTTTTCTGTTGCTGCAACTATTGGGTTGAGGGTTACAATTAAAATATAGTGGTACCACAAGAAAATTTCAGTCGCTATAGCAGAATTCTATGATAGTTGCTGCAACTGCCAAAATTCAATTGGCAACAAATTCGGTTGTCACAACGAATCTGTTTTCTCTGTGCAGTAGAGGGCAATTTACTAGAGTAGCACTCGGATGGTGGCGGGTTCGATTTCCACCGTAGTCTTCAGGCGAGCCGCCTACGCTTCACAGTTTGTGTTAGTAATATTACTTTAAAATTTAATAGTCTTACCAACTCACTAAAAAAAAATTTTGTAATAAAGTGACTTATTACACTTTCCAAATATACGGCTCATACAGTTGTATGTATGTTTAAATTTTACCACTTTAAGGATCAGTGGAGTGAAAAAAATAAAATCATCCTGCTGACTTTATGCACAGAAGAAAAATATTTTAAAAAACTACTCGTATTTAATTTGCTGTTATTTTAATTTCAAAGTAGAAAAAGAAAAAAAATGTGTTTATCACTTTAAAGGTTAAAGTGTGACATTTTATGTGTCAGCTTTTGAAATCTTGTTCTCGGCTGGCGATTGTTATTGTGACGATTCTGTATTGCATTTAGTTTTATTTTATTACCACACATTTTTTTATATATTTTGGAATATAAAATCTAAATTTCTAGATTTTTATGGGAGAGGGGTGGATAGAGGGTGTGTTGTGGAGAACAAGCTAAAATATATTTCTACATACTACATATGTATGTATCTATATCTTGTTGGTTTTTTGGTTGTTGATAAAATTGTCATTATTGTAAACAAAGCAATCAATCACTGGAAAGTTTCAATAAATTTTGGTTTCATTTGAAAAAATTTCAAAAACGAAATACATAAATATAATGCTTATAAATGGTAAAGCACAATATATGTACATACATACATATTTACATACATATGTATGTATTTATGCATATTTAAAATTGAACAGCTTTTAGCTACGAATAAAATTTGACATGCAAGTATGTATGTAGTTTATATCCTGTGGTACCATATGTGGGAGGGAAAAAGTTAAATTTTTAAGTACGTTTTTTTAAAGAAATATTGCAAACGCTCCAACTTTTTTTCCATTAAAATTTTAGAGTAAAAATGTACACGCAAAGAAAATATATGGTTGTAGAATGGTTGAGAAAACAATATTATGTTCTCTGAAACAAATGTGTGGTCGTTGAAAACTACTTATTGTTATTTTAAACATTTATTGCGTTACGATAAACAGAGTAATGTTGGAATTTAATAATTACATTATCACATCCATAAAATAGTGTGATATGGTTAGAGTTTAACAATATAATTTTGTTAAAAATGTATGACTAGAACATAGTTTGTATTATTATTTAAAAATATTATTATGTAAATAACAATATAATGTTATCCAAAACCATACTATGTTAAGTTTTTAAAAAAAATATTCTTCAGTAACATCTGTCAGCTCAGTATTTCGTTTGTAAGTTATAGGTATTGCACGGGTGGCGTTAAATAAATGAATAAATAAATAAAGAATAAAAAAAGGGTAGACCAATAAAATTATATAAAGATTTGTGTATCTTTTTATACAGACATGTCAGTATGTCGTGTAAGTATACATTTCTATATATACATTTTAGTCAACAATATTAAATTATTTTTATTTCGATTTTGACGCACAGCTGTTTCTACAATAAATATATGATTAAAAAACAAAATAGTATTATTATATTAAATAATACTGTGGTCGTATTTAACAATATTAATATAATATTAGAACATGGTATGGTGAGTCTCAATTATATTTTAGTCATATCTAAGAATAGTGTTGTCATATTTACAATGCTAATATTAGATATAATAAAGTTCATTGTTTTTGTAGATAATATTATTATTAACTCAGATAATAATATTATTAAAGTTTGCTTTTCTATTAATAATAATATGATTTGAGTGCAACCATATAATTCAATCATAGTATGTTGCTGTTTGATTATGGTTGCCTCAACCATATTTTTTCTTTGCGTGTAGGAAGTGCCACGTCCATACAAAAATTTAGATGAGTTTTCAGGTACTTCTACACAACCACGCCCTATAAAAGTTTTCCTACATGCTTCCTATAATTTTATGAGTCGTAAAGAAGGCCTTATGTTCATTATAAAAAATAAAAGGAAAAAGTGTCACACAACTAGAAAATAATGTTGATTCTTTTTATACACTTTTACTCGAGTGTTTCTTGTGCAACTTTGTATACACATTAAGTAACTATGCAATCTTATATTGAATAAAAAACAATACATTTTAGTCCCCTTGTTGTTTTTAACCGACTTCAAAAAAAGCAGAAGTTAACAATTTGTCACTATTTTTTTTTTTGGGGGGGGGGATGTTACTTCATAGCTCGGTACATTTTAGACCGATTGTAAAAATTATTTTTTTGCCTAAAGGGGTATAGCTCCCCATTGGTCCTATTGTAAAAAAGTGGGCGGGGACACGCGCACTAATTTTTTTAATTTGATTTTTTGTTATTCTACTTATTTTATTGCTGCAAAACCTATCAATCACCTTTGGTTCTTGTAATTACACAATTTTAAAGTTGAAAACATTTTTTATTATAATATTTCACGCGGTTCTACTTAAACAATTTTTACAAAACTTACCACACACCTTCAGCTCTAAAATAGACTCAATCTTCCATTTACAAAAAATGGGCGGAGACACGCTTATTAAAATTTAATATTTTATTTTAACTGGTTCTACTTTAACGATTTCTACAAGACTCGATACGCACTCTGAGCTCTAAAAAATACACAATCTTACATTTAAAAAATGGGCGGAGGCACGCCCATTAAAATTTAAATTTATATTTCACGTTTTTCTATCAGATCTTTGCATTGAAGTCTGTTTTTTTTTTTGGCAGAAAGAATTATTTTCTTAATTACTTATGCAATTTTAATTTAATAAAAAAAATAGATTATAATGTTTTTTTGCTTAAGGCTGGTACTCACTATCCTACTAATCTAATGTATCCTGATCTAATAAAGTTTATGAAAACTACCAAAAGGCAATAAAAACGCTCTAAGTCAGGGTTGCATTTTGTCAAAAGTCGAACAATTGTGTAGGATAGTAAGAACCAGCCTTTAATAATTAAGGGCGTTCTGTAAATCACGCCTTTTGAAATCGTGTTATGCCAATCAGACGATTGAGTTCATTTGAAGTTAAGTTCGTATAAAATATCTTAAAAATTTAAAATATTAAATAAAAAATAAAATATTTCAAAACACGCGATTTATAGAACATCCCTGAATACAAATCAATAATAAATAACTCAAGCTATTACTGACAGAGTGACAAGCAGATCGACGTAAAATCTTCAGGTAGCCGCCGCCGCTTGATATTGCTCTTTGCATGTTACGGCATTCAAAACCGAACGAAATTTCAAGTTATTTCAATTATTACTTAAGAGTTTTAATTGACATTCAATGCCGTAATTTATCATCTGGGTTTGTTTTTTGGCTTTTATTTGTTTAAATATATTTTGGCAATCCAAATTCATAAACTGTAAAAAAAACTAAAACAAAATAATGAGCCGAAAAAGGAACACCCTAACTCATTACTTTTTTGAAATTGAAATTTTTACATTTTTCGATACATTACAAAATATACAAAATATCAAAATATACAAAACCTATATTTAAAAAAAATGAGTTAGGCTTTTTCTATATTAAGGTAACGATATGTATGTATGCATCTGCTTCTCCCTTCCATCATCACTCTCAATTTCAATGTTCTCAAATATCGCTTTAAATTTTCATATCGAGCCCTATTTCGTAAGTGACATGTAGTAAAAAATTTATTTTTTTTATTGAAATTAAAATTTTATGGGCCAAACCATAGTTGAGAATTGTCGAAAGGCCAAAATGTTTGATAAATTTTAAGATACAAGCTGTAAATTTTTACCGCGAGCAACAATTTATGTATGCAAAACATATTTGAATATTATGAAAACACTTTTCCTGAAAAGTTTAATTTTTAAATCGAAAATATGGGTCGATTTTTAAAGAGCAATTTTTCGGTATTTTCAAAAGCAAAATGCGGTTGTATTTTCAATATCGTAAGAATTTTGTTGCCACTTGAATACATATGTATGTAATGCATGCAGAGTATGTTCAGAAATACTTACAGACATTTGTTATAACTTTTTTTTTCTATATAAATAGAGCATACCTGAAAAGATAAAGAAAGTTAAATTCTCATTAGTATATTAAATATTGAAACATTGTATTCACAGAAATTGATTTAAAAAACAAGCATATTAAGTGTCCACAATTTTCCTGTTGTGAATAAAAACAAAAGTTGTATACAACGTTTTAAATTTGTATGAAAAATAGCGCAAATATGTTTCAAAAAATATTTTTTGTTATACAAATTTCAAAAAGAAAAAAGTGTTTGTATTTAAAAAATCTAGCGTTAATTTTTTTAACAACGGCTTAATTCATATCTTGAAAAATAGTGGCCACGATTGAAAAAAATCTAAAACCAAAATCGATTCCGGCATTCTCAATAATCTTGAAAACAATTTTAAATTCAAAGGCACCAAAAGGTTGAGATAATCTCACGCAAATTTCAACAAACTAAAAAAAAAGATCTTAGCGAGTACATGCTTGTAATATGGACCGAAAGAAATCAAAAAATAACCTTTTTAGCTTCCAACTACGAAACTTGATGGTGCTAATTACCGATCAAGGGCTACAGCGTACGTACGATGACTTTTGCAAAAGCTTTCAGGGTGAAGAAGAGAAAGAGACCACCGAAAATCTCTTTTGTCACTGCCCCAGGTTCGATGGCTTGAGACTTTAAAATACTCACAAATGGTCACTGGCCATTAGGAGCATACGTACATAGGCTTCAACTAACTTCGAACGATTTTTGCAAACGGAAAACACGAAACCTTCAGATGCTTAAGACGTAAAATGTTTGGTCAAAGAATATTCACAGATAAAACCTGTCTTAGTCATACTGATTTACACAGTATTCATTCATAATTTTATTTAAAAAAAAAAAAAAAAAAAAAACAGCGAGGCTGAAAAATAGGTTAGGTTGTGTTAGATTAGGTATCGGAAATTTCAAGGACATGCATTGTAAAGTCCTTTTGTGCGAACATGGCCACGACATATCGGCTGATTTAAAGCTGGGCATAGACAGAAAAACTGCTCCATTTTCATAAAATATTCAACGTTTTCATACGAGAGAAATTCTCAAGTTTATTGGATTTAAGAAATGCATGGAATATAAAAAAAATTATTGAAACTTTGTTTTTGTTTTAACAGAAATTTTAACTTATTCGATACATTTTTGAGAGAATAGCCACAATTGTTCTGGCAAATTCGGTAACAAACGCGTATGATTAATATTTTAAATTATATATTAATCATACGCAAAGCGAAAAGGACACAGTCAAATAATATAAATCATATAGAATACGCATCTCATACAAGCTAAAATTTTCTATGACGGGTATTTCCAGTACTACCCGTCCAGCGTACACACTCTCATTTCTTTCTGCAGTGTATGCTACGCTCGCATTGCTGAGAGCAGCGTTGACGTTGTGACATTAAAGTATCACTTTTGACCCCTTTTCGTGCTTGTGGAACTTTTTATGACCCGTTTTTCAATTTATCCCTTTGTATCATTTTAACAGAATGTATGCCGTAGGGCAATCATATACACAGTTTAGCATATCAGGTATTAGAAAAAGAGCTGTTCGTCCAGTTGGCGATATTCGGCTCGATGATGTCGATCATTTTATTGTTTTGGTCGATAGAAAAGCCAATAAATGCTGAAAATATTGCAAAAAATCTGACACCCAAATCCTTGATTCCAAATGAAAATTATTTCTCGGAGTATCACAATTAAAAAAATATGTATTTTAACTTGCTTTCATCTTTAATTTTAGTAAAACTTTTTATAAGTTAGTAAGTAAGTTTTTATAAAATGTTTATAAGTTAAAATAGGTTCAAATGAAGTAAATTTGGAAGCCAAAATTGGGACCTTAAAGTATACATGTATGTATATAAATGATCAGCATCAAGAAAAGTAAGGTAAAATATAGATGGAAAAACTGAAGTTAATTCATTTTCTATTTAACCTCCGACTAAAAAAAGGGGTGTTATAAGTTTGTAGTGTGTGTCTGTGTATCTGTGTGTCTGTACAAGTACTCGTACAGACCAAACGGCTGGACCGATTTTGATTTAGTTTTTTTCTGTTTGAAAGGTGACTTGATCGAAAAGATTCTTTGCTACGTTTTAATAAAATCGGTCCAGCCGCTTAAAAGATATCACGTCTTTTCTAGAAATATTCTGGAGTTTTTAAAATTTTTAATTTTTCATTTATAAATGAAAAATTTAAAAATAATTCAAATAATTAATTAATTAACTACGAACATATTTCTATAATACCGGCTAGTAGAGTATTTACAAATACAGTTTTTAATTGCAAATAAGACGAGTATAAACCTATTATA
Source organism: Tachina grossa (assembly GCA_949987645.1). Lineage (NCBI taxonomy): Eukaryota > Metazoa > Arthropoda > Insecta > Diptera > Tachinidae > Tachina > Tachina grossa. The sequence continues at coordinate 112,930,747 of OX465277.1, forward strand.
GATAGCTACTAAATATAAAAAAATCATGAAATCTAAAAAAAGAGTGGTCAAGTTGCGGCATTTCATATCGAATGAAATTCCAATCGAAATTAAATGCATATTTCGTTCGATATCGAGTGCCGTAATTTACCCAATTACTTAAGATTTATAAAAAAAATTAGAGACTGTATTGGACATGGTTCATCTCACTTATTTATTTAAAAACCAGTATAACTCAAAAAATTTACTTTGAGGAAAAACCATTTAAAGTTTTGTAGAAAAATTTTAAAATTCGATTCTAAAGAGGATAATATAGTTATGCTAGTTATGCTTTTAAGGCATTATTCATAGTTCTTAAATACATATTTTTTTTAACTGAACATCCTGTATTTCTTAATAAGTTCTTCACTTGTAGTCTAATCTTTGACAAGTGTCTACTTTAAGTCTATTTGATAATTGTTTTGTAACGCTAATTTATGTTTATACTTTATGTATTTTTGTAAATTATATTTTATAAAGATGAAGAAATAAGGTGTAATTCACTGACTTTACAACTGCAGAATTTGGAAACTTATCATCCTTAAAACAAGCTTTATTTCAGCAACAGCAACTTTCCTCCGAAAATCGGTATTTTTTGTGGTAAAACTCGGATATTTTTATATAGTTTTTTTGCTGTTGAAAAAGTAGCAAAATGCGACTTAAGTCGCACAACGGCAACGCTGGTGATAGGAGCAAAGAATAAATGCTCTCAGTGTGTGTTTGCTTGCGCTTTATACTTTCACCCCGCATCTAAAGCGTAAGCAAAAAATGTTTAATTTTTTAGCTCAGATGCGCATTCTATACAATTTATATTCTTTGATACAGTGCAAAAATGTCTATAATACTTGTATATTAGAGGCCTGCGTAAACAGTCTTGAAATGTTAATACGTCTTATTTATTAAATGTATTGTTGTAGCATGTTTTATACTAAACCAATAATAAATCATATCGTATAATAAGCGAAACACGATGGATGTATTATTGATGTACGTGTATATAACATAACATAACAAACAATCAAAAGAAGTGTTGTTGATGCGTGTATGCTTCTTATTTTGCATATTGTACGTTTGAGTGTGTGTATGTGTGTGTAAGATGTGTATGGTAAGGTATTATGTGTTTAATACCTCCCCCAAAACGGTTCAGTTTTATGTAAAAAAATATACAAAAAATATCATAGCGATAAGTTGTGTTTTAGGGGGTGTGTCCGGCCCTCAAAGTTAGCCCTCCAGCCCATATATTATTATTATTATATTTATTTTTTAGTTTTTTTATGACTATACTTAATTTCCCATAGAAATATGTCAAATAAGCACTTAATAAACCTTAAATATTTTTTATGAATACGACAGAATATAAAAATAATTTAATAAAATAATTTCCATATAAATGCAATTCTGGTATATATAATTTTTGGTATTTTTTTGGTTATTTTCTTCATTATTACCTGAAATATAAATTTTATAAAAAAAAACTTTCTTTCAGACTAATGTATACTAGAAGAAGTAAAATATTGCCACATATAATGTTCTTGTGAAATGTTTTTTTTTAAGATAGTCATATGCAAACAAATTACATTGAAAGTGGGCTTGAAGGCTAACTTTGAGGGGCGGGCGCACCCCCTAAAACACAACTTATCGCTATGAAATTTTTTTGTATTTTTTTTACATGAAACTGAACCGATTTGGAGGGTGAGAGTAGAAGAAATAAAAAAGTCTTCATACAATTAACGGCCACTCTAATATACACACATACGGACATTATCACGAAAATAGTTAAAATCGCGTCCCAGGTTCACAAAACGTCGAATGATAAAACTAGATTTTTGTAAATTATGGTAAAATCCATATAGGAAATCAATTCCAAAACGCGAGAAGTTATAAATGTAATCAGAAATATCAATTGTTTTTCGTCTCTGCAATATTTAATAGTCAATTATTTTTTTATGGAAATTTTTACAGTGGGAACCGAGCATCTTATCCCTCAACTCATGTCAATTTATTTTATTCTCCTATTCGACTTTTACTTTTCTTACCCATAATTTGTTCGTGTTAAAGTTTTTTCTTTTGTTCTTGTTAACTTTTTCAAGTTAGTTTTTTCTGTATATATATATTGAGCCTCCAGCATCTGTTCGCTTGCTTATTCTTCATTCTCTTTAATGAAAATTCAAGTTGCTCCTACAGCGTTGAGAAAACGATTTTTTAGTTACACGTTCTAAAGTCTTTTGAAAACTTTTTTTCTTAAATAGTTTCTTTTCCATTCAAATTATTTCATTTTCAGTTGTGCAAAAAAAAAACTAAAGAAATCCTCAAGCTATTTGGCGTAGTTATGGAAACACACAAAAGAAACTTGAAAGGAAGAAAAAAAAAGAAGAGAATAAGCTGAAATTATTTCTGTAATAATTTGCTACTTATAAATTTTCTTTTCTTGATAATTTTGTTCTCATTGGCAATTTGATTGGTGAATTTTGCAAATTGTTATAATTGTATCAGTAAATCATTATAAATTAAAATTTTTTATTATTGCTATGAAGGATTTCTTTTGATATTTTTTTATGAATGCTGTTTTATTTATGTTATTTTTTTTTGTGAATTCCTTTAAGTAGTTAAAACAGCGGAACAAGTTATGATAGAGTGGACCTGATTACGGTTGCTTAGATTAAAGATAAATGTTGCCATTACTCTAGTACGAAGCATAGTCGAAAAACGCCATCCATAATCAGGCTGAGAATATGATCATACATTTTTCTTTAGTGCTGTTCCCGTCACTCTATCTCTCTCTCTCTCTCTCTCTCGGCTGTACGAATTATTGCATTAAACCAGTGTCCCGCAAAACAAAATATGTTTGTATTGGTGAGAAAAATGAGAGTAAAATAAACTTGCACTTAAAGAAAAGTTTTGTAATATAAACTAGATGATGTGGTTATTAGTTGTTTGAATTTTGTTTTGTAAATAAACAATTTACTAAAAACTTAAATAAAAAGTAAAAATTTAATAAGCATTCAACAATTTAGTGTATAAATTTAAAATTAAATTTATTCACAGCTCTGTTGATACTATTAAAATGCCTTTTTAAGCTATATTCCCTATTATTTTTAAATATTCCAAACATAAAATGCATTGCATATTGCCAAAAGCATTTTTAATCACGAAATATTTCCCAGCTTCCGTAATTATATTATAAATTTTTTGTCTGTACAAATTTATTATATTTGAACTTTAGTTTCGTTCCGTGTGCTCAAAAAAATTAAACATAAAAACAGGAAAAAATTAATACATGCGTGCACAACTTAATTCGTCGCTTGCTCAGTGACGACTAATTGAAAGAGCATAAGCATGTATGTGATTTTCATCTGCACAATTGTGCTATGGCTTGCGGGTTACTGCATTAAACACATTCACCACAGCAACCCAGTGGTAAAAATATACATTACGTAATCGATGATATCAGTAATACTTAGTAGCAGTCAGTGGTGATTCGTTAGCTTATTTTGCTACTTAGATTTAACATAAAAGTGTCATAAGACGCGTAAGTGGTGAGCTCTCTCTTACAAAGTAAGCCACGATATCAGTATGTATCACTAGCATTGCACTTACATCCACAGCGGAGTTGTAAGCGAGCATGATAATAAATTTATCCTAAAAGTAGACCAGTATTTCAATTTTGTTTTATAACAAACTGTTTGTTTTAATCAATAAATGAATCCCTGCTTACATCGTAATCGAAGTTATTAGTAGCACATGACATATCAGATTACGCGTACATTACAATCCACGTACTTAGATGGCTCGCTTACGATGTCATACTGACGTCAGTGATTATTATCGAAGTACTTCGCTAAATTTCCCGCTGGGAAGCTACCGACTACCAAATGTCAAGGATAGAATACACATGTTTATACACTCAAAAAAAAAACTAACTAAAACTTTGGAAAATTTTCTAAATTTGAGTAAAAAAAAGTTGTCGTATGGCGCCAAAGCTGTTTTTTACTCGAAACCATTAAAATATTTACTAAATTTTTAGTTCATTAATGAACTAGTTTATAGTAATTATATTTTTATATTTAAATAAAATTTTTCTAAAATTAAGTCAAATTTCTCCATAAAATTCGGAGAATTGCAAAAAAGGTTTTTCATCTTTTATTTCAAATTTAGTAAATTGTTCAAAGTTTTTTTTTTTGTCTTTAATTTTGGTACTTTTTTGTTTTTAATTAAATTCTATACCACATGGTATGTTTTTTATTATATCTTCATATTATATTCTTAATTAATTCACCATACATGCGTATTAATTCCTTGAGAGGGGGCAAGTATTGAACCAACAACCTTCTGACTGAAAATTTTATTTTATTTTCAAAAAAATTTATTTCAAGTTCAAATATTCGTCGGATATATGAAAAATGTACTTGAATTTTTTGCTTAATGCAAATAAAAAATATATTCTATAATTTAAAGAAAAAATACTTAGAACTGGTAAATATATTTCTAAAATTTAGAATAACTTTTTATATCTTTCAAGTTAGTCAAATTTGATGAACTAATTAGGAGTAAGTCATGTCCTAAAATTTATTTTTTGATTTATAACGAGATTGACTAGTTTTTAGGATACAATTTCCCTAAACTTTTAAACAATTTTCCAATTTTTGGTAAATATTTCCTTTAAACCAGTAAACTTGACCTTGAATGTGAGAATTTTTGTGTGTATTTTTATGAACTACTTTTGAGAATATGAACTTTTTATTTTTTACTCATATTAAGTAATTTTTACTAGATTTTTGTAAAAATTTACTTAAACTTAGAAAAAATTACTTAAACTTAGAAATTCTTTTTACTTTAATTTAGAAAAATTTTTTCCTTAATAATAGTATATGTCTTTTTTTTGAGTGTATGAGAATGACTCTTTTGAAGACAGCAAGGCAACAAGGCGGCAGGTTGTTGTCTATGCTGATTTTGTCGTTTTAGTCTAATGAAACTAATTTCTATTTATTTGGCTACAATGAGAAAATTCAGTGTTGCCAGCATAATACAAAATGTTGAATGAATGATGTTGTACAATCATTTCATATTATTTAACAGAAATAATATCCAAAAATTGATGTAAAGAATAAATTGATTCATTTTTGTACTTTTACGTGAAATAAGTACGTTTTAAAAGAGTAATAAATTTTTATAAATGCAAAATATATAAAAGTGGCAATACTGAACTATGTATTGGTACTTGAATATCAGCTGCAGATGGTGCTGCTGCCGTCTCCAAAATAATTAAGTAGCCGGGCTACGAGGCGACAAATGCTGCTAGCGGCATTTGAAGTCGTGTGTTCGTGCAGACTTCTGGGGTGAATGTGTTTAATGTATATTAGTCTCCTGCATAAGACATCTTATAAGAACTTTCAAGACATGAGGGATTTTTCAAATGTTTTACTACAGCGAAATCGTATAAAACAATCGTTAACAACACTGTTTGCAAGAAATTTTTTTGAGTATTGTTGGTATAAGAGTAAAGAAGAAAACACTTCGTGACGGAAGAATTTGTGATACTTGCTTCTTTCTACCAATGAGCGCGTGTACAAACGTCATGCATGTATGTGTGTATGATTTTTTAATTTTCAGCGCACATGCAAAGGCACACACATGCATTAACATTAGTTGTATGCGGTTAACCACATAATAGCTTACCATCTACATATTACACACACACTCAAACGTACAATATGAAAAATAACAAGCACACACTAATCAACAGTACTTCTTTTGAGTGTTTGTTGCAAACAAGCTGTCTTGCGACAACGCTTGTTACAACTGATATACACATACACCAATACATCCATCGTACTTCGCTTATAGTACGACAGCATTTATTATTGGTTTAGTATAATACATGCGACGTGAATACATTTAAAAATCATTACGTTTTTACATTTCAAGACTGTTTACGCAGCTCTCTAATGTATATCACCCAAATCAGTGTTGCCATATTTATTTTTCAAAAATCTTCAAGTCGAGCAAAAAAATCTTTTTTTGTTATTAAAAATCTTTTTTTATTTTATTGAATGAAAATAAGTTAAAATTTATTTTGTTTCCAGTGGACTATTAAACATAAAGCTAAACAACACAAAATATTTACTGTATAGAATATGTCTAAGATTATTATAAAGCAAATCAAAAAATATGTGAGTGGTTTAGTCAAAAGTCCTCTCAATAATATTGTAATAGTTCCAAAAGTTACATTTTAAAATATTTTATTTTTAGTTAAGAAATCTTTTTGGTAGTTTTAACACGTCTAAAAACTTCAAAAATAAGATAAATCTTCACATATGGTAACGCTGACCCAAATACAAATCGCCCGTAAAAGAAAAATTTAGAATTGTCCAAAAAAATTAGGTAATTGTTCATCGACTTTGGGCGACTCAACATTTTTAGATATTTGGATATTGGTCTATAATGAAAAGTTTCTCAAAATGTTAAACACACCAAGAAAAAATTTTTTTTGGGTTGTACTCGTACGTAAGGAACAAGCACCAAACAACTTCTTGCGATTATTCATTTTACACTTTTTTGTTATTTTTCCTTTTTTGGGCGATCGGGCACTGTTTTTTGTTTCGTGCGGTTTGCATTTAAGCGATAATTCTTCGTACAGCCCTCTCGCTCTATGGTTTCTAAAGTTATTTTTTTTTTTTTTTTGCCTTACAAGTAATTAAAAATATTAAAACATTTTTTTTTTTAATTAGCTTGCAAACTTTTAAAACGTTCAATTGAAATACTCGTATACGAGTAATTGCTTTGCAAAAATATTCTTTCATATAAAATTTTTTTACTCACTTCACCAAATGGCTTATGCAATTAAGTTAGTGCTTTTGGTTGAATTGATTTATTGGTGCACTTTTTGTACACGCAACTTTTGGCTCTGTCGTCTTGCATGGTTGCTAAAGATATTATTTTTTAATCTCTGAGGACTTAAGAGCTTATTTTTTTGCTTTTTGTTTTACTTAGTCCGTTTTGTGTTTTACATACGATTCTTAAAGTAAAAATACTGATGTTAAAAAAAGCAGGGAGTATGTGTGTGTGGCTGAGATGCATTTAAATGCATACACATGTGAAATTGTGGTTGCACTTTCAAACTACATTCTAATTAATACCAAAATAAAGAAAACATTTTGCAAAAGCTTTTGGCAGAGACAAAATTTTCCAAAAAAAAATAAAAAAAAAATTAAATCGTTTTGTACTCGAACACAAAACAAATTTTTTTACAACAACAACAAAGTGCACAAAAAAAGCAATTGGAACAAAAAAGGTCTGACTTCCATAACGTATCAATGCAAAGTTTTTATACATTTGCAGTATGGAATTTAATTCATGTTTAGATAAAAAGCTGCGAAACATTGTAAACATGAGCATCAACTTTTGCATCATAATCGGAAGTGAATATAATAATAAATTTTATAATTTTTTAATTTTTTTCTTCCACTTTGTTAAACCGGAAATTTCTTCATTTAACTTGAAAAATTGCTGCTCCAACAAGCTAAGTTTTTTGTTATTAAATTAAATTTGGAGAATTTAGTTTGTTTTCAGCTGCAGCCAATTTCAAGACCTTGAATATTTTACAAAAGTTTTTATGCTTCAATTTGCTTTTATATTTGTGCAAGCCATTGGAAAACAACGAATCTCTTATCTTGTCTTGTACTTCAAACCTTAAAGTAAAATACAAACACATAGACGTACATATATAAATACTCCAACTATAGAAAAGAATATATGCAAGTGGATTGAGTTTCAAACATACTCCTACAAGTTTAGCCTTTCAAGGAGAGTAATGTACACATGTATGTATGTACAGGCAAAGAACAGACAGACTTTCTATATCTTACCAACTTATATGGGTTTTGAGGTGAATACAAAAAAAAATATAAGATAAAACAAAACAAAACAATTTAAGACTTTAGATAGTTTGTATTTTTTTATACAAACTTCATCTAAAAGTATTTAACAGATATTTAACATTTCTCTAAAATTTTTCTATTTTTATTAAGCGTAATGAGATTACGGGATTATTTTTTTAGTAAAGAAACTTTTCTTTTTAGTAAATTTTTGAAAATATTAATCCTTTTTTTATACAATGCACAGTGCTGCTTAACGATAAATTAACGGCAATAAATTTGAACTACTTCTGAACTACTGCTGCCGTTACTAATTAAATATTCATCGGTATGGTAAATAAGAAGTGAAATTTTTGTTGCCATAAAAAATTAGAAATGACGAATAGATATTCTTACCATTTATTCGTTCTCAATGAATGAAAACAAGGAAAGAATATTCTTAAAGCTTGAAAATTAATTCAAAATCAAAAAATTTTGAGTTTAACAACATATAAACAAAAATGCTAGATTTTACACTCAAAAAAAAAAAGACATATACTATTATTAAGGAAAAAATTTTTCTAAATTAAAGTAAAAAAAATTTCTAAGTTTAAGTAATTTTTTCTAAGTTTAACTGCCAGTTTATAGAAGCCATGTAAAAATTCTCGCTTGTCTTTTTATATTGAAAACAAAAACAAATTTTGAGTGCTTTGTTTTTGTTTTCAGTATAAATAGGCAGACGAGAATTTTTACATGGCTTCTATAAACTGGCAGTAAGTAAATTTTTACAAAAATCTAGTAAAAATTACTTAATATGAGTAAAAAATAAAAAGTTCATATTCTCAAAAGTAGTTCATAAAAATACACACAAAAATTCTCACATTCAAGGTCAAGTTTACTGGTTTAAAGGAAATATTTACCAAAAATTGGAAAATGGTTTAAAAGTTTAGGGAAATTGTATCCTAAAAACTAGTCAATCTCGTTATAAATCAAAAAATAAATTTTAGGGCATGACTTACTCCTAATTAGTTCATCAAATTTGACTAACTTGAAAGATATAAAAAGTTATTCTAAATTTTAGAAATATATTTACCAGTTCTAAGTATTTTTTCTTTAAATTATAGAATATATTTTTTATTTGCATTAAGCAAAAAATTCAAGTACATTTTATATCATATATCCGACGAATATTTGAACTTGAAATAAATTTTTTTGAAAATAAAATAAAATTTTAAAACACAAAAATTTCAATGGTTATTCAGGCTGCCTGTTAGGCAATTGGTTAGAGTGCTTGCCTATCATTCAGAAGGTTGTTGGTTCAATACTTGCCCCCTCTCAAGGAATTAATACGTATGTGTGGTGAATTAATTAAGAATATAATATGAAGATTTAATAAAAAACACACCATGTGGTATAGAATTTAATTAAAAACAAAAAAGTACCAAAATTAAAGACAAAAAAAAAACTTTGAACAATTTACTAAATTTGAAATAAAAGATGAAAAACCTTTTTTGCAATTCTCCGAATTTTATGGAGAAATTTTACTTAATTTTAGAAAAATTTTATTTAAATATAAAAATATAATTACTATAAACTAGTTCATTAATGAACTAAAAATTTAGTAAATATTTTACTGGTTTCGAGTAAAAAACAGCTTTGGCGCCATACGACAACTTTTTTTTACTCAAATTTAGAAAATTTTCCAAAGGTTTAGTTAGTTTTTTTTTTGAGTGTAGATGAAATTGTTTTAAATATTATAACATAACATAATATAAATATAAGAAATACATGGTCTTAAGTATATAAAGTTTTTCGCTTCTTCTGTAAAAAAAATATAAAAATTGCAGTTAAGACATTTTGGATTTTAGGTGACGATATGTAAATGTATTATATAAAATTAATTAATTAACTATATGTATCTTCATATTTCAGTGATTTTTGCGAGAAAAGGCAAATTTATATTCCCCCTTATTGTGAATGGCGTCGTCGACGTCAGTTCAAGACGACAGTAAATATTGTCACTTGTATACTCTTTATCGGCAATAATTGGATCTTATGGATAAATCTCTTATTAATCTCCAAGGCTTTGTAAATAAATGGAGCATGTTAATAGTAGTCAATTGTTATAGACGAATAGTAGACAAGTGACATATTTTAGTGTCGTCTTGATGTGACGTCGACGACGCAATTCACAATAAGGGGTATTATATATTTATGTTGTCTCCATTTTTAGGGTTCCGTACACCAAAGGTGAAAAGGAACCCTATTGTTTTCGCTACGCTGTCCGTCTGTCCGTCACAGGCTATTTTCTCAGGAAGCGTAGGAGCTAAGGAGCCGCTACAACAGCAAATACATGAGAATTAAAAATTAAAGGGTGTTCCAAAACGAGCAATAAAAAATTTTAAAATCCCATGTAATATACATACAATTGTTATGTACATATATTGACACTTGAAATTTGTAAAATTAGTGTATTTTTATACACACTACAACAATTAATACTAAAATTTAAAAAAATTTTAATTAAAGGGTGTTCTATCAGTAAATGCAATTTTGACTATGTAATTTTGACAATTTGTTGTATCTTGGAAACCGTAAGAGGCAAACTCTTGAAATTTTCAAAAACGCTGAAAGTAAAAAATCCCAAAATTATAAAATCGCCAAACCAAACAAAAATCGCCATAAACCAAAAAAACGCCAAAATCAAAAAAGCAATATATTAAAAAAAAATTTTCTAAAATAAATCGACAAAACCGAAAAAATCGTCAAAATTAAAAAAAAAATCGCCAAAATAAAAAAAACGTCAAAACCGAAAAAATCGTTAAATCGCGAAAAAGGCGCCAAACTACAAAAATCGCCTAAATGAAAAAAATCGCAAATATTAAAAAATCGCCAAAATGTAATAACGCAAAAACCGAAAAAACGTAAAAACGAATAAAACCCAAAAATACAAAACTATATACATATTATATAGGCTAAAGTTCGTATTGAATTACATATCTAGTGTGCGTACGGAACCCTCCGTGCGCGGGTCAAAGTCACTGAATTTTTTTTTTTTTTTTTGGGAATTCAAAAATTTATAAAAAGTTGTTTTTATCAGCTACGCTTTATTTTAAATTAGTAACTAATGGGAAAACTTATGTACGAAACATAAGGTTGGGGGAAATTTTTGGCAGCTTCGCATAATTTCGAGCTTTTTTTGACTTAATCTGATATCCTGACTACACTTATAAAATATTATGCGTACTAAATTCAAACTAAATATTAAAATTTTCATTCAATTATTAGCCAAATCAAATAAAAAATTATAATAGTTTTTTTTTAAAAGAATTTATTATTCATGAAATACTGAAGTATATTTATTTGACATAATGTCTTTATTTAATTTCAAAAAATTGGCTTTTTTATGGTTAAGCAATTGTCTATATTCATTTCGTTTTTTTAGAATTTATTATTTTTTTTTTCTTTTAAAATATTTAAAGGTGGTCTGCTACAAAATTCCTTTTTCCATTACAGAGTAATCTAATCAATGCAAAAAAGGAATAAGAAGAATAAAAGGTCGTTTGATGTATTATAATAAAATATAAAAATTGCCAAAAATGTTTCAAAGATTCCTGGTAAGCTAGTTTGCTTCCAAGTCACTCATTTCTGCGCCAGGTTCATACGATAGCTCTCCTGTTCTTTATCTTCAAAAATTGAAAAATGTCGAAGAAAAATTTTTATCCAAAAAAAAAAAATTAAATTGAAAGAAGCATGATGTGAATTCGGTGTATGTATCTATATAAATACGAGTATATATCAGAGCTGCAAGACTATAGATAGTCGCTCCACTCGATAGTTTCGATAGTTTTATGTAAAACTATCGATACTATCGATAGTATCGAATAGTTTTATAAAAGTTGCCACATAAGCTACATTTGACTCAAAAAAAAAAAAAAAAATCCAGAGTCCTCAACATTTTCATTAGTATATAAAAATATATAAAGCCTTTTTTTCGATTTTATCGTAAGCGGCATATTATCGAAAATATACTTTTTTATTGAACTTAAAATTTTATGGGCTTACCCATGGTTTAGAATTATCAAAATGGGAAAATTGTTGATAACTTTTAAGACACTAACTGTAAAGTTTTATCGTAAGAGACGATTGGCGGCCGTCGCGATATCAATACCACCAAAATTTATCTTTGTGTCGACGATGTTGAATTTATTAAGACACTTGTGACTACTATTTGTCGAATAACACTTGGATTTATAAATAAATTCATATACATACATATGTATTTAAGTACTTATGTATACAGAAGCAGGGATGCGATGTCATACTTACAAATTGTACTAACTTTCAAAAAAAATTTTAATTTTTTCAGTACGATTGTTATATTATATATTTTATTATTATTATATTATATTATATTATATTATATTATATTATATTATATTATATTATATTATATTATATTATATTATATTATATTATATTATATTATATTATATTATATTATATTATATTATATTATATTATATTATATTATATTATATTATATTATATTATATTATATTATATTATATTATATTATATTATATTATATTATATTTTTTTAACTAAAAATCAATTAACAAAACGCCAGAAGGTGCACAAAGGGCTAGTTTTTTACTAATTAGTTAAACCTAGTTTAACATACGTTTAAGTTAACCAAGAAACAAAGTTAAACGGGTTTTAACCGCCCATTCTGTTTTTCAGTGATGGTTTAAATTTGTCAATTTAGCTAGAAATGCCATACTTTGCTTGCAATATAGATATGGCATTCTTGAAAATATTTTATATAAATAGGGCAACACTTAAAAAGCGATATGACAATTCTTTAAATTTATATTAAAAAACTTCTATAAGATTTTTGGAATTTTTAAGAATTTAAAAATAAGTAATATGGACTTAAAAATAGTGTCGCTGCAAAAATAAACTACAAAAGAACATAAAATTTTAAATCCAACGAAATATTTGAAAGAATTCCAATTCATTACACACATAAAAATCATTTTGGCGTGTTCGTATCTCCTTTATATTTCTCACAATTGTCCTATCCAAGTTATTATATTAGTTTAATAATCGCTAAAATCTTCGTCGTCATAAGAAGCATCCATTTTATTTATTTATTGAACTTTTCTAACTTGAGTTTAACTGCACAATGTTGCACGGTTAAACCTAGATTTTTAACTAGATAATCTTTATCTTTATTTAAGTTTAAACTGCAGTTAACTGACAAGTAGAGTTTATCTTTATGTGAAAAACTAGCTCAAAGAATATTAGTTGCTGGGATCTGAATATAAAAGTAACATTTACGATATACTACGTTTATAACCTTTTTTTTATTCGATTGTTCACAGTCGATGCAAATAGTCGGCTTCTCTCCTTGGTAGGAAAATAAAATTTCCACATTTGCAGATGAATTTGGAATAAATAACATTCCTCCAGCAATTCTTTAAGTACCGGAAACATCGTTTGATTTACTTAATTTTCTAATACCTTAGAGCTAAAGATTAACCCCCTGGAGCCAAAAAATAAGTGAACGTTAAAACCGGTTTTTCTATGGAATTTTTTTTTAATGTACACTTCAAGCACGCATTATTTTTTGCATAAGGGGGTTTATATATTTTAATGCTATTTTTGGCATGTAATATAATATAAAGAGATTCCAGTAGTGCTAAATGGGTCATTGCGCTGCTACGGTACTTTTGGCATTCAAATAGCGCTAAAAATATACAATTGTACCAACTTTTCCATCGCTGTACAAAAGCATAAATCAACTACGGATAATTTGCTTCAAAGCTGCCGGCTACTGTTTAATGACTTCGATTATTTTTACTCTTTTAATTACTTGTTTTTTTTTGCCGATAGTATCGATAGTGGAAAAAACTATCGATATTTCATTTACAACAAAACTATCGATACTATCGATAGTACTATCGATAGTTTTGCAGCTCTAGTATATATAGTTACCTTAATATAGAAAGCCCATAACTCATTATTTGTTTGAAATCGAGTTTTTTTGTATATTTCGATAAAAGAACATCTAATTTATCGAAAAATGTAAACATATCGTTAAAAAAATAATGAGTTAGGGCCTTTCTATAACAAGGTAACGATATGTATATGTTTCTATAAAAAATATTACTTTTCGGTATTTTTTATTATTAAACTTTAACAATTTTTTTTTATTATTAAAAAAAATGTTTTGTATTGTTGTTCTATTTAGTGAAGCGTTAATTTCTCTTTTTTTGTGGCCATAAGCGCAAAAAAAAACACAGAAGCTAAAAAAAATAATGGATATTCCACGGATATTTGCATGAGTGTGCCAGTATTAAAAAAAGAGAAAACAAAACAATCAACTCGCTAATCAATATTTGAATAATAACTCGCCTGAAACAAAGCAAAATAAATCGTTGCCGTCTTTTAGGCGTGTTTTCAATGGTTGCTTGTGGTTACTGGATACGACGATGAATGAATGAATTATTTGTTTAAACGGAGAGTTATTTTTTTTTATTTTATTTTTATTTTTGCTGTAGATGCACATAATACAGGGTGCTCCAAAAGGAATTAATTTAAGTGAACCCAACTATGCTGAAGAGCATGCGAGCGAGGTATGCCAATCGGTAGCGTGGCTTCTACAAAAACAGCCGCTATAAAATGTTCCTCAGGGCCATATAGCATAAAACGTTTTACAATTTTACAAGTCTGTAACACATAAATGATGCGCCAAATATATATCTCATTCGAAAATAAATCGAACGGCGCGACGGGTTACAAATACCCCCAAGAACGGTAAAAAAAAAACTTGAAAAGTGTGAATTAGTCTGTTGATGGCGATCTTAACTTTTCAATTAGCAAGAAAGCAAGTGCTTCAAATGTGCAGATCGTCATAGTATAGCATTTTACACAAGGACCGATAGCTATATCACTACAAAGTTTGATTGGACGGCAGTGAGAGACTTTAATTCCCTGGAAAATTTATTTCTAGATTACGTAACATAAATTGGCAACCAATCTTATGACAATTTTGACTACCGTTTCAATCCCCAAATATTTCTCCAAAAATTTGTAAGTTTAATGAAATTTTTTATATTTTTTTCATGTTACTGCGTACACTTTTTTTAATTTATCAAAGAAAAAGTTTTAAAAACAAGTTTATAAAAGTAGTGAGTAAAAAAGTAACTTAACTTTTTTAATCTACATCAGACATGCATGAATTTTCTAAAAGTTATCTAAAAACTTTATTTCAAATAAAAAAACTTTTGTATTCAAATAAAACAATGTATGCTTTAAGTTTAAATTTAGCAGAAAAAAATATATGAAATTTGCTCTGAAAACTTGAGACAACAAGCTCATATCACACTGAAAAAACAACTGTATTTAAAATTCATATATGACAGCTTTTAAAGAACATGCTACTCTGATTCAGGATATTTTTTTTTATAGAAAATTTATTGAAAATTTAAATTAATTGATATTGAATTGAGAGAGAGAGAGAGAGAGAGAGAGAGAGAAATTCGTTTTCTGTATAAAATGTCAATCTGAGTCAAAGAGTCACTTTATATAGCAAATGTTACTCATAATCAATTTCTATAGAAAATATTACTCTGAACCAAATTTTTACAGCAAATTTTACTCCGAAGAGGAAAAAAACAAGAAGGTATTTCCTACAGAAACTTTTACTTCGAATCAGATAAAAAATTTTCAATAGAAAATATAACGTAAAGAATTAGATAGTATAACATTAGTATAGCATAACTAATAATGAAACATTGCACTCCGAATTATTTTTCTGTGTTACTTAAAAAACATGGCGTACTTTCAACTAGACAATTTTACTCCGAAACAGCCAATAATGATTAGTAGAAAACATGACAAACTACTCAGACAGTATTTTTGTATAAAAAACTGATTCCGAATTTCACAAAATTTTACTCCGAATCAGAAAAAACTACCTATAGAAAATTAACTGAAAATCAAGTTTCTATAGAAAAACTTTCTACGAATTATGCGGAAATTTTGTATGGAATATGCTGCACTAAATTAATTTTATACAAAAAATATTACACTGAATCAATCTTTCACCGAAAATGTCACTACGGATCAGGTAGAAAATATTACTACGAATCATATCTGAATAAAAGTTGTTACTACTACTAAAAATAACACTCCTAAAAAGAAATTTTCAACAGAAAATGCCACTCCGCATCAGGAAGCAGTTTTCTACGGAAAATGTTGCTCCGAATCAGTTAGATATTTAGATGTTTTCAAAAGAATATATAATTCTAAATCAGGTAGCAATATTCTAAAAAAAAAACTTAATTCCGCATCACAAGGCTACAAAATATTATTGTACTTCGAGTCAAGCTATTACTCCGAATCGCGTTTCTATATAATAAAACACTCGCAATCATGCAGAAATTTGGTGTAGAGCATGTAATACTGAATAAATTTTCTATAGAGAATTTAACCCTGATAGTTTTATATATCAATTACACTCTGAACTAATGCGCAATTGCTATGAAAAATAGTACTATGAATGAATTTTCAATTGAAAATGAAAATGCCAAGCATATAGTAGCTTTCTATAGAAAACTTTACTCTAAACAACATGATATAATTTTCGCTAGAATACATCAATTTAAATTAGGGCATAACTAACTATTCATACGAAATATTACTCTGAATCAGATTTCCATTGAAAGTTTTATTCTGAATTAGTTTTTCGTAGGAAACTTTATGCCGAATCAAGCACTAATTACAAAATAAACATAAACAACTTTACTTCGTATGATATAATAATTTTTTTGTAAGAAAGTGTTATTGCGAATTTAAAAGTAGTTTTCCACCAATTAAATCCAGCAGTAATTTTCTTGATATTTGGTGAATTAAACTTTGAGTGAGTTAGAAAATCTTGCTCCGAATCACAGGTATTAATTTTATTACACTACAGAAAATATTACTCCGGATCGAATTTCTAAAGAAAACGTTACTCGCGATTAGTTTTCTATAAAAAAAAGTTACCCCGAATCGGGCAGAATTTTTTGGTAGAAAATGCCACTTTAAAAATAGCAATAATTAGAAAAAAAATTAAAAAAATAAATATGAAAGTAATTTTCAACTAAAAATATTGATACTGAATTGCAGGCAGTAATTATTTATACAATAAAGACTTAACTGTTTATAGAATAAGCTCTTCATGGGAAACTTTACGCTGAATCGAGCAGAAATATTTAATAGAAAATATAACTTCCATTAAAACAATTAATAAAACGATTTTATATATATATATTTTTTTAATGCATGTATTTATTTATTGTATCTTCATATATGAACTAACAATAAGTATTCAAATCTTAAATCGATAAAAAAAATTTTATTATGCCCGACCAATATCGCACATAAACTTAGTGATAGTTATAAATAATACATTAGTAGTGATAATCAAAAAAGGGGAAAAAAGTATTTTCAAGTAGTCCCATCTGGAGTGTTAGGTATAAGAGCCCGTGTGTCCCTCTTTCTTAGGCGGATGTGTCCAGTAAAGCTTAAAATATTACGAGCAAGCGGATTAGGATGTGGTTCGAGTTTTGTTAAATATTTGCCTGCGTATTTTGCAATTTCTTCAGTCACTAGTGGCATATTTAAATCACGATGTATAATAGAATTTTGGATGTACCATGGAGCCGATGCTATTAACCGTAAAATTTTGTTTTGCCTTCGCTGGATTCTCTCGACATTGGAAGCTGAAGCAGTGCCCCATAACTGAATTCCGTAGCGCCATATTGACTTCAAAACCGTCTTGTATCGGGTGTTTTTTTTTCATGGTTAACCGAATTAATTGCTCTGATGGACGATTATGTCGACCATAAAATGGACGGAGCTTGCGGTAAACTTCGCGAACTGAACCATTATTTTCGAAATAAATTTGTACGATTTGCAAGCGTTGTTCTTTTGTCAACCTGTTCATGATGAAATGGCAAACCAAACTAAATATTAATCACTTGACAGCTGACAAAATGGCCGCCAGTTAAAAAAGTGATGCCAACTTAAAGTTCTATACCTCAATAAAAAACACCCTTTATAATAAAAGTTTGCAGTCTAGGCTGAGTGTTGAGTTTCTGCCAATCAACCAATATATTTGAGTTAACTTAAGTTTCATCTGAGTTAACTTAGAGTCAATATGATATTTCCATGTAGGTCTTCGATCAATGTGTATACCAAGGTATTTCACTTGGGAATGTTGAGGAATATTTTGATTGTTGATTCGAATGGGGGAGCAAGTATCTCTTCTTAGGGTGAACGTTATATGGACACACTTTTGTTCATTGACTTTAATTCTCCATAAGTTCAACCATATTTCCAGCTGGGTAATATGTTCCTGGAGATTGCGGGATGCCTTATAAGGGTTTTCGTGCACACTCATACAGGCTGTATCATCGGCAAAAGTAGAAATATGGATATTATTGCTCACAGGCATATCACAAGTATATATTAAATACAAGACAGGACCCAGAATATTACCCTGGGGCACACCAGAAGATATAGATTCGGGCACACTCGTAAACTCTCCTTCCACAACAGTAAAGTTCCTATCAATAATATAACTTTCCAAAAGCTTTTGAATGTTTATTGGCAGATATGTCTTCAATTTTAAAACTAGACCTTCGTGCCATACTTTATCAAATGCCTGAGAAACATCAATAAAGAGAGCAGAACAATACTTCTTTTCTTCAAATGTTCTTCTTACAACTTGGACCAGTCTATGCGTTTGTTCAATCGTGCTGTGCTGACTTCTAAAGCCAAATTGATGGTCCGGGATGCACCCATTATCAGTTAAAATTTTGGACAATTTAGTCATGAGCAGCTTTTCAAAAAGCTTTGAGATTATAGATAGTAAGCTTATAGGCCTATATGACTCAGTTTTGGCAAGATCTTTGCCCGCCTTTGGAATCATTTTGATCTTGGCAAGTTTCCAGTTATGTGGAAAATACTGCATTCTTAAAGTAGCATTAAAAATAAATAGCTCAATACCTGGAGCT
This sequence comes from Tachina grossa, assembly GCA_949987645.1. Classification (NCBI taxonomy): domain Eukaryota; kingdom Metazoa; phylum Arthropoda; class Insecta; order Diptera; family Tachinidae; genus Tachina; species Tachina grossa. The sequence goes on from OX465277.1 coordinate 112,949,687, forward strand.
TTCTTCGGGTTGAGTTCAGCAATTACTTTTTGTACTTCAGGCATCTTAAACCTTAAGGGACGAGGGGGTAGAGAAACTACACTCGGTAAATCAGCAGCACCCGTACATGAATTGGGAGTGAATACAGATTTTAAATGCTCAGAAAATAAGTTACCTTTCTCACTATCGCTTCTTGCCCAGCCTCCGGTCGCAGTACGCAATGGTGATTTAAGATCAACGGGTCGTTTAAGATTTCTAGTAGCGCGCCATAAAGAGTAATTAGATGCGGACGTTACATCAAGACCTTCTAAATACTTTTCCAGTAGTGCAGTTTTTTCCGACGATAGCAGCTCTTTGAGTCGTTTAGTACATTCTTTAAGTCTGATTTTATTTAGGGGTGATCTGTGTTGTTGCCATTCTCTTCTAGCTCTCCTTTTTTCACATACAAGACGTTCAATTTCCGTAGAATAAATTCTGTTAAAGCCGGTCTGCGGATAGGAGGTAGTGGCGTGTTCAGCAGCCTGTTTAATATTTTCGTTAAGATTGGCAATATTAAATTCAATATCATCGCATGATCTAAGCTGAATGTTTTCTACGCAGTGACTACTAAGATATTTTTTGAATGCCAGCCAGTTGATTCCATTAATCATCTTCACATATGAGTTAGTTAAATCACTCCTTAGTGGGTTGAAAATTGTAACTATTGTTGGAGAGTGATCGGAGGACAGATCTAGAGAGGCCTCTACGTGAACTAAGTCCCTATGAATATTTTTCGTGACGGCAAAATCTATAACATCTGGAATTTTTCTTACGTCAGTAGGCCAGTACTCGAAATGACATCTAAGCCCATTTTTGAAATTGTATTGAACAAGGCTCGACCTCTAGGTGTAACAAGACGCGATCCCCAGTACGTATGTTTTGCATTGTAGTCACCAGCTGCCACGAAACAAGATCCAAGCGATTTGTAGAACTTCTCATACTGATCTTCGGTAACTGAAAATCTGGGAGGTGAGTAAATTGATGATATCACGAAATTCGCACAAAAATTTTCTACGAAAATATTCGATTTTATATATGAGTGATTTTCAGTAGAAAATATTACTCTGAATTGCAGAGACTAGTTTATTATACAATCAGGGCTTAACTGTTTATAGCATATGCTACTAAAAATCAAATCTCTATAGAAAATGACAGTCTAAATTAGCTTTTTTCGGAAACTTTACTCCGAATCGAGCAGAAATATTTTATATAAAATATTACTTCCAATAAAACTGTAATTTTCTGAAGAAAATAATATTTTCAATACACAAAAAAAAACAATTATCTGAATCAAATCGAAGGATTATTATGTAATCCGAATCGAACGGAAATGTGTTCGAATTGTACATGTGTTCGAAAGGCTGCAACTTAAAAATAAGAACGCGTCACATTAATTCAATATTTTTCAATATAATAGAAAATGTATATGTATTGAGATACTTAAAAATTAATAAATTAATACTGTAAATTATTATTTTTCCATATTGAAATAAGAAATTTAAACATGATTAAACTTTCGTTAATATTTCTTATTAATTCAATATGGTTTTTATTGATTTAAATTCGAACATTTTTCTTTTCGAAGCGAATTACATATTAGCCCCCCAGTAATTTTCATCGAAATTTTCTCGGAATAAAAGAAAAAATTTTAATAGCGTATTCAACCTCTAGTCAGATAGTAACTTTCCATAGAAAATCTTGCTTCTAATCACAAGGATTAATTTTATACACAAGGTATAACTATTTACAGAAACTATTACTCAGAATCGAATTTCTATAGAATAAATTTCATATAGAAAAATTTATTCCGAATAGGGTAGAAATCGAAGAGATAAATAATTTAAGAGATCAATCATTTAACACAAAAATATTGAAATATGAAAGTCATTTTCCATAGAAAATTTTACTCCGAATGCAAATTGTTTTCTATAGCAAAATTTCAATTGGAAAACGAAAATTAATAAAATATTATTACTTTTTATGTCAAGTAGTAATTTCTCATATGTTACTCCGAATGAAGAATATAATGTTCTTTATCAGAGAAATTTTCTTAGAAAAAAATTTTTTATATAAAAAACTAATAAATTAAGGTATTATTCTTCAGAAAGCTTTCAAGTGTTTACAAGATATTTTTGTTTTCTTGAAAAAAGTCACAACCATTTTGATCTATGTATGTACTTATGTAAACCAATTATTTATACTTACAAGTCAAATAAAAAATTAAAAACTCACCTTAACAACATGCAAACGTTTTTCGTAATCAATCATTGACGTATTCTTGTCACTTACAACAAGGACATGAGGCGAAACAGCAGGTGTGGAAGCGGACGATAATGGCAATGTGGTGGCTGTCGTTGACAGTAATGTTGAATCTACAACATTATCTAACAAATCATTATTCATGACAGTTGCTGGTTTTATCGAAGGAGTAAAAAAAGATTTTGTTTCCTTAAGTTTATCCATTGAGGATGAAACATCAGCTGTGGATGATGAGCTTGCAATGGCATTGACTTCCTGTGTTTGTAAAGTGTCAATGATTCTTTCGCTTGCTATAATTTTGTCATTTTGCCAAAAACTATTTACACCAGTACTCTCAAGAATCGCTTCAGGTTGCTGTACAGCGTGTGGTGTTGCTGTTAAAGGGCTGCTGGTAGCAATTGGGGTATTTACTGAAAAGTAAGGAGAGCTGTCGTTCAAATTTAGTTGCTGTTTGTTATCTGCATTTACATTTGACATCATACCAGTCTCTTTATCAAATCTGTAAATATTTTTGGGATGATTTTGTTCATATTCCGAAAGGTCTCTTTCACCTGCTCTACTCTCGTGATCATTATCGTCATAATCTTCAAATGTTTCATGATGATTATAAGTTGACATGCTATCGCTGGCAACCTTTTCATTTAAGCGTATAATGTTTGATAAATTGATGTTATTGATGAGAGTGATGCCGCATATTGCCACCAGAATGATGACAAAACAGACACCACCAATTAAAAATATGGGAGCTTTTGAATGTTTTGGACACATTTTCTTTTGCTTTAGTAAATTGATTGTTTAAATAAAACTTTTTGAGCTAAATTAAATTGGAATGTATTGTTGTACTCGTACTTAATTGTTTTTTATACTATCACATTTTTTTTTGTATATTTATGTATGTAGAAATTTTATAATTTAATTTAAATTCGTTTATATTATTGCGTGGCACATAAGCTAAAATTTCACTCCGAATAATTTTGTTGTATAAAACAAAATCTTTTTTTTTTTGAGTTTTGAATGAGTCCCCTGTCTTTTAATTTATTTACACACAAGTTCAGTTTGTTAATTAACAGTGTTGTTAATGCGTACTTATGTAATATTAAATAAGAACGCCAGCCAGTTCTTTATACTTTTTTCTCATTATTGCTGATCTTTTGAAAAGAAGAAAAACACATTTACATAAATTGCGTTGCAAACATTTTTTCAAACAAGACGAGAATTATTGTTGGAAGATATGGTTTCAGATGTTTTTTTTTTATAGAGGACTACTAAACAAAATTATATAAGTATATATATTTATATCGCTTATTTACTCAAACATTGTCATAACTTAGAATATTAAATAATGTAGAATTAATTTGCATTCATATTGTGTAAAAACTTCATAAAAATATCTCAAATCTTGAAAGAAAAATGAAATTTTCTTCTTCCACTAAGTTGCGTGTGAATTAAAAACTTTTAACACATCTTTTTGCAAACTACATTCTTTGAGTTATGACTTTGTTGCAGTAAATAAACGATATGTACAGTGGCACAAAAAACTCAACATACCCCCCCCCCCCCAAAAAAAAAAAATCATTTTATTCAAGACTTCAAACTTTTTATGAACAAAAATTATAGCGTACATTCCTTGTAAAAAATAAAGCTATTTAAAAAAAAATCATGTTGAAAAAAGAAAATATTTATGAAAAATTTAAAAAAACTCAGTAACTAATACACAGAAAAGTATATGTACATACTCCATAGTTAATTGATATATTTCATAAAAAATATTAAAATTCGAATGTTTTGTTGCACCTCCTTTGCTTTCTAATGTGACATTTAATTGAATTTTCATAGAATATGAAAGTTTACCGATGGTTTCCGAAGAAATTTTGTACCATTCTTTGATAAGAATATTTTTTAGGTCATGCTGGTTTTTTATCGCAGTTATTCTTATCCTGCAGTCCAATTCGTCCCATAAATTTTCATCGGGGCTTAAGTTGTTTTGGCACATTGTACAACAGCAATTCATTTAAACTGACCGCTGTATGATTTGGGGCATTATCTTGTCGGAAGTACCACCTTCCAGGTCAGTGACACCTTCAAATTATCCTTTACTAGATTCAAATAAATAAATCGATAAATTTTTGTGTTAATAAAAACTAAATTTCTAATCCCAGCCGCCGACATACAACCAAAAACCATAATAGAACCGCGTCAGTGTTTTATTGTGGGAAGCAGGTTTTTATGTTCCAGCTCTTAATTCTTTTTGAGCCAAACTTTTTGTTTTAAATTGTATAAGAATAAGTTATATTTATTCTCTGTGCGAAACACGAAAGTTTTAATCTTTATTTAAATGCTTTTAAACAAATTAAATTTGGTTTATTGATATCGCTTATGAATGATTTTTTCCGAGGCACTCGGGTATGATAACCTCTACTTTCCAATACACTGCGTAGTGTTTCTGGATGAAGAGTAAAAATAAAAAATTGTCCATGTTTTTTGCCATATCAACAGCAGTTGTCCTGGACTTTTTGTCAATTTCTTTCAATATGTGTCGTTTTATACTTTGAGTAATTTTAGGCGGACGGCCACTTCTTGGCCTACTATTAACACTGTTGTTTCTTTTATTATTCTTATAACGTTTTGTATAGTAGACTTTTACCGCCCAAAAATTTCAGAAATTTCGCGCAACGATTTTACATTATTTTGATGCTGAACAATTAGATTTCTAACATCTTATCTTGTTTCTTTAACTTTTGGAATCATTATTATCAAAAATTAAGAATGACTGATTACAAACCTTTTCAATTATTAACTGAGAGACATGAAACATTACAACGTGGTGGAAAAACATGTGTAAGTTATTTTCTTGGAAAAGTATCGTTGACCAATAGTGCAGTAAAATTTGATTTTCTTTAAATTATTAATAAATATATTTTTTTCAACAATTTTTGTTTTTGGTAAAAGTTATATTTTTTTACAAGAAATGATATAATGTGGTTTTTGTTGACAAAAAATTTAAAGTTTTGCTTAAAATGGATTTTTGGGGAGGTATGTAGAGTTTTCTGTGCCACTGTATATGTAGAAGTATAAGAGAGAAAAATTTAACTGCTACACATACAGCAACGCCTACATGCACACACACACACACACACACACACATATTAATTGACAAAATATTGTCACACTTTAAGCCCCATTTTTTTGACTTAATATTTAAATACGTATTTAGTTAATTTTTATTTACATTTTTATAGCATTGCAAATTTTAAAATTGTACCAAAAACTTTCAAAAATTGTATTTTTACCTTAATTGTACCAAAAATTTTTTTTTAGTTAAAATTACACATTTTTATTTATTTTTATTAAAATAATCGACTTTGTTCTCGCTACCGAATCGCTTTCACAAATTTGCTTCTAAATCGGGATGTGAAAACATATGGTTAGAACTGTTTAAGTTGAAATTTAAAATATACAAATTAATATCGTCCGACTTTAGAAAAAAAATTATTTGGAAATAGAGTTAATATTTTTTTGGATTTTTTCGGTGCGTTTTACTTTTACAGGACGGGTTTCAAGTGCGAACAATATGAGTTTAATTTTTCCAAAGTGAACGATATGCAATCGTTTGAAAATAAATGCGGAGTGAAACTGGGGATTTCCTTAAATGTACTAAATTAGTCATTGGTGTACTATTGTACTTTGAGAGTTTCAATAGTGCCAAAAAAAATTACAATTGTGCCAACTTTGCCAACCCTGGTCTGTCCGTCACAAGCTGCTTTCTCGACTGCAGCTAAAGCTATGGACCTGAAATTTTCACAGAATATGTAAAATTGTGGCCACTACAACAACAAGTATATGACAGTTAAAAATGAAATGTGGAGGTCCATAACAAAACGCAACAATTCCACTTTTTTAATTTTCTGATTTTTTGACTTAATACAATTCTACAGCTTAAAATCTATGTAAACATTTTCATAAAACACACCAAAGGTCTATAGTTTTATTGTGACTCAATACCTAAACCAGATATTCAGACCAAAATGAAATAATTCCAATATGTATTCTCATCAGTCAAATTACAGTTATTCGTTTTTTCAAAAAATTGCTCAAGTGGAATTGTTGCATTTTGTTATGGACCTCCTCAAATGGTACTCTAAAGCGAGCAACGGAACATGTAATTTATGTAATGTAATTTACAGACACTTGAAATTTCAGTCAGTGAGTGTATTTTTTTCGAAAAAAATAACGTCTATATTGCAATAAAGGAGCGATGTGTATATTCAAGTACATTAGAGCGACGCACCTTGTATGAAGATGAAAACCGTGGGCAGTGTATCATGAACTATAATCGGCTTCTTATACAAAAATTAATACATATACACAAATTCATTTATCTCGGTGGCCAGCTACAATTTTGATGTGTTATTGAACACAATGGCACCCAACGATGATTTGGCAAAACAGACTGAACAAATGAAAGCCACTTGGGCATATGTATCAGTGATCGGCAATGAATGGTTTTTTCGCTATTCATACTGACTCACGAAAGTTTAAATATAAGTGAGTAGAAATCATTTAAATTCAACTACTCTGATTTACGTATACTCACGATGACATTTATGTATAAGTTTAAGTTGAAATATTGACGTCGACATCATAGTCATACCACACTCACACTCAGAAATCACCTCAGTTTGATTTCTAATTTCAATACTACTCACATTGATTCAGCTCAATCAACTCATGCATGTATGTATGTTTATTTAAAAGTTTAGTTATGAAACAGTTTGCAAGTAGTATACAAATAGGGTAGTTTTTAAATTCAAAAAAAAAAAAAAAAAAAAAACAAAAAAAAAAGACAAAAAAACAACACCGAAAAACAACAACAAAAACAACAGAGAAACACATAATCTCATAATGAGAACTTTAATGTTAATCATACTTATTTTTCATCGCCCATAGGCATCGAGTTAAGGAATGTCGAAATCAGCAACGTCGAGTGAATATGATTCGTAGACAATATTGCAATAAGTACAAGATGTTATAAATCATGATTCAACTCTACTCACTTTTTAACTACTCATTGCTGTTCTCTGATATGTAGCTTCAGCAATCAACCATCAAAATTCGGAAGTCCATGCTGGACGAAGCTTTAGAAGCTTGTGAACATGCACAAAAAATATATATATTTTAGTCAATCAAGAACAATAATTTTAAAGACAATCAGAAAGCCTGATTTTAGCTGTACGCACACATCAATCCAACTAATAATACTGACCAAAATAATTTTTAAATGTTTAGGGGAAACAAGTTTCTTTGTCTAAAAAACTGTTTACTCTTTTATAATTTTGGATTTAAACAGAATGTCTGTAGCATCATCTTCTCTACATATTCAGCCATTTTAATTAAAAAGGCAATTAGCGCTGTTTTTTAATTAACGTCCCCCACTCAATTCAGTATGCACGTTCTAGTTCTTAAAATAAATTTTATTGTAATTAAAAAGTGTACCAATTTTATTTATTTTTTATTATTATTTTTTTTTTGCTGCCAAATTAGTGTGAATTCTGTACCACTTAAGTGCCGACAATAAAAAAATTTATACTTGTTTTTGGAAGCACGAAATCGTTTAAAAAATTTGCAAAAGGACTTACGTAAGATTAAGCGAGTGATAGATAGCAATATTTTTAAGTTCAAGCACACAATCAACAATTGTGAAGATATACATATTTAATATTTGACTTTTTTTTCCTAAAAAGCCACGCAAACAAATTGACTTTTAAATAAATAAATAGTATTAACGGAACTAAAATGAAATATTAAAAGTCAGATGAGTGCTGAAGTAAAAACACTCACATGTGAAATGTCATTCATGACTTCAGCAGTCAAATGAACTGAACAATGAATGCATCGCGATGGTGCAGTTTTGCAAATGATGTCAACTCAATAATAAAAAAATGCATTAGTGGTATTAATCCCACTCAGATAAACGAATGTAAAAATAGACAAACAAATAAAAAATTAAATGGTTTTAATCTATGTGAATACGAGTATACATACGCACATGATGGTTGGTTGCACTTAAAATTTTACTTTTGAAATGAAAACATTTAAAAAAAATTATTTATTACTGTGCACCATCAGACTATTGCTACACTTTAATGTATTTTTGACTCTTATATGACAAAAAGAGAATAAAAAACAAGCAGTTGTTGTCATGTTTATGTTGTTGTTGTTGTTGTTGTTGTTGTACTTATTTATGTATGTAAACAAGAACGTAACAAAAACCATTTTAACACCCCAACAAAAGCTTTCCATGCTGCAAGAATGCAAAAAACTGTATGTACTCTTCAATTTGGACAGAATAACAAATTATTTTTGTTTGAGAAGTTCACAAAAAATATAGGGTACACCCTACAAGTCTACTTCTACTTCAAGTTTAGCTCAAGATTGATTAGAAGAATATATTATTTTTTGCCTACAAATATCCGAAAATTTAAATGATTACTTTTTGACTAAAAAATACTTAATTTTTTTTTTTTTAATTAAAAGTTAATTTATTGAAAACTAATAGCGTAGACAGACGACAGCGTTAATTTGCATTAAAATATCACTAATGTGAATTAAAAATTTACCCTGACAGACGACAGTATTTGCATTAAGTAAACAAAATCTGTACATACCTTTCGTGCCACACACTTCGATAATTTTTAAATGGAAAAAATGTGTCTTGATTTTAATATTTCTTTGGTCTTTTTCTCAAAACAATTAAAATAACTTATATTTTCTGACCGAATCGCATTTTAATTTTGAAAACCAAAACAATTTGTCAACATTTGATTGATTGTGACGGTGTTACCATATGAGGACTGTGTTATCATATAGCTGAATTCAGTATTAATTCACTGTCATTTAGTGCATTTACAAATGAGGATAATTCGTCTGTCTATGCTATAAGGTACCGTCTAGTTTTAACCGACTTCAAAAAAAGGAGGACTTCATCAATTCGATTGTATTTTTTGCCATTGTTACTTAATAACTCAGCATATTTTAGACACATTAAAAAAATTCTTTTTTTGATTGATCCCATTGCAAAAAAGTGGGCGGGGGATACGCCCACTAATTTTTTAATTTGATTTTATGATATTCTACTTATTTGATTGCTGCAAAACTTAGAAAACAGCTTTGGTTCTTGTAATTACAAGCTTTTAAGGTTGAACAAATGGTCGGGGCTACGCCCATTAAAATTTATTATTATATTCCACAAGGCTCTGCTTAACCAATTTCTACGAAACTTACCACACACCCTGAGCTCTAAAATAGACACAATCTTGCATTTAAAAAAATGGGCGGGTTTACGCCCATTAAAATTTAATCTTTTTTTTAAGTGGTTCTACTTTACCGGTTTCTACGAAACTTACCACACACCCTGAGCTCTAAAATAGACACAATCTTGCATTTAAGAAAATGGGCGTGCTTCCCACTAACATTGAATTTTATATTTTACATACTTCTTCTTAACCAACAGATTTTCAATTTTGTTTTTTTTTTATTTTAAAGACTTTAATGCCAATTTGGTTCCAGACATTTTTTCGAAAACATTCTACCAGATCTTTGCCTTGAAGTCGTTTTCTTTTTGGCAGAATTATTTTTTTTTTTAATTAATTTTCACCATCAAATAAATTTGTGTCTGTACCAGAGAATGACAAAAAAATTGCAATGTTTGAATATTGGCCGTCAAACAACTATGAATGCGTACAGCTAAAAACTAAACACCACGCTCAAATGTAGACACACGCATTAATTTTAAAACAAATAGGTATAACTATAAACATCCAAGAACTATGTTTACACACATTTTTTACATTACACAACACAAGCAACTATAACTAAAAATTATAGACTGAGTGAGCTGCAATCATGTGTATAAGTATAAAAATACTCTGGCTATTAATCGGCTACACATGCATGTATACAGGGCTATTTTATTTACACACATACACAAAGCATGTTTTCAAACAGCCACATATACACACACACATACAAATTTTCCGTTCCACTGGCGAATGATGAATAAATATCCTGAGTATCATGCCTATTTTTTTTTGTCTGTTTAGATATCTATGCATAGAGTATAAACATACTCAGACTATAAGTATGAGCGAGAGTCAATGCACTTGATACGCATGAGTCCTTTTATTTTTAGTTGTAGAGTATTTTAGTTTTTCGCATTAACGAAGTAGAGATGCTCTCGTATGTTGGTATCGGCTATAGTTCTAGTTGCTTGGGAGAAAATATGTGAGCGTAAAAATTGTTTGCACTACAATTATGACCATATGCAGTTAGTAAAATCAAGACTATTGAGTTATGTATATTTGTTTTCAGTACTGATTGTCATTATCTGGTGTTAACCCAGCATTACTTACTTGTGCATGTATGTATTAAAAATATTACAAGTTTTTACTAAACCAAACAACAGATTAAGTAAACAATTTGGGAAAACATCAACTACTTTTTTATTCATACAATATTTTCACCATTTATCGTTGGCTCATAAATGTCTGCCACAAATTGCACAAAAAACTGATGAAAGTTATAAAATTACACTTACAAGACATTAAATTTCAAAGCCATTTCAGACAAAAAAAATTTCTACAGAATACTATTGCTTTTATGCAGCACATTTAAACACACAAACACACACTCTCCCACACACACACACACACACACACACACACACACACACACACACACACACACACACACACACACACACACACACACACACACACACACACACACACACACACACACACACACACACACACATAAACATACACACACACATACATACATACACACACACACACACACATACACACACACACACACACACACATACACACACACATACACACACACATACACACACACATACACACACACATACACACACACACCAAAACAGCAATAAAAAATTCAAGTTTTTTAAGAAAGGAAATTAAATTCTCCCCCCTCCCCTACCCAGAACCAACAATAATGAAAACAACACGAAAAAGCAGTTGAAACAAAGAATTTCCATTTCATTGCATTAAGAAGACAACAACAAAAAAAATTAAAGGTATTTCTCTCAGCAAAGCAACTTTGTGTTGCGATGTGTTTAAGATAGAAAAAGATAAAAAAAACGTATAAAAATAAAATCAAGCTTCTTTATCTGGATTAAGGAATTTATTATCATGCTTTTGAGTAAAGAAGAGTAAAAACAAGCACAATAGAAATCCGCATTTTTCTTTTATATTTCGAATTTTTTTTTTTGCACACTTGGGATTTAACCGTGATGCTCATTAATTATGAGAAAGCTTTTTGGTAAATTGCGTTTAAATATTTAAAATTTATTTTGTTTAAAAGTATTTCATTAAAAAACTGAGTTGCTTTATTCTTATACGCTGCAACATTACAATAACATAATTGCTGAACCTTATTTATATCTTACCACCAAAAATAAGTTTATTCACGTTCCCTGACCATGAACAATAAATTCATAACTTAAACGATTAAAAAAAAACAAGAAAATAAAATAAGAAGCTCAAAATCTAAATTAAGAAGTAAGAATTAAAAATTAGTAAAATAAGATATAAGAGGATTTAAAAATCCTTTCAAAGAAGAAAAATAATATACAAAAGAAAATATGACTTCAATTCATTAATTCAATTAAAGGACTGGAGCATAAAGTTATCTAGAATACTCGTAGACCAGACATTTTCTATATAAAATTTGTCGATACCCAAGGAACTTTTCCATAGAAGAATGGTTGATACTTAAGTAACTTTTTCTACAACATGATCTTCAATAGAAAAGTTTTCGAGATCCGTGCAATGATGTTGTTGTTCAGATCAGAGTATATTTATCTATTTATAAAAGGACAAAAAAAAAATCAACAAATTTTCTATAAAAAGTTACTCGAGTCTCGAGAACTTGTCTATGAAATAAATTAAATTTCGAGTCTTGACAACTTCTCTATAAATAAAATTAACTCGAGTGTCGACAACTTTCCTTAACAGTATGTCTTCACGTAGCAATTTCATTGCTGAAAACAAGCACTAGCGTCGGCAGAATAAATTTTACTTTTCTTGCTACTTGCTTGAGGCGGAGAACACGTATGGCAATTTTTTCCACAAATCGTACACATTCAGAGGGCAGGTATTGCCTAAAATATATACTTCCAATGCAAAAACACAAAAAAATTATGTTTATTTTTTCTTATATTATGTTTTCGGATGATGTTTTTTTTTGTATTTCGCTCGAACTCACTGTTTTGCAAAAATTAATTAAATAATACAACAAAATTGACAGCAGATTGCTTTGCAATAATTGCTCGACCAATCAGCACAGCAATCATTGCGCAATGGATTGACATTTATGGCAATCGCTGTCTAAACGTAGGAAATTTCATGGACACAATCAAATTTGACAATTGCTGCAATCGATATTGCAAAGGTGAAGGCCAAAAAGTTGTACGAGTGTCTACAACTTTTTTATAGAAAAAAGTTGTTCGAATCTCTAAAAATTTTCTACAGAAAAAGTTAGTCGAGTCTTGACAGCTTTTCTATAAAAAAAAGTTACTCAAGTTTCGACAACTTTTCTATAAAAAGTTAATCGAGTCTCAACAACTTTTTTACAGAAAATGAAGCACCAGTCTCAGCAAATTTTCTATAACAAAAGGTGTTCGAGTCTCTACAATTTTGTTTTTGAGTCTCTACAATTTTTTTCGAGTCTATACAACTTTTTTATAGAAAACATTAGACCGAGTCTCTACAAATTTTTCATAGAAAAAAATTTGCTCGAATTTTTCTATAGAAAAAAAATTTGCTCGATCCTCTACAAATTTTTTTACAGAAAAATAATTAACTCGAGGCTCTATAAGTTTTTTATATAGAAAAAAAAATTGTTCAAGCTTCGACAAGTTTTCTGCTTTTATAGAAAAAAATTTGTTTTTTTTTATAGAAATAAATTTGCTCGAGCGATAATTTCGTGGTTCGTTTACCACATTTTACTGATAATATTATGAGACGATTATAAGTCTGTAGAAATTTTAAGTCAACATTAGGAAATAAGAAAACATGAAAAATAAATATCAACACATCATCATAAAAGTACATGCATAATTACTTTTGTGTATGTAAATGTAATGAATGTAATATTTTGCTATATAATATATACTTATATACCTTAATAAAGAACAGAAGTAAGACCATTTGAGCTGCTGCTCTTCATCTTAAATAAAAAGAAAATGAAATGCTTGGGAGATATTTTAAAGAAGCAAAAGCATCTAAAATATTTTTAAATAGTTGGCGTGAGTTGCTGTTTATTAAAAAATAAGTGGAATGATATATGAGAGGGTAATAAAACATTTTCGTTATACGAGTATGAACACTGATGTATGTATGTACTTCCATGTTTGCTTTTTCGTTGGCAAATTACGCAGCTAAAACTACAAGTAAAAGTCACACAGGATACAAAGTGATGTAGATAATTAAACGACTAGATTTAAGAAAATATTTTGCAATATTATTATTTAAAAAAATTATATCAAGCCATTACCGCCAAATAAGCTTAACCAACATGATTTTCGAAATGCGTTTTTTTTTATAAAAATCAGTAACTTGTTATCAATGCCATTATCTGTCCAAATTTTATTACCATAGGATATACCGTTTCAATTTTATAGCAAAAACAATTTAAACTTAAGTACAAATTATTTTTTGTTTAAATTTTTTGTAACAGCAACATGTTACTTAAGCTAAAATTTCCTTTTGAAAATAAAGCAAGTAAGAGTGCTATATTCGGATTAGCCGTATATTGTATAAACTTCACCGACATCGTATGAAGTATATGCATACATGCAATGTTAAATACATACATATTTGTTTTGTAAAAGAAAAATAGTTTATTTATTTTTTGGTCTATTGCAATTTTTCGACTAACCAACTTGATTCAAATATTTTATTTTCGATATTAGCAATAGTTGAATAATTTATTTTGCATTTTTTGCATTGTTAACATTTATCTATTTTTAAAATAATTAACTAGAGACGACTTCAACATGGAACAGCATATTCTGATAGCACACACAGCCACATCTAGACCACCCAAATTGCCCAAAGTATTTATATTATTCGCTCCACCGGCAGTTTCTGATAGGAAAAAAAAATCACATGTGTCTAAAAATTGCACTGATAACTCGAGTACCTACCGGCCATGCGCATTGCACTTTTCACCTAAAAAAATAACCTATCCTGGCTATAGACACTTTGGCACCATAACTTTTAAATGCGGTGATTTTCGGAAAATTTTTTATAGCAATTTTCGTTTAGAATAAATACCGCAACATCTTTCTTCTACATAATTTTCCCCTAAGTCCCTATTTACACTATGCAAGTCTTATTGCTAAGCTGATTAGTTTATTAAGAGAGAGAGACGGGGGGAAAAGAAACGTTGCTGTTCCCCTCGTCTCTCTCTCTCTCCTTGAAACTAATCAGCTTAGCAATAAGACTTGCACAGTGTGATTTGGGACTAAATATGGTTTATCATAGTCCTTTAATGGGATGAAACTAAGATTTTTCGAACAGATTTTTTTCAACGGCTCTCGCTAAAAATTGGATAGCGATAATTATAATTCGTTTTCATTATTTTATAAGGTAAGATGTGCATATACATATAGACGATAGAAGAAAACATATTTTCGTGCAAAAAAATCTCCGCATATACTTGTATACAAATATTTTGTAAATCCACGAACATATTAGAATTCTTTCTACAAAAAAATAAAAGTAAATAAATAAAGTATTTTTTCAATCTAGAACCAAATTTTTTTAGTCGAAGTCGAAATACGCGAATCACGATAAAGCCCATTGTTCAACTTTACACATAATCCAAAAAATATGATTGTATTGAAGTGAGTTACCATTGTTTTAAGGCCTATGTTTCCCAACTTGAAAAGTAAAATCATCCGTAAATCTTAAATTTGGTTATTTTGGTGATAACTCTGAAACAGTTTATTATGATTTAAATTTGATTACGCGATCCAGGCAAAAAAAAACTGAGATAGTCGCCAGTTCAGTTTAAGTACGTAGCAATTTATTAAAAATTTATTCACTTGAAATTACTTTCCATCAGTAAAACTATACACAAAAAATTTAATAGTGAACTCTTTAATTTGAAAAGTCATAAGCTTGTAGAAGATTCACTACATGGAGCCGATCAAGAAGCCAACAATTAAGCAATTTGGAGACAAGTTTACGTAAAAAACTGATATTTACTTTTTCTTAAAAAATGTTTTTTTAGCTTAACCAACACAAAAATATACACATTAGGTTATCAGGGAGACAGCAAAAAAAGCTTAAGGGACAAAAAATAGCGTTATCATAGTAATATTTAGTTAAAATTCGCTGAGTTACTTATATTTAGCATAATAGCACCTAAATACCAAAATTCAATGAATTAACTGAAATAACAGCGAAGATAATTAGAAAAAATCTTCTCCTGTAAAGTTTTGTTTTTGTTACTTAAGCTTTTTGTGCGGTAATGACTCGATATAAATTATATTACAAAATTTATATTTTGTAATACGAGTATAATTCAGAAAAAAATGTAAATAGATTTTAAAAGAAATCTGTTTGGGCGGTTTCTTTGTACAAAACGTAAAATACAAATTGTGCTGAATATATCGTTACATTAACATATAATTTTTTTTTTAAATCTAGATTTTTTTTTAATTTTTCGTAAGGACTTCTTTTATAACATTTTAAGAAAACTATAAATTAAGAAATAGGACAATTTCCAAGTAACAGAAAACGCTCCTTATTATTTTAAAGTAAAACACAAGTGCATTTAACATTACTATTCAGTTTTGTTCAAATAATAAAGATGAAAAGCATATTTTCTTATAAAAAATGCATCACACCATTCAAATACTACATACACTATCAACATTCAACTATAAAATAAACATACACAAAAAAACTAAATATATTCAGGCAAGGACACCAACATCATTAATACTCGTAGCAAGAAAGCTCATCATAAAAACTCAACACAAATTAAACACACGCAGTCATATACACTTCTAGATAAGTAAATAAACATAAATATGTATGTATGTATGCATGTGTAGATGTGTATACCACAACCGAACAACAGTTAACACAGGATTAGTCTTGTTGTATGTTTTAGTGTAGATATAGACATTGAAATGAGTATCATCGTTATTACAAGATAAAAACCAAAACATAACTGCTAAAACTAAGTATGAATTCAACACTAAATAAACCTCATTATTATCTTGGTACAGTGCAATTCGCTTATAAAGAACAAAGATTTTAAAAGATTAACGTGTACAATGCTCGTGTCTCGAAAAGATTTTCCTCTACAAAAAAATTTGCTCGAGTTTCGACAAGTTTTCTTTTTATAGGGAAAAATTTACGCGATGTTCGAAAAGTTTCTTTATAGAAAAAAAATTTTCTCGAGCTTCAACAAGTTTTTTTTTAAGGAAATAAATTTTCGCGAGCCTCGATAAGTTTTTTTTTTCTATTGAAAATAAATTTTCTCGAGCATCGACAAGTTTTTTTCAATAGAAAAAATTTCCTTGGGCCTGGAAAAGTTTTTTTCTTAGAAAAAAAATTTCCTCGATCCTCGACAAGTCTTTTTCCATAGAAAAAAATTTTCTCGAGCCTCGACAAGTTTTTTTTTTTCAAAGAAATAAGTTTTTTCGAGCCTCGACAA
This sequence comes from Tachina grossa, assembly GCA_949987645.1. NCBI lineage: Eukaryota > Metazoa > Arthropoda > Insecta > Diptera > Tachinidae > Tachina > Tachina grossa. Next base: position 112,966,727 of record OX465277.1, read on the forward strand.
TTTTTTTCCATAGAAAAATTTTTCTCGAGCACCGATATTTTTTATAAAAAAAAATTTGCTCAACCCTCTAAAAATTTCTTTTTAGAAAAAAATTTGTTCGACCCTCGACACATTTTTTTAGAAAAAAATTACTAGAGCCTCGTTTTTTTTTTTTTTTTTTTTTGTAGAGAAAAATTTGCTCGATCTCATATTTATTGGAAAAAAATTTCTCGAGCCTTAACAAGTTTTTTTATAGAAAAATAAATTTACTCGAGCCTTGACAAGTTTTTTCTATGAAAAAATATTTCCTCGAGACACGAAAATTTTTTTCTATAAAAGAAAAATTTTTAATGATTCATTATATTTGTGTTTAGTAACTTTTTGGATTACATTAAAATTATTAATTTACAACACACATTTCCTAAAATGAATAAAATTTTCCAGTGCCCTCGGAGTTCATTATAACAGAACTCGTTATAACAAAACTCCACTGCTCAATAAATATTACGGGGAAAACTAAACACACAAAATTGCCTAAAAGCATACTTTAGAAACATGCATTTTTTTTCTTCATCTACGTTCCCAAACTAAAACTTATTTACATACAGCCATACATATTTATGTATGCAAACATCCGCATTGATGCTTTTTTTCTCTGGTTAAAAGAAAACAAAAATAAATAAACAAAATGGGGAGAGCAAAACAAGTTTGTTGATTTATTGTTGTTGTATTGCAGTTGCTCTGCTTGTGAGAGCACACGTACAGTGATGCATTTTTATTGAAAACTTTTTTTATATTTGCGTAAATTTTAAAGGACGAGTGTGTGTGTGTGTGTGTGTGTGTGTGTGTGTGTGTGTGTGTGTGTGTGTGTGTGTGTGTGTGTGTGTGTGTGTGTGTGTTGCCTTTATATATTTTAATTTTTCTGAAGTTTCCCGTATTTTTCTCGTTTATGCAGGTACATATATTTCATTTTGTTTTTCTTTTTTAATGAGATTTTAAATTACATATTAAATACAGTAATCAACTGTAAAATCAAACAATTTATGAGTTCATAAATTACGTATACGTATTGTAGCGTTAACAAAAATATTAAGGGTCGACAGCATTCGGCTTGTCGGACTCTTCCATTCAAAACAAAAACAAGTTTTAAAAGTCTGTTGTTGATCCAATGTGACTGTGCGACGAGTCGAACGTTGGTGACAACGTGGGACAGGCCATAAAACTTTCTTCAGGTACGCACTTCGTTAAAAAGACTAGACTTTTCAGTATTATGCGTACCAGTGTTGCCGGAAATAGAGAAAATATATTCATGTACATACATACGTTTTTCTGTTATTGAAGCAAGCGTGCGAGGAAAATCGAAATGATTATTTGATTAAAATTATTTTTATTTAATTTTTTTTCTAGCCGGGGAAGCCAACATACAACACACACAGATTTCCCTGATACTTGTGCCAATACACACACTAAAGCAAGTTAAATAATTATTCAATAAATTTAATTATAATTAATAAAATACAATGACTACATTAATATAAATTTGAATGTTGTTTTAACTTTAAATAACTTTGATTCAACTTGGTTCTTACTGTTATTTAATTATAAAATTTACGCTGTTCCAACTTAAAATAACTTTGATTCGACATTATTCTTCATTTTGATTTAGCAGTACAGAAATGCTAAATACACATGAAATAAAAACATTTCAAAATGAAAAATTTTCTTTGAAGATTACTGTAAATCATGTTGAATTAAAATAATGAAAAACATATAAACCGCAAAATGTTAAATTAAAATTTTTTCTTTGTCTACAATATGGCTGCATGTGGTCTATAACTATGTATTTCATATGGGGTAGTTTTTGGCTTAGTCTGATGTATTGAAAAGTAGGAACATCTGGTCCAGCTGTAGCATATGACATTAAAAAATCGACTATGTTTTCTCCATCCATTTGAATTATATTTGGACAAGTGTTGATCTTTTATGGAGTATACTTTACATGAATGTATGGACTGGATGCGTTATATGCAGGGTCAATTTTTAAGGGATAAGAACAATTATTATCCTATGTATGTATATTGCTCATTCAGAAATAAACAACCACACAAAAACATAAGCCAGTGCGGATGCCAGACAATGCTGTTCCATTGTGCGAATTGTAACAAGAACTAATGACATGATCGTGAGTTTAAAAATTGAGAGGATGTTAAGAGTGCAGAGATTTCTTAGATATTGCTAACATTTTTCTGGAAGTTTTATGTTAAGTATAAAATGCATCCGCTGAGAGAGAGAGAGAGAGAGAGAGAGAGACAGTCAAGCCACACAATTTTGTAAATATTTAATTAACATCGTGGTATTATAGCAGTGAATAAATAAAGTGTTTTGCTGTGATAAGAATTGTACATTGAGGACTTTTTATTTAATTACAAGTTTGGAAAACATAACAAAAATTAAAAATTTTAAAAACCCCCAACTTTTTTCAGAAAAGATGTTATATCTTCTAAACGGCTGGACCGATTTTTTTCAAACATAGCTAAGAACCCTCTCGATCAAGTCATCTTTCAAACAGAAAAAATTAAATGAAAATCGGTCTAGCCGTTTGGCCTGTACGTGGACACAGGCAGACACACAGATACACAGATACACAGACACACACTACAAACTTATAACACCCCTTTTTTTAGTCGGGGATTCAAAAATAAACCCAATCACCATCGATTTATCAATATAAAAATACTTTTTTTTGTCAATATAAATATTGCTCTTAAACGTGGATATAAGAAGTAAAAATGTTCTATAAAAATATTCGCCACAAAATTCTATTAAAAACGTCTGAATACTAATGTGCAGTTTTTTCAAATCAGACAGACGACTCGTATAGAAAATTTGTATGAAAATCACTCAATAATATGAGTGCTTTCCATATAAATTTTATATTCGAGTCGTCCGTATGGGTTGTAGAAACAGTGGGTAAGGCTCGAAGTCCAGTTTAAACGTCAGAAATAACAAAAATCTGACTCGCACACTAGGGTTAATTTGGTAATTATTCACGAATGCAATAGCAATTATTTTAAATTATAGCAGAACTTTGATTGTAAGAGTTACATATTAATTCTAAAAAATAATATCTGATTGCATGTTATTTTTGCTTGTTCAGATTTTTTTCACTTCCATACTTGTACAGCGGATTGTAATTCGTTAAACAAGTTAAAGTTATATTTATATTTTAATTATATTTAAATTTTTTCATCTTCAGGGGATTTTTATAAAAACAAATTGTGCAATTATAAATTTTAAAAGTTTTAAAAAGCTTTATTTTTAACAACTCTTCTTTTGTAAGAGTTCTGTTTACAATAGAGATGAGCAGTGATGCCAAATTTTTAGGCTCTAAAAGCACGTCAAAATTTAAAAAAAAAACACCAAAAAACGTAATTTTTAGATCTAAAAAGTGTGAAAGGCACTAACGTGACAAAGGAGTGAAGTATGTTTAATAATGTCAAATTTTTTATAAGCTATTCCCTATTTAATGAAATATATCCGACGAAAATGGTATGTGTTACACTGAAAAAATAAATACACCACGTTTTTATTAAAGTATTGCTAAGAAAATTCTTAAAACCACTACTTAGTGCTTTTTCTTAGATTGGCACATAAGGCCTAAAATTCGGCCTTAGCAAAAGCACCAAGTTGGCATCGCTGGATATGAGTTGTTAAAAGTAAAGCTTTTTAAAAGTTTTAAAATTAATAATTACACCATTTGTTTAAAAAAAAATCCTTTAAAGATTATTAACGATGTATATCGAAATATTGGGAAATAAAAAATAAAAATGAAAATATGAATAAAAGTAAAATTTAAGTTTTTTTAATTTGTAACCTCAAGCTGAACAAATAATTTCAGTAATAATTAAATTAATAGACAAATTTTTTAAAAAAAATTTGAAAGAAAAATAACGAAAATTCGTTTCAAAAAATTGTTTATCTAATACAAATTTCAGAACGAAAAATCGTTTTTATTTACAAAATTTAGGCTTTAGTAACACAAAAAAATATATTCACCAATTAGTGTTTTAAATTAAGAATTTAATTGAATCAATTAAATTTTTAATTGTATTAATTAGTTTGAGTGGAAAAACTCACATTATCAAATTGTCTATAGGTAAAAATTTCATCATTTTTAATTGATATTACGAATATTTTAATTGATATTACAAAATTATTAATTTTTTTTTTGTGAATTAAAATTTATTAATAATTGTACATATATTATTAAACTTATTCATATTATTATGAAAATAATTAAAATTTTATTTTCAAAAGCACTTAAATTTCAAGAACGATACAAATAATAGGAAGTTCTAACAAAAATATATTCTTGCATTACATATATATTGAAATCTCTCCATTTAAGCATTTTTTTTTTTTTTTTTTTTTTTTTTTTTTTTTTTTTTGTTCAGTGCGATTTCCTTTTGTTAGCATTAATACTAAGGAACATCATTTTTGGGCATCAATGTTTAACGAATAGCTAGCTAATTACCTAATGAAACTCAGTTTAAATTTCCTTTAAAAGCTATAAATCTTAAAAAAACATTTTAACAAAACCCACAGCTAAACTTCTTTGTGCGATATAAATCCTTTCATTAAAATAAAATATATAAGTTTATATTATCTGTTTGAACTGCAATTTCTTCAAAAACTTATTTCACCACCAATAAAATATTTAAAAATAATTCCAAACAGCGCGTAAAGCTATCAAAAGTTCTTGATGAAAATTCACAAGTTTGAAGCACAAGAAGTGATAAAAATAAAAAAATAAGAAACACCACCCTCATTAGTAGCATAAATAATTCATATACTTTCATTTAGTTATTTTGCGCCAATGAAAGAAAGAACTCTCTTTTTATAATCCTTGATCTATTTCGAAAGTTAAACAATAATTACGAGTAAAACATACAAACAGACACATTTTGAAAAGTAACAAAATTAAACTTGTAACACTCGAATGAAATGAACACGGAAAGATGGAGGCAAAAAGAAAGCACTACTCTAACAATATAAAGAAATAAAATGAAAATGTTGCTAATTGTTTATTTTCTTAAGAACGTTGAGACAAAAATATATAGAAAATCTTTTTCAAGGAATAAGATAGAAGCAGAGCAGATTTTTGTCCTACAAAAATAAGAGTTCAATGCCTTAAGTAATTTAATTAATTAAATCGTTACTCTTAAAAGTTACTTACAAGCAAATGAATAAATCAGGAGCAAATTGCTAGGAAATATTTTAACATTTTCATTCGATATCGAGTAATGGAATTTGAACTCGGGGGCCTGATTCCCGCATTCGATTACGAGCGAGTTATTACTCGAACAAGAAAGTTTTTTAATTTTTGGTATTTCCTCATTCGATTTAACACATGTCGAAATTTCTAATAACAGCATTCGATAACGAGCAGTCCTTCGAATGCAACCATTCGTGTTTTTACTCGAAAGCAAAAATGCACTCGCAATAACCAGCGTTGTCAGCTTTGAAATTTCAAAACGCACCAAAATGGAGAAAAAAAAGCGCCATTTACAAAAAAAAAAACGCACCAATCTTAGAAAAAAAAAAAATAAAACCTAAAAAAACTTAGCAAATTTGTTTATATTCATTTGTATTACATAGATAATAATTTTTTTTTTAATTTCATAAATTTTGTACAAAACTTTTTAAAGAGGTCAACGATTAATAGAAAGGATTCAAAACTAATTAAAGTTCCTTATTTATCATTTTATTCAAATATTTAAAAAAAATTTTTTTATCAGAAGTTTAATGTATCCATATTAATAATATAACAATAAAAATAAACAGCCTTTTTCAATATATGTACATAATTAAAAAAAAACAACAAAAAAACAAATTCGTACATATATAGTGTACATATGAGTGTCTAGGTCATACCATTTTTGATTCGATATAGTACATTTTGATCAGACTAGAACAACTCTAAATTAAACTGTTCCATAACAAACAAATTATTTTTGAATTTATTCCAAATTTAGTCCACTAAATATCTCGACCAAAGAAATATAAGACTTATACAACTTTCATAATTCATATGTATAAGATAATACATTTTTGTATATTAATTTTATGAATTCCAAATAAATAAAGCTAGTATTTTCATCATTATTGTTATCATTGGGTCATAAAACAGATTTCATTTCAAATTGTGATATTTTGTAAATATAATTAGTATTAGTATGGTAATTAGCACTATCAGGAAGTTGGTAAGTTTCACAACAAGAATTTTCCAGTTTTAACCCATTGTTGTGTTAAATTTGCGTTGGTGCCATCAAAAATAAAACAACGCACCGAAATTTTAAAAAAAGCGCACCACGCACCAACTAAGGAATTTTTCGCACAAAAAATTTCAAAAGGCACCCAAAATGGTGCGAAACGCACCAAGTTGACAAAAAGAAAAAGAAAATGAAAGTTCAATATTTTACTTTTTATTTTATGTACATATGTATGTATATATAGTACATACATATGTAAATATAAATAAATTCAGTAAAGTGTGACTCTGACTCGCGCACGAAGGGTTCCGTACGAACACTAGATATGTAATTTAATACAAACTTCATCCTATATAATATATAGTTTTGGCATTTTTTTTTTGTTTGGGGTTTTTTTGTTTTGGCGTTTTTTTGGGTTTTTTCGGTTTTTGGCGATTTTTTTAAGTTTTGGCGTTTTTTCATTTTGGCGATTTTTTTTATTTTTTTGGCGATTTTCTTCATTTTTGCGATTTTTTTTATATAAACATTTTTTTAGTTTTGGCGACATTTTCGCGTTTTAGCGATTTTTTTAGATTTTTGGCGTTTTTTTTTTCATTTTTGCGTTTTTTTAATTTTGGCGATTTTTTCCAATTTGGCGATTTATTTTAGTGTTAGAATTTTTTTTGGCGATTTTTTTTTTGGTTTGGCGATTTTATAATTTTCGCTTTTTTTAGTTTTAGCGTTTTTGAAAATTTCAAGTGTTTGCCTCTTACGGTTTCCAAGATATAGCAAGTTGTCAAAATTACATAGTCAAAATTGCATTAACTGATGGACCACTTTAATTTAAATTTTTTTTAAATTTTACTGTTAATTGTTGCAGTCTGTATAAAAATACACTAATTTTACAAATTTCAAGTTTCAATATACATATGTTCATACAATTGTATGTATATTACATGGGATTTTAACATTTTTGGTTGCTCGTTTTGGAACACCCTTTAATTTTTAATTCTCATGTATTTGTTGTTGTAGCGGCCAAGGTTCTACATACTCTGTCCAAATTTCAGGTCCGTAACTCTTACGGTTCCTGAGAAAATACCGTGTGACGGACAGACGGACAGCGTAGCGAAAACAATAGGGTTCCTTTTCACCTTTGGTGTACGGAACCCTAAAAAATACAAATATAAAGAAATTCTACTTGACTTTAAATATAACAAACCAGACTGGTTTGGCGAAAATGTTTTGCCCAACCGTTATCAGGGAAAATAAAAATTAACCAACTCTGGGAGCATCTAAATAACAAAGTAGCTGCTTCTGCTCAACCCAATAAAATAATCGTAAGTTCGTAACGCTTTGTGAAAAAAATTACATGTGATAATTTTTAAGTCTCACTGTATGGTATTACTCTCTTCTATAGAAGGTTTTGTGCAACAAATTTGATTTGACAAAATTTCAGGCAAAAGAGCATAATGTAAATTATATGTAAATATAAATAACAAAAATTAAAAATTTTAAAAACCCCCGAATTTTTTCAGAAAAGATGTTATATCTTCTAAACGGCTGGACCGATTTTCTTCAAACATAGCTAAGAACCCTCTCGATAAAGTCATCTTTTAAACAGAAAAAAACTAAATGAAAATCGGTCCAGCCGTGTGGCCTGTACGTGGACACAACCAGACACACAGATACACAGATACACAGGCACACAGACACACACTACAAACTTATAACACCCCTTTTTTTAGTCGGGGGTTAAAAATAATAATTTGGAAAACAAACAAATCTTACAACATTATAATAAATATTACTGAAAGCACCATTTATCTATTATCTTAATTTTTTTAAACACTTATTTGCCGCACTTTCAAAATGCCGGACTCAAATTGCAATTGGTATTTTAAGATTATCGCTCATTGCCTTTACCCGCCGTTTGTGTCAGACATTGACGTTAGAAATCTTGGCGTTTTTGTAATAGATTTAATTAAACTTGTACAACTTTTCTTTAATCTATTACAGAAACGTCAAGATTTCCATCGTCAACGTCATACACAAACAGACCGTTAATCTTAAGTAAGATTTGCAAACCATCATACCCTTCTAATTAGCACTACAAATGAAACTCTTTGAACAGAACGTACGCAGTTGAAGTGACCATGAGGCAAAACTCACGCACATTCACAAAATAGTTTTAATAAAGAGCTGATGGCCTCTGTAGCTAGTGCTCTATTTTTATAACTTTATAATAATTTATTATTATGAAGTTATTAAATAAATAAATAAATAAATAGTTTTAATAAAAATTTTTCATAAAACAATATTTAATTTGGGGCAGTGAACATTGCAAAAAGTATTTTTTTTTTATTGATTCTCTTGAATTAAAAAAAGAGTTATTTCAAAAATATAAAGCCACTGACACAGCTAGTTTCGATATACATACATAGATACATACATAGTAGACCCCTGCACAAGACCACTTACAAGAACTTTTAAGACATGAGGGATTTTTCAGATGCTTTACTACAGCGAAATCTTCTAAAACAAGCGCTAAGCAACACTGTGTAAGAAATTTGTTTCAGTTATTGCAGGTATAGGAATAGGAAGGAGTAAAGAAGAAAATACTTCGTGACAAAAGAATTTGTGATGATTATACAAACGTCACGCACGTACATACGCACTAGTGATGTAACGAATGTCAATTTTTGATATTCGCGAATACGAATACGAATATTTGAAACGATATTCGCGAATACGAATGCGAATACGAATATAATATATGAAATTTATAGACATTAAATTTATGTTCTATTTACGTCTGCAATATGAAATATTAAAAAATTGTTATGAAAAAGGACTTAATACTCCTGTTGGCGCACTTTAAAGTTAATAAAAACTACCCAAAATTTTGATGATCTTCAGTAAATATTATTTGAAAATGATACAAATCACAAATCTCTATAAAAAATTTAATTTAATAAAAAAATTAATTTAGTTTAGGATTTATGCATTCATTTATTTAATTTTTTTGGAAAACTATTCGTATTCGCATTCGCCTAGATTTGACGAATACGAATGCTTCGTATTCGCATTAAAAATGGTCGAATATTCGGCAATTCGAATACGAATAAGAATATTCGTGCATCACTAATACGCAGACACGTTGTGTGTATGATCTTTTATTTTTCTGCGCACATACAAATGCACACATGCATTGGCATTAGTTGTGTGCACCAGCTTTAAAAAACCACCATTAAACACATAACAGCTTATCACCCACCCTGCAGTCAGGCTGGGGCCAAGTGTCTCTATGTCAACACTAAAATTATAGTAGTAGTTACACTGTCTACAATTTCTCTTCTATTCGTCAGTATAAAAGAGAGAGAGAAAACAGATGTGGTGTATTTCTGGTGGATTTTGCAACAACTTGTCAATATACATAAATTTGTATGTACGTAAGGTGTAGAAATGTACCAGTAAATGTCTGGTTGGTATGTTTCCATGTTCCCATAAGAACTATGAATTCACTACCTAGTCAATTGTTTTAGTGTTACTAGTAGATTTTCAATGACAAGCACATGCTAAATGTCTATAGCATAAAGTATTGCATGGGGAATAATTATAGAGTAGTACTGGTGACAAAGTCAAAAGCGACTCAGTACATTTTCACTATTCGCACTTTCTGCAGGGCATCTACATCTTATACATACACACACACACACACACACACACACACACTCGAACGTAGAATATGCAAAATAACAAGCATACACGCATCAGCACAACTTCTTTTGAGTGCTTGTTACGAACAAGAAGTCTTCGCGACATCGCTTGTAAAAACTCATATACACGTACATCAATAGGTTAGGTAGGTAAGGTAGGGGTGGCAGTCAGAAAGCCGGACTCACTTCATCAATCATCATCAATAAATCCATCGTGCTTCGCTTAAGCAGGTCGTACGCGACATATTTTTTACGTCTGACATTTCAACTTTTCAACTCAGATGTAATTCTGCATGTCTGTCAAAATTGTTGTTTTACAGAAGGTTTATAATATTCGGTCACAAACCTACATGTTAATTGCTTCTGACATAGTCCCTGTCATGGTACAATTATACTAGGTACATGCACGACTACAACAAAATTACAACACCAAAAAACACATTCATTTTGTTGGTATAAATAATCGTATAATTGTCACAAACAGATGCCTTTTGTTTATAAAAATAACAATTACAGGGTAACTAAAGTACAATTGCAGACGCGGCATTCATGAATGATTATAGTCATTCAGTGTTGCCAATAGGTGTGTAATTACACAGAGTGTGCAATTACTCTCATGTGTTGGCCATGTAATTACATTCATGCATAATCTGTGTGTAATTATACTTTAAGTTCCATTTTTATTTATTTTTGTTTTCATTTTAACTTACAAAAATCATTTGTAGTGTAATTTTCTTCAATATGTAATTGGAAACACAGCCACGTGTAATTTCATTGGCAACACTGTAATCATGTTATATACAACACATACAGTAACATTTTTGTAGCTTGTAAACAAAGTTTGGCAACTGTTTGTATTGCATACATTAACAGGCTGGGCTTGTGCATGTACATACCTGTTATAATTGTATCATGGTCCCTGTTGCTTTTCTATCTCTCTCTCTCTATGTAAATATTTAGCACAGCTTTTATATAAACCAATGTCGGCATCCGTTTCCAAATGGTATTGCCGCCACAAAATTTTTCTTTGCGGCGTAAAAAAGTTCAACCATTTTAACGATTTTTTTCTTCAAATTCGAAGATACCAAGTTACCATATAATAATGCAACGCTATTTATATTGCATGTACGTAATTGCTATTAAATGGTTTAAAAAAAAAACATACATATATCGGTGTTGTAATATATAAACGTCAGCCGGGTAACTTTTTCGTCGCTACTTGCTCCCTCACTGCATAGATTTCGGACGACATATTTTTCATAATAAGAACAGCCGATGTCAGAAGGTTTGTCAGAAGAAAATAGAGCACGCTCTAATTGAAATTTTGTCAGACAGCTTTGCGTCTGACTTTTACAGAAGCATTGTTTTAAAGGTACCACACGACATGTACATGTTTTACACTAGAAAATTTGACAAGTCAGACGTAAAAAACATGTCGTCTACGGGGGCATTATTAAACGACATCATTTATTACTGGTTTAGTATAAAACATGTTACAATAATATATTTAACAAAAAAGACGTATTTACATTTCAAGACTGTTTACGCAGCCCTATAATAACTACATAGTACAATAAGAATACAGTCTGTCAAGAATTACTTTTCACATTGAAAATATTTATTAATAAAAATATTTAATTTTGTCTTATTACATATAATTATTAATATCCTTTATTTATAATGCTTGAGGGGAGAAAATAAACAAGTAAATTTAACTTTAGTAAAAAAGAAGCAAAAACATTTAACAATCGATTCGATTCGGTAGATTTCGATTATTTTGGAAAAAAAAATTTTTTTTCTTTTATTTTAAAAAATCCAATCAGCTTTTAACTTGATGAGAAAGACACGTAAATTTTTGCCAATTTGACGAAAGTCGATTGATTCGTTCGAAAGGTTGAGAAAAAATTTCGAATAAAAATCGCCGTGTTTCAATAACTTCAATCAATAGTCTTCGTAAAATTTATTTAAACTATTCCGTGATTTTTATAAATTTAAAAAGTGTTTCGGTTATCGCAAAATTTTATTAACATATCGCTCATTTACTTAGAGAATTTCATAACTCAAAAATTGCAATATTTGAGTTAATGATGCAGAATTAATCATATTGTATAAAAATTAAAAAAAAATATATATTGTTTACTCAACTCTTGAAAACAAAAGAAAATTTTCCTTTTCCATTAACTCTGCGTTTAGACGTGAAAGTGCTTGCATGGAAGTTCTGTGTATGTATGTATTATCAACGAAAATTTCACAAAAATGTCCGAATGTCATGCAACTTGCATGTTTACTTTTTAGCGCAGAGTTGTCTATAATATTAATAACGTCCCTTTTCACAATGTATGGTTAAGAGTTAACATGAAGTTCTTAACACAAAACTTGCCGTTAAAGTCCCTGTTATCTTTTAACTATAGATTGTGAAAAGCGTCATAAAAAAAGTATAGTTTGAAGGGAACCAGATAGTATTGAATTTTATTCGAATTGTGTCAATGATATTTATGTCTAAAAAATTCATTAACTGTTTGATTTATGAATGTTTAAGAAAAAAAATATCAAATTAACTTTTTAATGTACTTAAAATAAGTAAAAACTTAAATAACATTACACTCCAAATCCAGTTAATTTGTACTAAAGTATTAATAGGACAACACTGTTAACTAACTTTTGATTTACTTGCTGCAAGTGAAAACAAGTCACAGGGTAAAGTGAATAAAAAAGCGTTTGCTTTTTACTTAAAAATTAGTTGTAAAACCTAGAATATGTATGTGTTTTTTGTTTTTTTAAACAAATTTTTAAGTAAAAAGCAAATGCTTTTTTTTATTCACTTTACCGACTGTCTTGTAAAATTCCTTGGCAGTTGAGTTGGAAGTAAACTGCAAGTGCTAAGAGTGTACTCGTAGTTGTGTTAGTACAAGAATTTGACTGTATTGAGTTTTTCGAACTTGCACTTGCACGTGTAAGCCCTAGGTAAGTCCCGGTCCAGACTTGTAATTTTTGTTGCAGCAACTTTTTGTTTCTTAGTGCAAAAGAGCGAGAGTGGAATACAAAAATTATATATTTCTGTTTCAAAACCATCACACATATTCACGAATTGCTGCAACAATGACGTTTTTCGAGTAAATGAGCGATATGTAAAATGGTCTAAGAGATATCGTTATGGGAAAATTACGAAATAAAATAAGTGTTGGTATTTTATTGCTCCGAAATTTCTTGTCAAAAAAATTTTCGCAGCACATTATTTTTTTTTTTTGACATTGAAACTGTTGAGAGGTTTTAAGTCAACCAATTCCTTTTTTTTTAAATAAATTAAAACGTTTATTCTTTTAGTGCAAACTTATTCTTGACATACTGTATATTCACTTGTAAGACAATTTTATTAAGAAAAATAGACATGCCATGCCAATCAAACAAAAAACGGGCTGTATCTGGATTTAATTTGTCAAAAAATATTATTTTTTTTTTTGGTTTTAGTATTAAAATTTTTTAATTAAAATTATATTGAGTTAATTAAACAAATACATATAATTAAGTTATTATACAAAAATATTTATAAAAATTTTATTTCTACACTAAGAGTCAATTTCACCAACTTGTTTAAATATCAATTCATATTTACAACTCATTTTTCCATACAAAAAGTAATGAAAATCACCATTTAAATATGAATTCTGTGGTAAAAAGGAAAAAGTGCTTAAGTCGAGATAAGCTGATTTTGAGTTAAGGGTACCTCCATAATCTGCATATTATAAAGTACCGCTGGCCAAAATCTCAATTAATTTGTGTGATTTTTCAGGAAGTTATAGCACTATTTTTTAGACTTCTAATCTCATTTGGAATAACAGCTTAATTGAGGTTATACTTTGGTATATTTCAACTTAAATGTATCAATTGTAGTGTGTAGAACGATGTATACTTAAAAAAAATTAAGCTAAACTGGGAAATTCCCAATTTAACTGTAAAAGAAAAAAATGTCTGAAAATCGACTTGAACGCTTAAAAGTGCTCTCCTGCAAAACACTAAAATATGACTTAAGCATTTTTTGCTTATTGCCACAGAATTGATATTTAAATAGCATTGGTGAAATAGGCCTCCAACACTCATACCACTGTGCAGCCCAGACTAGCTACAAGCAACACGGACTTTTGTCGTCGTTACTTTTGTATGTGTGTAAGTGTTTTTTTTTTATCATGTATCGAACAAGGAGAAACCGGGATAAATAAGCCACACACAAAATTGGTAAATAAACACCAGCAACAGTTAGAAAGCTTTAAAAGATCAAAACAAAATTTTACATATACATACATATTGTAATTTGAGACACCAAAATATGTTTACAACTAAATAACAACATCCACAGCAGATAATAACATCCATACATTATTTCACACACACACACACACACATACACACATCCTATAAAAATACATGAAGGGTTGGGGGTAAATACCAACACATACTCAAAAAAAATCATAGAACTTCCTTATGGATTTTTGCTCAAGTTTCACTTTAACTTTTTTGCGTTTCTTTTTTTAATTTAAATTCTTTTTTTTTATATAACAAACACATTTTTAGCGTTAATTTAATTTTTTTTATATCACTTCAATAAATTTTAATTTAATTTAATTTACTGTCTTTATAGAAAACTTCCCTTGCAATATGTTTTTGTTGAATAACAAAACAATAAAGCTCAATCAAAACAGTTCAAAATATATAAGTCTATAAAAAAAAAAGAAACTAAAGCGCCCGCTCATAGTTGCGACAAAAATAAAACTGAAATCATAAATAAAAATTTGTGTTTTCATTTTTATGGTCATCACATTTTCTCTTGGATACGTTTTTTTTTTGGGGTGTAAAACAAGAGCGAAGACGAAACGAAAAGCGAACAGAACAGCAACAAATTAGACAGGGTCAGCATGCTTTGGAGCTGGAACAAATTGGAATTGCAATTGTAATTTTTACGACAAATACCGACAAGCAAATAACTAAATAACGCGCTAAGAGCAAGAGCTACATATGTCGAAACCTTATAAAAAATTGTATATGCCGTATCGAGGAGGATCGCTATGTTCAACCGATTTTGTTAATAACAAAAAATTATTAAAAAAAAAAATATTCATTGATACCAAAAAAAATTTGATAACATTTTGTGATTATAGAGATTTTTAACCGACTTTTTTTGGCGGTGTTACTTCACAACTCGGTACATTTTAGACCGATTGTAAAAATTCGTTTTTTTTGTCTGAGAGGGTCGCCTTATAAAAAAGTGGGCAGGAACACGCCCACAATTTTTTATATAATTTTATGATATTATACTTATTTGATTGCTGCGAAACCTATAAAACACCTTTGTTCTTGTAACTGCACAATTTTAAAGTTAAAAAAATGGGCGGGGTTACGCCCATTAAAATTTATTATAATATTTCACGCGGTTCTACTTAACCGATTTTTACGAAACTTATCACACACCTTGAGCTTTAAAATAGACACAATCAACCATTTAAAAAAGTGGGAGGATTCACACCCATTAAAATGTAATATTTTATTTTAAATGGTTCTACTTTACCGACTTTTACAAGACTTAACACGCACCCTGAGTTCTGAAAAACACATAATGCACACACATGCATTTGAAAAATGGGAGGAGGCACGCCCATTAAAATTTAATTTTATATTTCACGTACTTCTTATCTTCTTCTATCAGATCTTTGTACTGAAGTCGGTTTTTTTTGGCAGAAAGAATTATGTAAAAACAACTATATATTTCCCTTAATAGTTTTAATGTCTTACGTTATTTTGAATTTTGAATTTTTTTTTTTTGAAGATAAGTATATAGAATACTTATTAAAACAGAAAACTATAAAAAACAAACCTTGTGATAAGAGTAATAAGTACCTAAGCATAAATAAAATAAATTCAGTAAAGTGCGACTCTGACTCGCGCACGAAGGGTTCCGTACGAACACTAGATATGTAATTTAATACAAACTTCATCCTATATAATATATAGTTTTGGCATTTTTTTTTCGTTTTGGGATCTTTTCGGTTTTTTGTTTTGGCGATTTTTGCGTTTTTTCAGTTTTGCCGATTTTTTTAAGTTTTGGCTCTTTTTTTAGTTTTAACACTTTATTTTCTTGTTTTGGCGATTTTTTTTATTTTTGGCGATTTGTTTTAATTTTTGCAATTTTTTTATTTAAATTTTTTTTTAATTTTGGAGACATTTTCGCGTTTTGGCGATTTTTTTCGATTTTTGGCGTTTTTTTTTCATTTTGGCGTTTTTTTCATTTTGGCGATTTTTTCGAATTTGGTGATTTATTTAAGTGTTAGAAATTTATTTTGGCGATTTTTTTTTCGTTTTAGCGATTTTTTTAAGTTTTGGCTCCTTTTTTAATTTTGACACTTTATTTTCTTGTTTTGGCGATTTTTTTCGGTTTTTGGCGTTTTTTCATTTTGGTGATTTTTTTTGGGCGATTTTTTTCATTTTTGCGATTCTTTTTTTATTAAAATTTTTTTAGTTTTGGCGACATTTTCGCGTTTTGGAGATTTTTTTCGTTTTTTGGCTTTTTTTCATTTTGGCATTTTTTTTTTCATTTTGACGATTTTTTCGAATTTGGCGATTTATTTTAGTGTTAGAATTTTTTTTAATTTTGGCGATTTTTTTCGTTTTGGCGATTTTTTTTAATTTTTGGCGATTGTATGTATATTACATGGGATTTTAACATTTTTCGTTGCTCGTTTTGGAACACCCTTTAATTTTTAATTCTCATGTATTTGTTGTAGCGGCCAATGTTCTACATACTGTGTCCAAATTTCAGGTCCGTAGCTTTTACTGTTCCTGAGAAAATACCGTGTGACGGACAGACGGACAAAATTTTTTATCCACATTAAAAAAAAAATTTATTATAAATTTGTTAATAGCGAGAATTTGTAATAAAAAAATCTGTTAAAACACAAACTTTTTTATAAAACGTATTAATGAAAAAAAAAGATTATTAGATGAAATTTACATCAAAAATAAATATTTTCCGGAAAATTTATTTAAATTTATTTATTTTGTAAGAAACTTTTGATAGCAAATATTTGCTAAATAACATTTATGACTAGCAATAACTTTATTTTGCAAGTATGCTAATAGCAAGTATTTTCTAGAGCAAATATATTAATAGTAAACTTGTTTTATAAAAAAATTATTATTAGTGGCAAAATGTTTTACAAGAAAATGAAGTAAAAGAAAAAAAATATAGGAAAGATTTTCTATAAAAAATCTATTAATATACAAATCTATTAAAACACAAACTTTTATATGGAAATTATTAATGATTTTTTTAAGAAGACGCTTGCATTTGATAGCAAATTACAAAAATTTTAATATTTTCAATAAAAATTATTTAAAAAAATTATATTGTCCCAAATTATTATTTTACTTATTTCGTAAAATATTTTTTTTTTATTAAAAAATACATTGAAATTGATTATTGAGGGTTGTTGTCAAGAATGATAAACTACAAGATTACGCCAATCAGAGAGTTTACCGTTAGACGTGACGTCACACGTCTATTGTAAGAGTTGCCATAAGGCTGGGAAAAATCAAATGAAAGACTTAAAGCATAAGTATGGGAAACTAAGAAATTTAAACAAAGAAATCGCACCAAACAAATTCTATTCTATTATTTTATTTTCTCTACAAAAATTTTTCTTATTTGTTATTGAGAGTTTCTTTTAATTTTTGAAATTAAACTTGTTTTCAAATCGAAACATACCAAAACTAAAGACTCTAACTATGATATATATTTTTAAATAGCTATTTTCTAATATTTATAGTTCACACTGAATTTTGTTATTTGTTTATTTAGTAATCAGGGCTATCATGAACAAAATTCCGCGTGAAATTTCTCCCTTTTCCAATTAGAATTTTTTGTTTTCCCTATTATTTGCTATTAGTTGGAATTGTTCCCCGTGAAAAATTTCACGCGGAATTTTATTCATGATAGCACTGAATATTTATTTAATAATATTTTTGTTTAAAATATTAGAAAGTAAAATTTTAAATTTTAAAACATCAAAAATGGTACATAATTTTACCAAGTAAACAAATAACAAATTCAGTGTGAATGCTACTAATATTTTGTTGGCATAAGACCAAGCAGGTACATTATACAAATTACAAAATGAATGACATATTTATATGTATACATACATTCATAAAAATATGTGTGAATGTACATATGTAAGTCTGTATTAAGAAGTGGTTGCACTTTTGTGGGAATATGCTTATGCTCTGCTATAAAAACGCTTAAAAAATCTTAATTTTTAACATATTGCTGATGTTATGAATGGTAAAGTTTAATGCACCATTGGGTGCGGCTTGAAAAACTCTTTCAGATGACCTTTTTTGTTAAATGTTGTCTTGGAAGAAAATATGCAAAAAAAAACTACAAAAATAAGCATTTTAAGAATCAATTGTCTAATTACGGATAATTTTAAAAAAATGGTAAATACCTACAACAAAAACAATATTGTCTTCTTGTTCGTAAGTAACTGCAAAAGTAAAAAAAGTGGGATTATTATATGTCCAATTTTCTTCACCGAATTTAGTAAAATCAGTATACTTGTATAGCGGTTGGCAATCCTGCAGTCAAAATAGCTTTAAAGATTTTCATAAAAAAATAAACCAAATTATCAGCCAATAGAAACGCAGTGTGCGTGACGTCACACGTCTACTATTTTTTTTTTGCACTGGCGTAATCTTGTAGTTTATCATTCTTGGTTGTTGTTGCTAATGCAGATCATCAGGGAACCTTTACACCAGTGGTGTCAGAAATAAAACTATAGTTGTATGTGTGAGAAAATCTCTCTCATTCCGTCTCTGAAGTACATAGAAAAAAATAAATATTTGCAACAAATGCAGTTTAGCGAAGCAGCTCAAAATATATAAAAAGGAGTCTATAGGATAGAAAACTAAAAAATAAGGAATAAAAATTAAATAAAAAATTTGGGGGCGGCCCATATTTTCCGAGTTACGGGGCTGTGAACTTTTCATAGGAAACTGTGAAGAATTTCTAAAAATAAATTTTTAAATAGCTTATATGAAAGAAACTTGAAAAATAAGAAAGAAAAAAATTAAACAAAAAAATTGGCTGCGACCAATATTTCCTGAGTCATTGGTCTTTTAAGTTTTGATTTTAAATATAGTTTAGTGAAGCTGCTCCAAAAAAAAATCAAAATGTCTTTTTAATATATATTAATTTCTTTCCTTAAAAGTTTTGTAACATAAAATACATTGAATGTCGAAAAAAGCATTTTTCGCATACCACTTTTTTTCTTTCACTGTATCTATAAAAAACTTAATACATCCGCTGCGTATGTTTTAAGGCTCAGTTAGCCGACTGTGATGTAACGTAACTGCAACAGTAAGAAACAGCTGACCGATTTTGTTATGTGAAAAGTAATAAAAATGGTTATAAAGATGTAATGTAACGTAACATACTTTTCATATAAAAATATCAACTAGCTGTT
Source organism: Tachina grossa (assembly GCA_949987645.1). Taxonomy (NCBI): domain Eukaryota; kingdom Metazoa; phylum Arthropoda; class Insecta; order Diptera; family Tachinidae; genus Tachina; species Tachina grossa. The sequence goes on from OX465277.1 coordinate 112,986,182, forward strand.
TTCTACGTTACAGTTACATTACATTACAGTCGGCTAACTGCGCCTTAACTAAGCATTTATCGTCGCTGTTACATTGACGACTAAATGGAAGCGAATAAGAATGTGTGTGATTTTAGTTTGCACAATTGTGCCATGAAACCAGTAACCCGCAAGCCATAGCACAATTGTGCAGATGAAAAAGAATTATTTTTTTTTTTAATTTAATTTAAAAACAATTTTAATACTGAATTTTTTGAACGAATATGTTCTACAAAAAAATTATGTACTCGTAATTTAGAGGCGCTGACGCACCCCCCAAACACAAATTTTTTTACAAAAACTGAACCGAATTGGGGGGAGAGAATATAAGACAACAAAAGTCTCCATACAACTAACGGCCACTCTAATGTACATATTTATTTTATTATTAATTTTTTTTTTATTTTTTTAATTTATTGTTTCTTTTATCAAAAGGATGATTAGTTAATTACTGTGGGCTGATTTTTCATTTTACTCTTTTTGTTACATTTTAAAATCTTTATTTTACTAATTATTTTAATTCATGATTTCTAAGCTTTTAATTTAAAAGTATTTGTTGTTATCAAGCAATCATTATTTGATTGAATGAATAATTTTTATTTTTACAATTCTATTAACTATTTTGATCTCCGCTTATTTATTTTAACACAACTTTTCTAAGTGATCTTCATCAACAAGTAATAACACGTGTGAAGAAAATTTTGCGATAAGCAAAAATGCCCATAGAGAACAATTTGACCTTTTAGAAACGTAATAATAAAACAAATTCATTGTCTCATAATTTACTAAACAAAAATTACAATTTTAACAACAAACATCAACAAATTATCAGCATCATCACACATTTGCAATGAAATACGAACCAACAATAATCATCGTCACAGTAATAATTTAAGTTTTTTTTGTTATTGCAACGAGCGTGAACAATATAAACCGACAAATGTATTAATGTCGAAAGTGTAGTAAATTAACCGAACAATTGAAAAACAAACATTCAAGATAAATACAAATAAATAAACTAACAAACAAACAAAAAAATAATAATAATAAACAAAGTGAAATATTATTGGGGCAGCTTAGATATTTCAAAAAGCTGTCATTTCTCACATGAGTGCAAACATCCGTTAGACAACTTCAGCAATTTGTTGTACTAAGGGGAAATTTAATCAAAACAACTTGCCCCTAAATTTATTATTGTGTTGATGCACAAATTTATTTACATTATTCATCTCTATAGAGTTTGCGCAGTTATATTTTCGATTTCCACAAATTTTATTTTAATGTTATAAGATTGACAGCGTAGAAAAAAAAGCTTTTTCAAAGTTTAGGGGTTGCACAATGTTGCCAGATTGGGTTAATATTAAAATAAAAACAAATGGTGCTTACACTTCGAATGAAAGCTTAAATAAGCAGCTGGCATTTGTGCTTTAAAGCAATATAAATATGTATTAGAGAGCTGCGTAAACAGTCTTGAAATGTAAAAACGTCATGATTTTTAAATGTATTCACGTCGCATGTATTATACTAAACCAATAATAAATGCTGTCGTACTATAAGCGAAGCACGATGGATGGATTGGTGTATTGGTGTATCAGTTGTAGCAAGCGATGACGTAAAGACAGCTTGTCTGTAACAAACACTCAAAAGAAGTACTGTTGATTAGTGTATGCTTGTTGTTATTTTTCATATTGTACGTTTGAGTGTGTGTGTAATATGTAGATAGTAAGCTATTATGTAATTAACCGCATACAACTAATGTTAATGCATGTGTGTGCCTTTGCATGTGCGCAGAAGAATAAAAAATCATACACACATACATGCATGACGTTTGTACACGCGCTCATGCGTAGAAAGAAGCAAGTATCACAAATTCTTCCGTCACGAAGTGTTTTCTTTTTTACTCTTATACCTACAATACTCCAAAAAATTTCTTGCAAACAGTGTTGTTAACGTTTGTTTTATAAGATTTCGCTGTAGTAAAATATTTGAAAAATCCCTCATGTCTTGAAAGTTCTTATAAGATGTCTTATGCAGGAGACTAAGTTGTTAGTTGTATTTGACGTTTTTTATAATTTTATTTCTTCAGTTGTATGAAAAACGAAAAAATCTAACAAAAAGTAAATATAATTGTTAATTTTTCAAGGAAATTTGTGGTAGTATAATTTTTTTTTTAATGCATAATTGCAATATTATAATTTCGTAATGTGGACACTTATGCAATTTGAGAGCAGAATTTTAAGAAATTGCAGCAACAAAAGTTGCAAGTCTGGAAGAGGACTATGTATGATTACACTGGAAATGGCTAAAGTTAGACAGTAACAGAAAATATTAACATTTCAAATGTTGCATTTTTACAAATATCATATTCAAATTCACACTAAAACTGTCTGAATAACTTTTTTGGTAATAAGGCATTTTTTTAAACCTTTTTTCCAAAATTGGCTTGATATTTTAGCTCAAAATGAGCGCCAGCAAAGAGCAAAGGAAATGGGCCTTATCGTCTTTTAAAACTATACATATGGACATATTACATTTATGTTTATCATTTAATAGGAGTTAAGTGCGATTTAAAACTTTTATAAGATTTTAGTCATATGGTGTTATTCACATATTACGTACGCTATTTTTGGACCAATGATGGACATAGTGTGGCATATATATCATTCCAAATTTAATTTTAAAGTCTTTTTTGAAGCCTATTCTTTTCTAATATTTATGTAAATGTACCTCTTTCAAAAATCTTTTACAAATTTTGACTAAAATTAAAATTTTTTTTACAAGAAAAATTAATTTTTTAAACAGTTTTAAAATCTGGACTTCAGATACTTGCCATAACTAAGCAAATAGCGATAATTTATTATTATTTTAAAACTTTCAAAAAATTTATAAATACATCTTTTCAATTACTTGCTAAATAAAGGACTATTTAAACTAAATTATACAAGTATAAAAACTTTCATCACATTTTACGAGAAATTAATCGAACGACATTTGTTTCGTCTATCAAAAAAGCGAGTGTAAACTGTTATGACATCTCAAATAAAAATAAAAACACAAGTAGAAAGCAAACAGCTGTTCGAAACCATATTAGCCTACATTAACCATTAACTTTCACCACATTTTACGAGAAATTAATCGAACGACATTTGTTTCGTCTATCAAAAAAGCGAGTGTAAGATGTTATGACATCTCAAATAACATTAAAAACACAAGTAGAAAGCAAACAGCTGTTCGAAACCATATTGGCCTACATTAACCGCTCGTTAGTCGGCGATAGAGCAGTTTCAAGCAGGTTGTGGATGTGCCGCCGGCAAATATACGTATTTAAATAAGATGAATATATTCAAAATTTAGAATCGCTTTAATATATATATTTATATAAATATAAGTTCCTTTAAGTCCCATTGGAGCATAGGGCACCAATGGGGGATGGGACTCTTCAGAGTGGAAAGTTACTGATTGCCACTCACCCGGGAGTGGCCAGAACGATGAATTGTCCAAGAAGCTAACTACTTCCGGTCTTCAACCAAGTATCCCCCGGGCAATGGCTTTAAGGCAAACGATTTAAAGCTAGCTAGAGTTAGAAGGCGCAACAACCATGTATCCTGAGTTTCTGAGATGTCTCAGGAAAGTAAGCGGTAAACCGCTGAAACATGGTTGCATCGTGTGATTGGATGCGAAGATAGCAGCCCTATCACCAATCTAGGGGACGAGGGCTAGCAACCCACGTCTCCCGATCAACAGCGAGGCATCGCACAGTGTTCGATTTAAGAATTTAGGACGGCAAAAATCATAAATTTGTAAATAATTACCATACGAGTCCTAATTTTTTGTATTTTCATATTAAATTTGTTCTTATTAAATTTATTTATATATTTGGGGTATTCACAAAATATGTACTTTTAACTTATTTTCACACATGTTTTACATATATAGAAGTAAAACAAAATTTCATAAATTAACAATAATATAACAAAATTATTTATATATTTATGATATTCACAAAGTATGTGCTCTAAATTTATGTTCACACATATTTTACAATAAAAAAAGTAAAAGAAATTTCATAAATTAACAATAATATAAAAAAATAACAATAACTTATTCTTAGTTGCTGCTCACATTGTAGTTTTGAAAAAAAAATTTAATGGGGCAGCTTGGGGCAGGAATTTTATATAAAGTCTATAACAGTAAGGTTGAAAGATTACAGAAACGTTTATCGATGTGGTGAAACGGATGGATATCAAAAGATTTCGTCTGACAAAGTTAGTTTCTTTGGTAATAATTGTAAAAAAAAAACTCACTTTGCTTAACACTTAATAAACAACTTGCCATTTATTAGAAAATAATGTGTTTTTGTGTGTTAGTTAAAAAGAAGTCAAAATTTAAAATTGAATTTAAAAAAAAAATTAATATCGCATCTACAACGCCTTCTATTTACTTTTTAAATTGTATAAAATACACATAGTATTTTTATTTTTCTTTTTTTCTTTTAACATGTCATTTAGAGTACCGTTACAAGCATACAAAGTGAAAGATATACAAAAATCATGTAGTCTTCGCTTGCAAATTGTGTGGTCAATTTAAATTTTTAATTAAATTTATTTTTTTATTTATGTCGTCCTATTTTCTGAAATCGAACACTGTGCATCGGCGAAAATTTGTTTATTACTTGATTTCGTACAAATGCAACCCTGATCAGATGAAAAATTTAAAAAAATTATCAAGCCTTATGGGAAGCCAAACTTTTATCGCATTATTTGCCATTCCTTATGACATTTTGCATTCACACTATTGCACTTGCACGTAGTAATGCTAAGTATAACAGCCTGAACAGCGCTTAAAGGCCATTCAAATATTACGTAACGCTATTTTCTGAGTTTTTATACCCCCAGCCCTCCATAGCACAGCTTTTTACAAAATTTGCTGTATAATTTTTGTAAACCGAAATAAATCCTTAACTCCTCCCTCTCATGAAACGATACGTGATAAGTATTATTTATTTATGGTCCTTCGAGCCAATTTAACTGGTACTAAATGCCTGATAGTGAAATAGCACCAGTAAAAGACGGAAGCCATATTGACATTTCAAGTAATATCATAATAATTTTGGGAGTTTTCGAAAATGAATGAAAGTAATATAACGTTCATTGTGGTGAGAACTTACACCCTGTTTTTACAAGTCAGGCAGTCGACTCATCACTCCAAAAAATTTGTGTTTTTCATATAATTTTTTCTACTTAAGACAACCGTCCGAGTTATGGAAACAGGGGAATAGTTGAATATAACTTAAGTTTTTCGTATTCAAGCAATATTGTTACATATTTTATATTATAAAATCATCTTTAAATTTATTAAAGAAATTATTGGTTTCATCCAAATTTATGTTTATAGGAAATTTTTATACTTATCTGAAAAAATTGTTAAGTTTTTTTATTTGCACGTACCTGCAATGAAAAGAACAAAGAACAATTGGTTAATTGAAAGTGTTCAAAATAAGTTGATCGCTGTTTATTTATAAAGACTTTTAAATTATAATATTTAGAGTTTTAAAAAACTGTTTCATGGCATAAGAGATTTTTCAGAAATGATTGCTGCTGAAGTGGAATAAAACAAATGACTTTTTTCTTTCGACTGAATGATTGCAATTAAGATTTTACAGCAATTGGCCCGTCATAGGGACCTGCGGCTTTGAAAGGACGAAAGAAACGTATGAATTACGTCTCGATTAAAACGAATGTTCAATAAATCGAAGAAATTTCGAAACAAGTTTATTCGATATTTGTTCGCAAATCTAAAAAAAAAATTCGAATGTTCGCTAAAGCTTCGAACCTCGACCTTCACAGAGAAAAAACTGCCTCATAGAATCAATAAGATTTTCTCTATGAAACGTTTTTAGGCTAAGGGGTATCCCAGCAGAAAAAAGCGAAGATTTTTTCATAGAGATTCCTTATTGTTTTTATGTGGTAAATCTTATTAATTTTATCAAGAAGAAAATCACATAAAATAAAGAAGAAATCTTATTATTCCCAACTTTTTTTACTCAATTTCCGTTATTTTTGGCATCAAAAAAAAAAAACAATCCGTAGAGAAAAACTTCTTGATTCTATTAGGTTTTCTTATAAATTGTAAACTATATGGATTTCTTATTGATTTTATTAGGTTGCCTTATTGATTTTTTCAATAAGGTTTTCTTCTTGATTTTATTAGGTTCCTATATGATTATGTGTAAAGCATCTTATTGATTTTTTTAATAAGGAAATCTTCTTGATTTTATGAGGTGTCTTGTTATTCCATATCTATAAATAGACACAGAAAATTTTTTTTTCATCTTTTTCGTTTTTGTATAAGCATGTTTGCAAAATTATTTCAATGGTTATTCAGACTGCTTGTTAGCATATTGGTTAGAGTGTTTGTCTATCAGTCAGAAGTTTGCTGGTTCAATACTTGTCTCCTTTCAAAGTATATGGTATAGAATTTAAATGAAAATATATAAGCAAAGCACAAAGAATAAAGAAAGACATAATTTTTTTTTTTATTTTATGAGGTCGCGTCATAAAATCAAGAAGAAAACCTTATTAAAAAAATCAATAAGATAACCTCATAAAAACTACAAGATTTCTGCTCGATTATTTCAAAAAAGTTTTCTCTATGAAATTAATAAGATTTCCTTATTGAAAAAAAAACATAGAGATTTCTTATTAATTTTGTTCTATTTTATGAGGTAATTATTAGGCACTGTATTCTCTGTTCTCTCGATAGTCTTTCGAATGTGTGATGGTAACCGAGTGGATGTGTTCTAGTCTGTTAGTCTAGAGGTACGAAATTTGAGGCACTATAAGCTAAAAAATAAAATAAAAACACATACATACATATCGAGTCTTATTTCCGATTTAATCGTAAGCGACAAAAATTAAATTTTTCAGGAGAATATTTTTTTAATATATTGAAATATGTTTTTTTTTTGTACATAAATAAAATTTTACAGTCCGTATCTTAAAAAGTTATCAACAATTTTGACATTTTGATAATTGTAAACTATGGATAGGCCCTTAAAATTTTAATTGCAATAAAAAAGTATAAAAGAAAAGTATAAAAGAAAAAGTCGAAAAAAAGGCTCGATATGTGCAGTAATTGAACAGAAAAATATTTGATACGATAGCCTAGTGGATGTGTGCTAAGTCAAAATAAATAATTTAAAAAATAAAATATTGCCAGAGAAACCTTGAAATCGAATGTTTTTTTGGGAAAAAACTTAGCGACAGGTGAAATTTTTTTGATTAATTTTTGACTCTCACTCTCGATAGTTTTACTCGATAAATGATCGAGATATATTCGAAATCGATATCAATAACGAAAGTCTTGGTCAACTGGGTAATCTTCAATATTTCGCAAAAAATCAGCATTGTGGTCAGATATGTGAACGTTTTAGGTGATTTTCATGAACTACGCATGATTTAGCATTATCGCAAGTTTTTTATTTCAATCACCGAGGCAGGTTAGAACCTGGGCTTCATTAGTCTTGACTTTCTGTTGCTGTTCTGTGCTGTGCTGTTCTGCTTCTAAATTTGAGTATTTACTTTTTCTGTAGTGACTTATCAGCTGTTTCTGGCCAGAATGGTCGGAGTTTTCCACTAAAGTGTCGAGTTTTTCATCGTCCATTGCTGAGTTTCAATATAATTTTATCTTTTTCTTTTAAAAATTATTTTTTTTTTTTTGAATTCTTAAAGCACAATCACAATTTATTTAAAAATATTTGTATTTAATTTATGCTGTCACTTACAATTACTCAACAATTTTTTGATTTTCACAGGTTGAACCGAAACAGCTGAGAGTCAACTGATTAGTAACAGAACAGAGAGTAAAAACTAATTCTGCCTTAAGAGTCTCTTTGACAAAACTTATTTAAAGAAACTATAATTTTAAAGATCTTTTTTTTTTAATCTGTTTAGAAAAATTTTATTTTCACCAACTTGTATAAGGAAACACAAGAAGGCATGGTAACGCTTTGCTATTTAATATGACAGCTGCAACTTTCAGCTGTTTATCTAAAAAAATTTTGAACAGTATTTAAATATTCAATGACTTCGAATATACATATATTTAAATAGAATTGGTTAAATAGGCTCTAAGGTTTTCATAACTCGAAATGTTAAATTTTGGCACTACGTAGCTCAGCTGATATTACAACACTGTGCCCAGAAGGCGCCGCCTTTGCATGCAACATTTCCCAGCAAAAAAAAAAAAATTCAAAAAAGGTAATCGGGTTTGGAATTAAGCATTTTTGGTGAAAGCGCTTTCCTACTGGATTACCAACTTATTGATTTTAACAAGGCGTAAGACTAAACTAATCGATTCTTGAGAAGTGTTTACTTTTTTTTATTTGTCAACATATTCACGTAATCTATTAAATCTAAAATAATCATTCTCCTCATTTATCAACTTGTACAGCATTTCTTTAAGTTTTATGTAATGTGATTTGTAAGCGAGTAATGAAATTTGGTAATCAGAAAAGCAAATAGCTTAAGCGACACATTTTTAGGACTTCGTTTCTTTGACGAAAATCAACTATTTACGACCGCAAATAATCAATTTTGGTCAAAAATTGAATTTCGAAAATTATGTCACTTAAGCTATTTTGGCTATTATGGCGCGATATGGCAAGTAGTAATTTTTTCTGGGTTTACACAGAGAAAACAGTGCCTAATAATTACCTCATAAAATAGAACAAAATTAATAAGAAATCTCTATGGTTTTTTTTTCAATAAGGAAATCTTATTAATTTCATAGAGAAAACCTTTCTGAAAAAATCAAGAAGAAATCTTGTAGTTTTTATGAGGTTATCTTATTGATTTTTTAAATAAGGTTTTCTTCTTGATTTTATGAGGCAACCTCATAAAATAAAAAAAAATTATGTCTTTCCTTATTCTTTGTGCTTTGCTTATATATTTTCATTTAAATTCTATACCATATACTTCGAAAGGAGACAAGTATTGAACCAGTAAACTTCTGACTGATAGACAAACACTCTAACCAATATGCTAGCTAACAAGCAAACATGCTTATACAAAAACGAAAAAGATCATGAAAAAAAATTGTCTGTGTCTATCTATTGTCTAAAATCAAGAAGATTTCCTTATTAAAAAAATCAATAAGATGCTTTACACATAATCATATAGGAACCTAATAAAATCAAGAAGAAAACCTTATTGAAAAAATCAATAAGGCAACCTAATAAAATCAATAAGAAATCCATATAGTTTACAATTTATAAGAAAACCTAATAGAATCAAGAAGTTTTTCTCTATGGATTGTTTTTTTTTTTGGTGCCAAAAATAACGGAAATTGAGTAAAAAAGTTGGGAATAATAAGATTTCTTCTTGATTTTATGTGGTTTTCTTCTTGATAAAATTAATAAGATTTACCACATAAAAACAATAAGGAATCTCTATGAAAAAATATTTGCTTCTTTCTGCTGGGATACCTCTTATCCTAAAAACGTTTCATAGAGAAAATCTTATTGATTCTATGAGACAGTTTTTTCTCTGTGTATAATCACATGAGTAGTTCAGGAGATACGGATTTTTTACTATTATTTTTGCTTAGGGCGCTGTCTTATGTACGAAATATTTGCTTAAATTATCCATTGAGGGTCCTCACTATATCCAATTTTTATAATATTAGGCATTTATTTTATAATTTTGTAGCAGGTATCAGACCACTGCTATAAAATCCATGCAAAAATACATACTTGCAAATTTCATAAAATTTTCTCAATTTTCCACTTCAAAAAAATAATCAAGCGCATTTTACATAAATTAATCCTCATTATGTTACTTTTCAAAGCATTAAAAGCAATTTTTTTAAAGACTCTAATGTACAATAAACTGAACAAAAGCAACCAAAAGCAACAACAACAGAAAAAATATGTACAACGACAAATTAAAAGATTCATTTTCATTCATTCAAAATCTGTTTAAAACGCATGTTAATGCACAAATTAAAGCCGCAACAATGACAACAAACAGAAACAGCATTAACAAAGCTTAGAAATAGAAAGAAGAACAAAAAAAAAATATTGTAATAAAAATGCAACAACTGGCAGCATAAAATTGTACAATAGAAGTTGAGAGAAAATATTGTCGTCTTTTGTTGGAAATTTGTCAAAAGAATTTATTAAAATTGGAAGCGAAGAAAAGCTTAACAACTAAATTTTAAACAATAACAGAAGCAGACATTACTTTGGTTTTTAAGTTGTAGCCGTATAAAAAATTAAATGGGCGCATACACGCACGCACGAACTCTGCGCTGTTTAAAACGTTTAAATGCACGCTGTATTTGCATAACTCCAAAAGAAGTTTGTTCCCCTTACTTTTCGAATTAAAATAATGGATGTTAATAAAGAAAAAAGAAAAGAGGTAATGGCTGTCTAACCCAGCAAACACAAATAATAATGACATATGAGATTTTTTTTTCCTAAAATACCTCTCCATCGACGTCAAATAATTATAAAAAAAATTTTTTCTAATAAGCAGGGAAACCGCAAATATGCAATTGCATGTTTTTTCTTGTGTGACATATTAATGCAGAGATAAGATATTTATCCGTTTCAGAACTTTCTATGAATTTTGGCATCGATTTGTTAGTGCATATTTTTGCATATTTTACGCTTTAAAGCATGTTTTTGCATATTTCAGTCTTACATACATATTGTTAGCATATTTTGGAGTTTTTAGAGCATAATTTACGCTTTTAGGGCACATTTTGATACTTTGAATTTTTTACTTTAATATGCTTACAAGCCATCTATCTTATCTGATGGTTAAATTTTTTCGTCATCTAAATCTCATTTCCAATGTTCCATGTAGTATATACATTTTTTTATATATAACGCAGTTATTACGGACGTTAATTTCAATAAAAATTTGGTTTTGCTAGTTGTGATGGATTCTGCCCCGAGAAGATGTAAAAGACAACGATTTTTGTTTGAAAATCTGGGTCAATAGTTTGTTGCTTTTTGTAATAAAAAATTACAAATAAAAAGCTTGTCTTATTTATCCAAAATACAGTTCCAAAGTTTTAATTCTGATATCGCGATCTCTTTTGAAGTTGAAGTTAAATTTTTACGGAATTTTGATTGCATTATTTGCTTTAGTCAAAATTCGTGTGGCAATTTTGTTTTAACGTACACTTCACGGCAGTTATTCGTTGTTATTTTTTTTTTTTTTTTTATTGTGAACTTTTTTGTTTAGTTAATTTGTGCCTCATTTTATATGTAAATTTTGTTGAATATTTATATTTTCATTTACAAATAAATCAATTTGTTTTATTTTTAAGAGCATATTTTTGCGTTTTTAGTGCATATTTTCAAGTTTTTATTGCATATTGAATGCGCATAAAACACTTTTTTTAGAGCATATTTCTGGTTTCCCTGCTAATAAGCATTAACCCCCTTATGCAAAATAAACATGTGCTTGAAGTCAATGCTTTTCTATGGAAATTTTATTTTAATATACACGGCAAGCACACGTTCTTTTTTTCATATGGAGGTAAGAATTCTTATAAATCTCTGAGAATGTTTATAATTTTTGTTAGAAAAATTAATAAATGTTTTTGTTTTTTTTTCAACTTCCCATAAAAAAAGAAATGTTTGCTGGGTGTTATCACAACAGTATAGAAAAGTCAGTGACGTGGTCACAGCAAACACGATTGCATTACAGATACTTGCAACAAAAATTTTGGTATAAAATTGCAATTGTGTTGTGGGTTGTAGGTTTGTTTTTTCTGGTCTGCAAACGAGTTGTGTCAGATGAATATTAAAAACAAAAAATGCAAATGAAAAATACGACCAAGAACAATGCAATAGTAACAACATACATGCTGCATGATTATATTATTATTTTTTAAAACGCTAGTTACACAAAAATAAAACAAAGTATTGCCAGAGTTTTTGAATTAGTAAAATTTTTAAGAGCCTTTTGCCATATTCTATTTTCGTACCAAAATAGACTAAACAAAATTTCATTAAGCTTTCCAATTATTCTCATATCACAAAACTTGAACATCATTATTTTGAAAAAAAAAATTAAATGAAAAAGTTTAAAAACATTTCAATAAAGTTTAGCCCTAAACTCAACTCAATTTGGTTGCCTGAGAACCCTATTTGTTTCTTACGATAACCGTAAGAGCTACTGACCTCAAATTTTCAGAGACTATGTAAAACTTTCGCCGCTACAACAACAAGTATACGGCTAAAAATTAAAGGGTTTTCTAAAGCGGTCGTCGAAAAATGTTGAAAGCCTATTGTAATATACAGACAATTATATATAGACACTTGAATTTTTCAAAGCTAGTATATTTTTATGTAGACTACAGCAATTAACACCGAAATGTAAAAAAAAACCAAAATTAAAGGATATTTTATCACTTACTGTAATCCTAAAAAAATCAAAATTCCAATCAAATAAATCGCTTAAATGCAAAAACAAATCACCAGCAGAAAACAAGATCGACAAAAAACTAAAAAAAATCGTCAAAAACTGAAAAAACGCTAAAACGAAAAAAGCACTGAAAGTAAAAAATCGCTAAAACTTAAAAATCCCAAAACTAAAAAAATACCGAAACGAAAGATCGCCAAAATGAAAAAAGCTCTTAAATGGAAAATATCCCCAGAAATAAAATAAATCGCTACAATTTAAAAAAAAAGACACACCAGAAGTAAAAAGCCGGCAAAAACGCGAAAAATCTAAAAAAAATAGCCAAAACGAAAAAAGCGCTGACACTAAAAAATAGCTGAAACTAAAAAATAGCCGTATAAAATCGCCAAAACTCGGAAAAAAATTGCCAAAACGAAAAAAGCACTCAAACTAAAATTAAAAAAAAAATTCTACATCAGGTGAGATATGGGCTAACCTTTGTATAGTATTACATATCGAGCCTTATTTTCGGTTTGATCGTAAGCGACATGTTATAGAAAACAGGCTTTTTTATGGGAATTAAAATTGTATGGGCCTACCTACTTCGCTAGAAAGCAGTGTGCTGGTTAGTATTGTAGTCGGAGGAGGGTCACAGATTCGAATCCCGCAGACAAGTCAAAGTTTAACTATAAATTTTCAACAAAATATATGTTAAATGATCAATTAAATAATGTTGAATTAACATTTTCTTCATGATGGTATATGTATATTTAGTGCGTCTCTAGGGAATACTTCATAATATTTGTTGTGGTTGCAGCGGCAAGCGCGTTGATTACCATGCAATGAGTTCCGATTTCAAATCTTGGCCGTGGAAGCCAATTAAATACATACAAAACATTTTTCTGTTGCCTGTGTTAATACACCCACGTAAGTTAAATAACTAATAAAAAACAATGACTACATTAAATTAATGTTGTTTCAACTTGAAATAACTGTAATTCAACATGGCTCTTTATGTTATTTCAGTATCGAATTTACATTGCTACAGCTTGAAATAACTTTGATTAAACATGAATGTTAAGGCAAAATGTAATAAAGTTATTTAAACAGGAAAATTTTTCTTTGAAAATTACTGTAAAACATGTTAGATTAACATGAAACACATATGAAGCAAAATTATGGCCGAAAAAGATTAAATTAACCTTGTTTACCTAGATTTTAAGTTGTAATTTTGCTGTGTGTATTTTTATTTTAAATACATTTAAATAAATTTAATTATTCCCAAAATTAAGGGCTTTAGTTTGTAAAACGCAACGCTAAGCTTTGACAAAATCTAAATTATAAAAACAAAATGCTTAGCATTACTGAATGCAGTGAAACGGAATGTATGGTTGGTTTGCCGATAGCAACTACCCTAGATTTTTTTTTTTACTTATTAACTATAGCCACAATATTGTGATGCTGATGATGTGTGTGCATCTTTAAACCAAAGAAAGCTAAAATTTTATTCTTTTCACATTTAAATATTGTGGACATCATATTGCCTTAGGGAACATAAACTCTAACAATTTTATTATTAATAAACATATACAATCACATAATACAGGCTATATATAAATATAAAATAAAAGTTCAGCAGAGACAATACGTTTTCTTAATGCAGACATTCATATGCACGCTCAGATATGTACATAGATTTAATAAGCTGCTCCTACATACAACAACAACTTTTCCATCTCAACAAGGACTAATTCTTATAGAAGAAATTTGAAACAATTTGCATGTAATGGCATTTCGAAAATTTACATCTGAAATTAATATAAGGAAGGGTTTGAAGGTTTGAAGATTTTCTCCTTTTCTGATTGTTGTGGCGCTTTGTCACAGGAAACTATGAACCCTTGAAAACCAAGTCTTCTCCTTATCAGTAATTTGATCCTTTCACAAAAACTCGCCAAATACATACAAAATTTTTCTAAGAAGTCTGAAATTTTATACGCTCAATTCTTATGGATATATGAATTTTAGACAAAAATAAGTACCAGGCTTAAAATAGAAATATGAGCACCATAATAAGGACTCACAACTCACAACCATGCATACGATGTGGAGTCGTATGTGTGTATATACTCGTACTGTAGTCGTATGTATGCGTTTTGTAAACATCCCTCTAGTCAAGCTAGAACCATATGTCTCTATGTCAATACTCTTTCTCCAGCGACAATTGCACTAGTTAAAATGTCGACAACTTTCCTTTTATGCGCGAGTAGAGAGAAATACGTTAGAGATGACAGTTCTAGTGTATTTCTGGTGATATTGTTAATGAACGCGTCAATAGTTTGTTTTTGTTTTTTATTATGTTGTGCAATAATATTAAATAAATATATGTAGACGAGGGTCACTAAAATCTACGAGTGAATCTTCGGTTCAAATATCTCCATATGGTCGTAAAAGAACTACCTTCTCAATAGTGCTAAGTGAATGACAACCCTATGTTATTTGTCAATAGGCATTTGCATTGGCTATGGTACACCTAGTCAGTAGCACCATTGACAATGTGACTAGAAAATCACTATAAGTTTACTATTGACAACGAGAGAGGATATATCGATATTGTAGACTAAAGCCCCTAAAATTTACTAGTGAATCTTTGGTGCCAATGTCTCCATGTGGTCCCGAAAGAACTACTAAGTCAGTAATGCTATAGTCTAGTGGTGGATTTTCAATGACAAGCTAATGTTAAATGTCAATAGATGATACCATTGGCTGGGGTACACCTGGTCAGTAGTGCTACTGACAACGTCACCACAATTTCATTATTCGCACTTTCTGCAGGGATTAAACAAAATTCATGCAAGTATTTTTTTTTTTTCATATTTGCTTTGTGTTGGTTTTCGTGCAGCCTCGTGCCATATTTTATTTGCTGGCATTTGTGTGAGAATGTGTGTGTGTGTAAATATGTTTAAAGTCAATATTATCCTTTAATACACAAAAAGAAAAATTTATTAAAGTATATAAAAAATGTTTATTTTCTGCAGTGACATCATTATTCGTTCGTTGTCTCCTTAAAATAAAAACTTTGCACATATACATTTTCAATTTAAGGGAAAATCTTTCAGTCGTCTATAAAAAAAAATAGATTTTTAAGTTGTGAAAAAATTGCAACATTTTGAATTTGTTTTGCAAGAAGCAGCCACAGATTCTCTCGATTGTAATTAAGATAAAGTTTTATTTTAGTTTATCGGATTTTTTTTTTGTTCCATCGTAAAAAAAATACTTGAGGCAGAGATAGAGAAAAATAAAATCAGGAAACAATTAAACTTTTTATTTTAATTTGTTATAAATACAACAGTTTATGGAAAGTCCCTAACTCATTATTTTTTTGAAATCTAGTTTTTGTTATATAGGAAGAACATCTAATGTAGCGAAAAATCCAAAAATCTCGATTTAAAAAATATAATGAGTTATGGTCTTTCTATATTAAGGTAAATTAAGGATTTTATTTTTTCTCGTTTTTGATACAATTTATGTTATTTTCTGCAGGTCACTGAGTGATTTCAGCAGAATGTTATAATTAATAGTAAAACTATGGAATCTTAATTATTTTATCATAAACGAAGAAATCGTTGATTTTTTTAGAAGTGAAAAAAATGTCTTTAGTGTATGAGCAGAACTGTGTCTAACGACGAACTTTTTGAAACCAACAATCGTTGTGGGAAATAAAACACATTTGTTTATACAAAAAAAAAAAAGGCACACAATCAAGGCTTTTAAAAAAGATACTCGTAAGTTGTGCATAACGAATTCTGCGATAGGTTGGTTTATGCAAATTTTTAAGGCATAAATATTTTATTAGTTCTTCAAGTGTTTTAATAACTTAAAATAATTTTTACTTTAAAAACCATCTTGAGTTTTATAGCAACACTTTTATTTATTTAATTTGTTTTAAGTAAAATTTTTAAATTACTCGTAGTTTTTTATAGAAAATTTTAGTTATCGACATATTTTTCTATAGAAAATTTTTGCTATCCTTAAATTTTTTATAGAACATTTTTGCCATCGGTAAATAAATATTTTATAGAAATTTTTTGATATCGATAAATTTTTTATACACAATTTTTTGCTATCGATAAATTTTTTTATAGAAAATGTTTGCTATTGATAAATTTTTTATAGAAAGTTTTTGCTATCGATAAATTTTTTATACAAAACTTTTTTCTATCGATGAATTTTTGGTAGAAAATTTTCGCTATCGATAAATTTTTTATAGAAAATTTTTGCTATCTATAAATTTTTTATAGACAAATTGTGCAATCGAGAAATTTCCTGAAAATATTTGACATCGATAAGTTTCTTATAGAAAATGTTTGCTATCGATAAGTTTTTTATAGAAAATTTTTAAAGTTAAAGCATGTGTTAAAACCGGTTTTGCCATACAAAATTCGTTTGTTAAACCAACTTTAATTTTAATAATCTTTTTTGCATACCCCTGTATAAATGTTTAACCAAAAATTTTGCTATCGATACATTTTTATAAAAAATTGCTATCGATAAATTTTTATTGTAAGTTATTCTATCCATATCTTTTTTCGAAAAATTTTTTCCATTGATAAATTTTTTTAAACAATGTTAACTGCTATCGAAAAATTTTTATAGAGATTTTTTACCACCGATAAATTTTTATTTTTTAATTTTTGCTGTCGATAATATCGATAGATATTTTATAAAAAAAAATTTGCTATCGATAAATTTTTTTATAGAAAATTTTTGCTATGGCCTAAATTTCTAAAAAAAATTGTTTGCTATCGAACAAGTTTTAATACAATATGGACAAATTTAGAATTTCTTCGATTTCATCGTAAGCGACATGTTATCGAAAATATACTTTTTTATTGAAATTAAAATTTTGTGGGGCTACCCATAGTTTTTAATTTTCAAAATGCCAAAATTGTTGATAAATTTTAAGATACGGGCTGTAAAATTTTGTCGTAAGGGACAATTTACGTACAAAAATATATTTGAATATTTTAATAAAACCTTCTCCTGAAAAATTTAACTTTTGTCGCTTACGATTAAATCGAAAATAAGCCTCGAAATATTCCAAAGAAAAATTTTTGTATCGTTTGAAAATTTTTGCTATCGCCAAATTTAAGTTAAGATTTAAAATGTATAATCCTAGACACAAACCGCCGTGTTTAACAGACCTCTGTTAATAATAAAAAAAACAGACAATTTTTAACCCAAAATTAACCAGAAAATTGAAGCACAGTTCCTGAAAAACAAATTTCAAGTTGAAAAAGAATTTTAGTCATTTTGTCATTTATGGCTTTCGACATAATGCTTTTCTTTTGTATTCTTTTGCTAACCATCTTCTACGGTTTTTGAAAAAAAAAATTACCAAAATCCATATTATGACTGGGTTTAAATATAGACCTTCCGTATCGTTGAAGGTATTAAATTTTATATCTAAACAAAAGAGGCATAGAGAAGGAACTCAGCTTAAATTTTCTGGTTCATTTTGTTAAAAAAAAAAATTAATTATCAAGTCCATTTGGTGAGAAAAGCAAATTTATTTTATACAACAGAGGTCTGCTTTTTGTTAACAGTGCATGTCTATGAACTCATTAATTCAATATACATACTTATAATTTTGTAATTACTAAAACCATTAAATTTTAGGCAAACTTTAATTTTATTTAACATTTTTAAATTCCTTCATTCTCCAGTGAACAAACGCACATTATTCCTAGCAAAATCCTTTAGATTAAGAAATTTAAAGACTGCTGAATAAAGACTTTTCCCCCCTTTTTCTCGAATCCAGTCAACATTGATTTACAACAATGAATAATTGAGGAAGTCTCTCACAAATGCGAAGCAACTTATACACATAATCCCACACACCCACACAATCACACACACACACACATACACAAGCAACGAATACAAATGAACTCTTCGCTTTACTTTTGACACTGATTCTAAAATAACACGCACAATAGCAACAAACAAAAGTAAAATTAAACTTAAGCTGTCAAATACGTGGTTTATGCAAAATGTCACAGTTAAATGAAAAATTCTATTTACGAGCAAACTCCACCTCAGAAACTGTCATAAAAGATTTGCATGCTGTGACAAAATTTTCTTTATCTCCATCATCGTAATTACAGCATAACAAAACCGTTTACAAGAAAGAAAAAACAGAAAAAAACTCTTTTGCCATTTAATATCTTTGTTATTTGATTTGTACGTGGTAAATCTATATTGTGTCCATTTTTTTTTTTTTATTTTACTGAGTGCGTCTGTTTGTTTGGTATTCAGTCATAAAATATGTCCCACTGTGTTAAACTGAGAAATTTTAATATCTCTCTAAAGCAGTCCATAACAGGAACAGCAAAATGCTCAAACATCAAACCAAAATCCAAATCATTGTCGTTGCAAAGTGGGATTATGATAAAAAAAAGACGTGAATAATAATAATAATAATAATGGTAACAGTAAACAAAGACAGCAAAATGTTGAATCATAAGCATTTTTTATTATTTTGCCAAATTGTAAAATATATTAAAAAGGGATATTCACTGAAGCAAGACCAAATGAAATGGAATGGTAACAATATATAAAATTTTAGTTAATTTTAATTATTATTCGAACTCCATTTGTTTCTATATTTGTGATTTGAACGGGCTAAGGTTGGTATTGCCTTTAAGCCAAATTACATGTGATAATTATTAATGAACAAATAACACCAAAGTCTGTTGTAAATATTCTGACTAACAACACATAGTTGAACGGAACAGCCAGCCGTTTTCGAAGGCCACTAAACCTTCATCATCAGCGTTCTTTTGTGTGTGGTCCACTGTGTGTGGGTCAGTAGATGTAGATTTCTGCTTTATATACTTAGCATTTTATTGCAAATGGAATATGTGAATTGTTTTGATTCATCTTATTTCAATTTGCTGAAAGCTTTTTTGTAATGAAAGCTCAATTTTACCATCTCTATATTTACAACAGTCTTACCATTGTCGTTTGTTCTTTACTAATTATGCACATGTTAGTTAATTTGCTTATTTTTGTTCTACTTAAGACAAACTTTTTTGGTTTGTTACTATTAAGTATATTTTTTTATTTTTAATTTTTGCCAAAGGCCCATGGCTATTAATTTTTAGTTAATTTTAATTATTATTCGAACTCCATTTGTTTCTATATTTGTGATTTGAACGGGCTAAGGTTCGTTTTGCTTTTTAAGCCAAATTACATGTGATAATTATTAATGAACAAATAACACCAAACGGCTGGCTGTTCCGTTCAACTATGTGTTGTTAGTCAGAATATTTACAACAGACTTTGGTGTTATTTGTTCATTAATAATTATCACATGCAATTTGGCTTAAAAGGCAATACCAACCTTAGGCCGTTCAAATCACAAATATATAAAATATTTTAAATGTTTTATCTAGGCTGATTTTTGTAAAAAAAAATTTGCTTGAGATTTTGAGGTGCTCTGCTCTATTGTATACTTTTGTAATATTTTAAGAAACTAGAAATTGTCACAATCCCCTCTCGGATTCTACTAATTCGTTTAATTTTTAAAATAAATTTGATTTTTTTTTTAATTTTGATTTTTTTTAAACAATTTTAATTTTTTAAAACATTATGATTTTTTTTTTAATTTTGATTTAAAAAACATTTTTTTTTTTAGTTTTGATTTTTTAAAATTTTGGTTTTTTAAAAATTTTGATTTTCTAAAAATTTTGATTTAAATTTTTTTTTATATTTAAATTTTTAAAATGTTTAGCATTTATTTTTAAAAAAAATAATTCAGAAAAAAAAAATAGATTTTTACTTCACTTTTCGAGACAACTTTTTTTTCACTGAGCTTTACTGAACTGAGCTGAAAATAAAATCTCTGGCAACACTGATGATGATTATAAGATGACATACTGCGT
The DNA here is from genome assembly GCA_949987645.1 of Tachina grossa. NCBI lineage: Eukaryota > Metazoa > Arthropoda > Insecta > Diptera > Tachinidae > Tachina > Tachina grossa. Next base: position 113,006,559 of record OX465277.1, read on the forward strand.
ATTTTTATTAAAATTTTGTATAATAGCAAGAGAAAGGTACTGTGCTAATTGCCTTAATAGACGTGAAAAAAATATGTATTACAATAAAGTTAAATGGGCGTGGCAGCACCCACTTTTCTAAAAGCTAGATCGTGTAATTACAAGAGCTTAAAGTACATAACTACAAAGCTTTCTTGAAGTGTGTTGGTTGGCTGCGAAATGTCTTAGTAGAAGTGAAAAAAATATGTATTACGATAAAGTTAAATGTGCGTGGCAGCTCCCACTTTTCTAAAAACTAGATCATGTAGTTACAAGAGCCTAAAGTGACTGCAAAGTTTTCTTGAAGTGTGTTGGTTGGTTCTGAACGCGATATTGCGTTAACGTGTAGTACTACATAAAAAAGTATGGGGCATATTTCTTTCTCCCTGCCCTCACATTTAGCACGATCATGCTATCATAGCGCATTATTTGGTTACGTATAATTTATAATTTCCAATTTTATTTCATTTTATTTCTTAATGTTTTTTGAATGTAAATAATTGCATTGTATTGAATACCCCTGCTATTTTTTATATAAAAATACTTCCACAAGTATTAAAATGCTTTTTTGTTGCAACATTCATTCATGTCTTGTTCTTGTAGTTCTTTAAACTGAAAACTTCATTTAATGTTCCTGCTGGTTGAAAATGAATATAAATGCATAGATAATGTAATTGAAAGTGTGCACAAGACAATTCATTAGTCGGTATATACATATGTATGATTTTCTTTTCTTGTCCAGTAGATCTAGCAATTTAAACAGCAAAAAAAAAAAATTGCAAGATTCTAACGACTAATGCTGGCAGAGGAGACCTAAATATAATATATGTAATAAGAATATCGGCATTTTGAATATTTACGAATGAAACTATTGCGAAAGAGGCATCGAACTGCCCTTTTATAATATCAATTAAAAGTTTGTAATATCAATTAAAAATTAATTAAATTTTCACCATTTAATAATATCCATTAAGTTTTTTTCACTCGAATTGATTGAAAATAATAATTGGTGCACAATTTTTTTGTGTGAATTGACATATGCTAGGAACACAATTGGGACGAACGACGAATTTCGTCCACATCGGCGAATTCAGCTCTTATAATAGGTAAAGTTGATTATTGTCAGTGTTACCATATTAGCTATTTTTGGGCTAAATTTAGCTTATTTCTTCTGGATTTAGCTTTAAAATTTTCATTAAGCTCTTAGCTTATTTTTTTAGCTTTTTAAAAACGGATTTTGCTTTTTTTTGCCTTTTTAAGCCAAATTGCGTATTCTCTAAAAATATATTAAAGACATACGTGATTTAGCTTAATTTTATTTTAAATGCTGGTCACACTGGTTATTGTGTATGTAAAGAGAGAGTGAGAGAATATTGTTTTTTCGTCGTTCGTCGGCGTATAAAATAGAAATAAATCTATCTCAGAGTTCGTCACGCACGACGAATTTCGTTCTACGACGGTGTTGTGTTCATTTTCATATGAACAAATGTGTTTTATTTTTTATGACGAAAGTTCGCACCGAAAAAATCGTCGTTCGTCCCAATTGTCTTCCTAGCATTACACAGAAAAAAGTAATATGGAAAATATTGTAATATAAATTAAAATTTTAATATGAATTAAAACTATTTGAAATGTCCATGTAATGTAAACAATTTGATAACATCAATTAAGTTTTTCCACCCGAATTATTTAAAGCGATTTTTAATTTAATTGAATCAATTGAATTCTTAAATGTTCAGTTAAACTATTTTCTCAAGCTTTAGGGCAGTTTATATTTTTATTTTTTAGTTCATGTCGTTAACCTTCTTCAGGACATTTCTTATTTTGATTTTTTTTTTGTTTTTAATTTTTTTTTTTTTTTTTTGTAATTGAAAGAAAAAAAGACAACATAAAAAGGACGAAAAATGAAATAATTTTTTTTTAATTCTTAAATTTGTCTGTGTTGACAAAATGAAATCCACGTATTGTAGGTATGATATCTCTTCAGCACTTTGTATAAAATGTGAAAAAATACAACTTTTTTGACTTGAAATAAAAATGAGTTTTAAGGTTAAGTTCACATATATGATCACACACTTTTGTTTTAGTATTAATTCTCATTTATCGGACTGTAATGGAATGAATATAACTCCAACAGTAGGAAACAGCTGATTGATATTATTTGAAAAATAATGTACAGATTCTTACATTCCGGTTATATATTATCTTTATAACTATTTTCATTACTTTTCACATAACAATATCCATCAGCTGTTTTCTACCGTTGCAGTTACATTTCATTACAGTCGACTAACTGAGCATTTAGGACATGTTCAGCAATTTTATGTACAATCTTATTGGGGACATTTTAACCCACTAATTGGTTTGATTTTTTTTTGGGGGGGGGAATTACCCTTAAACCGATATGCAACATGCAAGGTGTTTTTCAATTCAACAAAGCTCGAAATTCAAATTAAGCTCCCGCAATAGCTCAAAACTTAAAATGCATTCTAGGGTTAATTTAATGTTGCTTTATTTGTTGTGTTTAAATTAAATGTCCGCCTTTGGCGTATTCAGAGACTTATAATAAAATTTAATGGAAAATATTTTTAACTTTTTTTATTCCCCTTGAGCCTCAAAAATAGCCATATGTAGAAGACATAGAGCGTTAAAAAATATGTATTTTAAGAAATTTTAAATGGAAATAATTTTAAATTTCATTAATTCAATTTTATCGAAAACTATAATTAGCATCCAGCTCTAATCTTTTTCCACCCTCAGCACTGCAGGGTAGTGCTAAGAAAAATTCATATTTTGGTGACGAATGAAAATCCAGTCAGTCACCACAAGTCAACACAGATTCTCGATGTGAGTTTTATGCATGAGGCTTTGAAAATTCACTTGAATGTCGTTTAATTTCGCTTGGGTCTTTTGTTTTTTCTTTTTTGTTTTTTTTTTAATTTCGTTTGGGAGCTAAAAATATATCTTAAGAATAAAAGTAAAGGCAACAAAATAAACAATTATTTTTGTTTCAACTACTCACTCTGTCAAGGGGATCTTAATTTCATTATTTCACATCAATATTTTTCAGTAGAGAATAACAGGGCAAACAAAGTTCAATGTCAATGTACAAAAGTGTATAAAAAAACGTTTTACGCTTAATTATATTAATTGAAATGTTTTATTTTTCAATTTTTTTTATTTGGCTCTTCTGAAGAAGTGGTGAGGAATATAATGGGTTAAAAGAATCAAGAAAAATATTGGCCTTAAAATTATACTATAAGTCTTTGAATACGTAGTAAGTCAAGGCGATTCTAATACTAACCTACACCCAATAACACTGTGCAACAAATGGGTCATTGCCACGAAACTCAACAATTCCAATGGGAAATGAAAGTATATCATTAAGTTAACAAAACTGCCAAAAGGTTTTGAAAAGTTAGCTCGAATTAAATTTTTATGGCCTCTTGAAGTTTGACCATTTTTGACCATTTTTTGCACTATGAGTGAAAATTTAAAAAAAAAATAAGTATAAATATATAAAACTATTTAATGAAATGTAATTGTGTGTGGAACAATATATTTTTCCCTTTATTTCAACAAATGATGGGCGATACAGGCGTGGTCAAATGTAAAGAAATTATCAATTTTGGATTAAAATGAACTACATTGCTTTTTTCAGAAAAATTTAAAACTATTCAAGATCAAATGAATCTGAAATTCTATTGAATAGTACAATTTATATTCAGAATATGATCTGAATATTTTGAAAAAACAAACCAAATTGATAATTTCTTTATATTTGACCACCCTTTTGGCAGTTCTGTTTACTTAATGGTCTTCTTTCATTTAACATTAGAATTGTTGAGGCTGGTTTTTCTTCTTGCACTGTGTAATTGATCAATTTCTTGCTACTTCATCCGCCTGTCAAGTATGTCTGTTGGCAACTATATTAATTGCCTTAATATTACTTACCTTAGAAAAATAAAATAAAAAATTATTTTTCACAAGTCTAGTCTAATTTTTGAAAATATTGAACGTAATTAAGTTTAGTTGTAATACGTGTGTGTAAAGTTAAAAAAGAAATATTCTGCATAACTTATACTCATACTGTTTTCACACTCTCAAATGACGACGTCTACTTGCAAAATTTATTCACAAGATAATTGCATAATTACACAAGAAAGAAAAACACCTTTAAAAAAAATATTATAATAATTTTCATAAAAGCAGTTTATTGCCCCCCGAGAATAACACAACCCTGATAATTGCACAACTGCTGTTGCATGCAAAATAATTTAAAATTCCATTTGAAAATTATCACACGTTAGTTAAAAGTGAGAATAACTGCGAGTTTATTTTCCTTTTTAGAACACATTAAATTTCATTTATAATTCTATGTGTTTTTTGCTTTTACTTGCGGCAAGCAATTGCACCATAAACAGCAAGTGCCAAAACTTAAATTAAGCGCACACATTAGCAAAGCAATGCATTATTTTATGCATGCCTGCATACAGTTATTGTGTTATTTACACATTCAACTGTCAAGAGCACACACAGACCACACACACACACACACACACACAATCAACACTCTCGAGTTTGAAAACTACCCTCCAGTCAGACTAGAACCATATGTCTCTATGTCAATACTCTTTCTCCAGCGACAATTGCACTACTTAAAATGTCGGCAAATTTCCTTTTATGCAAGAGTAGAGATACGTTAGAGACAACAGTTGTAGTGTCTTTCTATTGATATTGTCAATGAACGCGTCAATAGTTTGTTTTTCTTTTTTATTATGCTTTGCAATAATATTAAATATATATATGTAGACGAGCATCACTAAAATCTACTAGTGAATCTTTGGTTCAAATATCTCAATATCGTCATAAAAGAACTACCTCCTCAATAGTGCTAAAGTCTACTGGTAGATTTTCAATGACAACCTTATGTTATATGTCAATAGGCGATTACATTGGCTGGGGTACACATAGTCAGATGTGCAATTGCTTTACGTGAGTACCTGCCATTACGGCCTTATCTCACGTGTGCCAAAGCACCGGGTGTTGGTTAGACGCCAGACCAACGCCCCCATGCACCCTTTTAGAATGAACCTATGACCCACTCCTACCAAAATCATCCCTTTAACAACGTAGGGTATACCCCGTTGGGGTAGGACAAACTCGGCATTTTAGCAAAGGAAACTGACGGCCGCTACATGCACTCAAAAATTCAGAGCAGCGAGGACCACTTACGCGAGAAAAATGCAAGCACGCCATCTAAGTTTCTGTACCTACTACGACAAGACACTAAAAAGTGAAAGAGTCCTGGGGTCGTATCCAGGACAAAAGTCATTTTGGACCAGAAATTTCCGACAACCGCAATGCATTTATCTCTAAGCAGCCCAGCTGTCGGGCAACCGGCACCCGTGGTACCAGAAGTAGCCTCTGGTTAGACCTCAAAGTTCCACCACAAGGGCTTCACCTCTATCGTCTTTTGAACTCAGGGGCAGTTCTAGGTGACGCTGCACCTAGCTGACAACAACGGGCGTACAATATTTGTTTTCCTTTTATAAATATGTGCACATCCTTTGCTCTGTTTATGTTCAGAGATTGGGTAGTAACACATAAGTTTTACGGGTAATGAGCCAAAGGTCCGTCAGCGGAAAAAGCTACATTACCCTAGCTGGGCCCCCGGGATTGCCACACCCGTAGTCTATAAATAGACTCCCCGGGGGGTGTACACATAGTCAGTAGCACTATTGACAATGTCCCTAGAAAATCAATATAATTTTACTATTGACAACGAGCCTTTGGTGCCAATGTCACCATGTGGTCCCAAAAGAACTACTTAGTCAGTAGTGCTACAGTCTAGTGGTGGATTTTCAATGACAAGCTAATGTTAAATGTCAATAGGCGATTACATTAGCTGGGGTACAACTGGTCTGTAGTACTACTGACAACGTCACTAGTAAATAACCACAATTTCACTATTCGCACTTTCTGCAGGGTGTCTAAGCCACATTAAGTCAGCCAATTGCTTACAATCATCTTTGTGATGTATTTTTTTTTTTTTTTTTTAATTTTTTTTTTCTCATTTAATCACTTCGAGTATTACTGCAACAACTGATACATTAAGTGCAGGCTAAAAACAAGCAACTAACCCCCGAAAACGTGCTTATTGCCAGAGAACTTTTAAAAGCCACACAAACCAATTATTTATCAAAATTTTCTTCATTCATTTTTTTTTTTTTTGAAGTTCAACAATACGAAAAGAATAAAGTATGTTTTTTTCTTTGCCAAAGCAAACTTTATATTTTTATTCCCAACGCTATATATAAGTATGTATAGGGTGTTTTTTTTTATATAGAGATATAAAACTTTAAGTTGGCAACACTTTTTTAATTGACGGCCATTTTGTCAGCTGTCAAGTGATTTATGGAGCGATGCCAACTTGGTGTTGGGTTAGTGCTAAACTACGAAAAAGCACTAAGTAGTGCTTCTAAAAAATTTGTGCATTTCTTAAAATTACTTCAATAAAAACTTGCTGCATTTATTTTTTAAGTGTAAGTCATACCTTTTTCGACTTATATATTTAATTAAATAGAGAATAGCTTAGAAAATATTAAACATTTTTGAGTAAAATTCACTCGTTTGGATTTTGCCTCGTTTTTTACGCTGTTTAGATGTGAAAATTACGCTTTTTAAAGCTTTTTAGGGTTCCGTACACCAAATGTGAAAGGGTACCCACCCTATTGTTTTCGCTACGGTGTCCGTCTGTCCGTCACACGGTATTTTCTCAGGAACCGTAAGAGCTAAGGACCTGAAATTTGGACAGAGTATGTAGAACCTTGGTCGCTACAACAACAAATACAAGAGAGTTAAAAATTAAAGGGTGTTCCAAAACGAGCAACGAAATATGTTAAAATCCAATGTAATATACATACAATTGTATGTACATATGTATATTGAAACTTGAAATTTGTAAAATTAGTGTATTTTTATACAGACTACAACAATTAACACTAAAATTAAAAAAAATTTAAATCAAAGGGTGGTCCATCAGTTAATGCAATTTTGACTATGTAATTGTATGTTTTTTATGGGAATTGTTACAATTTAAGTTTAAAATTTTTAAACGCACTAATAATACCAAATTAATATTTTACTTATTAAGTAAAATATTTTTTTATTAAAAATACATTGAAATTGATTATTGAGGGGTTTAGCTGGATCCTATGCGCATTTCACTGTTGCTAATGCAGATCATCAGGGAACCTTTACCCAAAGCTTCTTAGAACAACTAGAGTTATTATATTATAAACTTTCGCACTTTACTGAATTTATTTTATTTAATTTTGATGTGCTTTTAGATCCAAAAAGGTGGCATCACTGGATTTCTTTTTAGTTTAGTTTGGCATTTCAACATGAATAGACTGACGCCTGAACAACGCTTCCAAATTTATTTTGAAAATCCTGGTGATGTTCGAAATACGTATCGCGCACTACGTCCATTCTACGGCCAACATAATCGTCCATCAGAGCAATTAATTCGATTAACTATAGAACGTTTTCCCACCACGTCTCCTTTAAATGATAATACGCATCCACAGAGACGTTGTACAGTGCGTACAAAAGAAGTCATTGCTGCTTTACAGCGTAGCGTAGAGGAAGACCCGAATCAGTTTATCCGCCATAGTGCACAGGAATCGGTTATGTGTCCATCCACTTTATAGAACAATCATGATGTGCAGGAGCTGTGGTTTCAACAAGACGGCGCAACATGTCACACAGCTCGTGCCACAATTGATTTATTGATGGAAACGTTTGGTAACCGCATAGTTTCACTTGTAAGACAACATTCGCCGCGTTATTGCCAATATAGGACCACAAATAATGGAAAAGTCATCGAAAATTGAACCTTCAGATTAGACTAGATTGAAGATTATCTTTCCTTTTCTTGAAGAAGTATATTTCAAGTCAATTTAAAAAATTGATCTTTAATTTATTCCATTTCAAAGTATAACACCTCCATAAAAAAACACCCTATATATACAATTTTTTTTTGCTGGCACAGTCAGTATCAACAATTTTCTTTTTTATTTCTTTTGTAGTGTTCTTTTGTTGCACGCAACGTTTATTTATGGAGCGCAGCAAGTTTTTAAAGTGTCAAAACAGAACTTATTTTATTTTTTTTTTTCGCAGAGAGAAAACAACGAGAAAGACATTGAAAATAATGATTAAAAGTTTTATTGAATATTTAGCAACAAACATTTTAAGGAGTTTAAGGTCATGTTGATATGCCAGTGTTTCCGCAAATAGAAGTCTCTTGCCGCTACGGAATAGTTAGCGGCAGCGACTGAGCTTAGAAATAGCCGGCGGCTGCTTGCAAACGCCTGAAGCTGTTATAAATAGTTATTAAGGTTATTACTTTAAGAGATATTAAAAAAAATTTGCCGATGTCGAGGTGTAAGCGGGGTGGCTGAGAGCAATGTTTTCCTCTCCCCATTTTAATGCAATCCTAAACATAGACACATCTGCGTCACATTTTGACGATTTTTAGCGTTCCGTACACCAAAGTTGAAAAAGAGCCCTATTGTTTTCGCTACGATTTCTGTCTGTCACAGGCTTTTTCCCGAGAACCTTAAACTTTTTATGCGGACTACAACAATTAACACTGAATTTTACAAAATCAAAATTAAAGGGTATTCTATCAGTTAATATAATTTTGGCTATGGAATTGTGACAGATGTGCAATAGCTTTACGTGAGTACCTGCCATTACGGCCTAATCTCACGTGTGCTGAAGCACCGGTTGTGGGTTAGACGCCAGACCAACGCCCCCATGCACCCTTTTAGAATGAACCTATGGCCCACTCCATAAGGCACATAGGTTGCAATCTTTGAATACAGTTATCCCTGTTCTATATTCAAGTACCTTGCTGAGGCACTTTGAGCTATCTAAACTCTGCTGCTATGTCCGTGCCCATAGCAGCTCTGTTGAATGGCGACAGCACCCAGAATAGTGTCTGGCTGACCGCGTCAGACCAACCACTAGCATTGATTTAACACTGGGAAGCCAAGACTATTCTCCCAGCGATTTTGGTAGCAATCACAGCCACCACGATAGTGCTCCGGCTTCCACGCTAAGGTGTTGTGTATACACCCATAGCGAAGTCCCCAAGAGAATTCCTCAACCATTGCCGGCACAGCTAACCACTCATCCATAATGAACGCATGCCTGTGTCGCCAAATAACCAGTGCCTACTCCACACATACCAAAATCATCCCTTTAACCCCGTGGGGTAGGACGAACTCGGCATTTTAGCAAAGGAAACTGACGAACGCTACATGCACTCAAAACTTCTGAGCAGCGAGAACCACCCACGCGAGAAGAACGCAAGCTCGCCACCAAAATCCTGTGCCTACTACGATCCGACACAAAAGTGAGAGTGCCCTGGGGTCATATCCAGGACCAAAAACCATTTTAGCACAGAAATTTTGACAACCGCAATGCATTTATCTCTAAGCAGCTCAGCTGTCGGGCAACGGGCACCCGTGGCACCAGAAGTAGCCTATGGTGAGACTTCGAAGTTCCACCACAAGGGCTTCACCTCTATCGTCCTATTGAACTCAGGGGCAGTTCTAGGTGACACTGCACCTAACTGACAACAACGGGCGTACAATATATGTACACATCCTTTGCTCTGTTTCCAGAGATCGGGTAGTAACACATAAGTTTTACGGGTAATGAGCCAAAGGTCCGTCAGTGGAAAAAGCCACATTACCCTAGCTGGGGACCCGGGATTGCCACACCCGTAGTCAAAAATAGACTCCCCTGGGGGTGTGGAATTGTGACAACTTGCTGTATCTCGGAAACCGTACTAGGCAAACTCTTGAAATTTTCAAAGACGCTAAAACTAAAAAATCCCAAAATAAAAAGTCGCCAAAACAAACAAAAAATGGCAAAAACCAAAAAAAAAATCACCAAAACAAAAAATATATATAATTATAAAAAAGTCTATGTTTTTATAATAGAATGGTTTCATAGCATATATCAGCTGTTTTACTTGCGGAAATTGGGCTGGAAGCTGGAAAATTTTATATTTTCTTATTAAGCTCCTTCTAAAGACATTTTTATATATAATTATTTTACATGCACAAAATATGTCATGTTTGCACTCTTTCTTCAAATTCCCTCTATTACAATCAAATAAGAAGAGAAAAGTATAAGGAGAAGAAAAAAAGTTCGAAAATGGGAAAAGGCATGGTGATAATAATAAAAAAAAAACATGTGGAAAAATCGTACGTTCCCAGCAAAGACGAAAAAAAATCGCTAAAACTAAAACAAATCGCCAAAAAGCTGAAAAAGCGCCAAAACTAAAAAACACCAAATATAAAAAAAATCCCAAAAACGAAAAAACACCAAAACTAAGGAAAAGCTCAAAACTTGCCAAAAAAAAAAACAAAACTGAAAAATAGTTTGCCGTGTGCTTAAAATTTCTTAAAAACTGTTTACATCAAGTAAGATATTCGATTATGTAGGCTAAAGTTCGCACAAAACGTCCGAACGGACCCTTCGTGTACGAGTCAAAGTCGCACTTTACTGAATTTATTTAAATTTGACGGTTTTTCTTATAAATTAAGATTTTTATGTATTAAAGCGACTTTAAAAACCATTTGGAAGAAAAATTTAATTTTTTTTAGATTGGACCATGGTACGGAATATAAACCGCATATTGACGAATTTATTAAATATAGTAAATGGTATTTTTATTCTTTACTTTTGCTTTTATATATAGTTAGTCAAAAAATTAACTTTTTAGTTCTGTACAATTTTTTTCTTCTAAAATACATTTAAAACCGTGCAAAGTAAACTCATACGAGTATCTTTAATATTCTATGTATATGCAAATTTAACTTCAATTTAGTTAGGTTAATAAAAAAATTTATAATTAATATTATGACTTATGTCACTTTAAGATTGAAGGGATCATATTTTTGCACTGAACGCTATATCTGTTATGTTTTTGCATATTTTCGTGGCTTAATAAACAATTCCATTGTTCACATTTTTTTTAATGAAAACAAACCCATAAAAAGTTGATTTAAAAAAAGCACAAACAAGGTCTGTGAAAAGGATACTGAGGAGAAGAAAAAAAATTGTTAGCAAATAATATATTTTTTCATTGTCACATTTGTTACTTGTAGCAAATTGTCGCCTTCTGTTTTTGTTGCTTAAAAAATTTTTTCTTCTACCTTTGCTGTTTTTTTCTATATTTCATCTCTTTTCATTTTGAGGTGTTATTTTTATATTAGGCAGAGGCTTGGCTTTACTTTAATTTTTTTTTTAGTTTATCATGTCGCAAACTGTTAAATATTTATGAAAGCTGCTGGCACAAGGATAGTCTTGTGTAGTTCATGAACGAACTAGTTTAAATGAACGATTCAGTACTTTGAACTAAGTGAACTAGTTCAATTGTTTTACGCTCACTAGTTCAATTTTTGAACTAGTTCATTTTTTGAAATAAAGGTAGAATTAGTAAAATCGTATCATTCTACTTTACAGCTTGTCGTATCGTTCAACTTTGTGCACAAGTTATAGAAAATGTAACAGTTTGCACAGCACTTTTTTTTGTCTGGCATTAAATACGGCGTTTTTGACATTCGCTACAGAAAAATCTGTTTTCTGCAGATTCCTACGTCAGCAGTGCTACCAACACATACATATTTTATAACTAGTAACTTGCATTGTATATGGAACGGTTTTTGTCAGCTGACACGCAACATCACGATACGATTTTATTAATTCTACCTTAAGAACTAATACACAAAATGAACTAACACAGAGGCTATCTATCAACTAAATGTTTTCAAAACGTTTTGCTTTACTTCTTTCTGTTTGTGTGCTTTGCTTCTATACTCATCCATATGTATGCATGTATGTATGTACATATATTTAGTTCTTGTTCATCGCAAAAATATTTTGGATTTTGTATGAAATTTTTAAAAAAGATTTTCACATTAAATTTGTTTTATAAACCCTTTATAAATTATAAAGCAAATTTATTTATTAATTAATTTTAGTTTTCGTAAAGTTTTTTAATCACAGATCTGTGTTTTTAATATTGTCAAAAACCACAACATACATACATACATATGCATGTAGATGTAAAATTATTGAATTAAAAAGACCTAACTAGTTCATTGAACTAAAAAGAGCGATTGAACTAAATGAACGAACTAGTTCATTTATAAATAATGAACTAAAATGACCGGTCACTGAAATGAACTAAATGGCACAAGTCTACACAAGGATTGTTGCCGAAAATGCAAAAAAGAACATTAGTACGTGTAAAGCAGGGGCCTAATTCACGCATTCGATTGCGAGCGAGTTATTACTCGAATGTGCGAGTTTTTTAACTTTTGGGATTTTCGCATTCGGTTTCGAGTAACACATATTGAAATTTCTAATGGCAGCATTCGATAACGTGCATACATTCGAATGCAACCGTTCGTGTTTTTACTCGCAAGCAAAAAGGCATTCGAAATCATTTTTAACATAAAAAAAAACGAAGAAATAGAAAATGTATGTTCAATATTTTACTCATTTATTTAAAAATGAATGAATGCACAAATGTACGTATAAAAAATACAAATTAAAAAATATCTAGTTGATTTTAAATATAACAAAACACACTGGTTTGGCAAATACATAATGTTTTGCCCAAGAGTTGTCGGGGAAAATAAAAAAAAAATCAACCAACTCTGGGAGCACCTAAATAACAAATTAAATGCTTCTGGTCAAGCAATAAAAGAATCGAACATGTGGCTAGTTCTCTATTCTCTAACTTTACACTAATTTATTATTATTAAGTTATTAATAAAATTAAAATGAAAGCATTTATGTATATTCGTTTCTTTTTTCTGCATATACGTGTGTATGTACGTAGTACATACATATGTTTTTGCATACATAAATATATATAAACAGATGCTTTTGCTTACAGTTTATTCAGTGTTGTGAAATGAATTTATATATAAATATATTTGCCTTTTACCAACACTAAAACCAAAACTCGATTCGCTTGGTAGCGAGTGACATCATCAGAAAATTTCTTGCCATCGAAATTAATTTCTATTCGAATGCAATTCCGATCACGAGTGCAGGAATTAGGCCCCAGGAAATTGTTGAAAATAGCAAAATTTATGGAAAACTGTGGCATATACATATGCACATATACCTTAATATAGAAAGGCCCTCACACATTATTTTTTTTGAAATCGAATTTTTTATATATTACGATAGAAGAATATCGATTTCTAAAAATTAATGAGTTAGGGCTTTTCTATATTAAGGTAACAATATGTAAAATTCCTAGGCTTGTCTGAAGGCACTAAATTTCCTACATTTATTAAATTTCTTTATATAAAAGAAACCAATATCTACTCAATATAAAACATATATATTCGTTAAAACACACAAAGGATAACGTTATAAAAAAAGGTATCAACTGTAATAACAACGACATTATGAGCTCTTGATACTAAAAATAAATACTTAAACACCGACATCAACAGCTCACTTACACCCACACAAAGCTAAAGGATTTACTGTGCTACTAAAAATAACAAGTAAAATGTTGCAGAGAAAAAAGTACAAATATGTATACCTCCTAGATATTGTAGTCTACCTTTCATAAAGGATTTTCTTAAAAAAAAAAAAGTTGACACGAAATTGCACACAATGAGGTAGTTTAGACGAGAACAATTTTTAAGCAGCACAATTTTTCTTCTTTTCCAAATTACACGAGACTAATTCATCTGGCACAAAATGTATTCGTATACATAGCTGTGTGTGTGTTAGTGTTTTTAGTATTCATTTAACATTTGCTGTTTTTTAAGTTGTGTGTGTATTGGTTTTATGCTGCTAATGCGGGGTTGAAGCTGGTTGAAAAGTTATGCCAACCGCAAAACCACTCTCTTTGCCTCTCTCACCTACAAACTGGCATGTTATGCCAGCACAATTATGCCCGTGTAAATCAGCGCAATAACCAGATAACGAGAGGCAGGATATACATATACACAAGTGCATGGGAAAGAAGACATATCAGTTTTTTTTTCATTAGGATACATGATTTCATAAATTTTTTTTTTTTGAAAACTTTCTAATTTCGAATATCTAAAAATTAAAACCAACACAAAGATTTTCAATATTTCGATGAATGTCAAACCAAATAAATAATCGCTGCTGTACTTAAGTTTAACATAAAATTGTATTATTTTATTTGTGTGAACAAGTAACTATTAAAGGATTAAATAACATCTCTCAGTATGTTGTATGTGTGTTTTTTTATTTTTTGCAAGTGAATAACAACACTTGAGGGAGTGTCCAACAAGCAGCCACTTGTTTTAACAAACTGTTTTTATTGTTTGTTATTCGCTACATGTATTACAAACATATTGACAAAGAGAGAGCGTAATGTAAGGGCAAACAAAAATACGAATCGTTACAACTTAAAATTAGATTTCTATTTGAATAAATATTTTTGATTTTTACAACTTTAAAGTGAACATTTACAGCGGTAATTAAGTATTTCAAGCTGCCATATTTTCTGTTGCAGATATGGCAGCATCAACAAATATTTCCTGTCAGCTACACACACACAAAAAAATAACAATGTAAAATCACCATGAAAAAATTTGTTATTGCAAATCATATTAAATTTATAAGAACTAATATGTTTTTTATGTGTGACATTTCCTACAGGATACACTAAGAGAAAATAACATTTATTCAGCTAATGAAGCAGCATCATTAACAATTCTTTATTGTATGATGAAATTGTTCATTAGCTTATTGAAGGTTCATTATATGCATGAAATTCTTCATTAATACAATGAATTCTTACGTCAGCTCGTTATTAATGACAAAATTCATTAAACAAATGAAGGTTTTCCTTTCAGTGTAGCTACATTGTGTTTTTGTCCTCAGTTGTCTGACTTGTTCTTGTCTTGCTCTTGTTTGTTTTGATGTTCGTAAATAGCCGATAAACGTTGCATTACCAGCGGAAACTTCCTGCTGCTAGCTAGCGGGTAGTGTACTGGTCCTATAGTCGGAGATTCGCAGGTTCGCATTCTACACACAAGCAACAACAGTTTGTGTTCTTTTATACTATAAATTTAATTTCAAGTAAATTTTTATGTTAAATCATCAGTTAAAACATGTTGAATTAAAATTTAATTCATGATGGCATTTATTTAGTGTGTATCTAAAGAAGATTTAAGGTTGTCGTGGGTGCAGCGGTAAGTGGGTTGACTATCACGCGATGAGTTCTCGAGTGCAATACACGAAAAGCTACGGTCACACTTGTCAAATATTTGCCCAAAAAAGCGAAACCACTAAATGCTAATGAAAAATCTTTCAATTCAGACAAAAGTTTGTCAAGTTAAAGAGTAGCCAATATTGTTGGTTTCTATGACATTGTCCATTAGTTGTGTTTGAAACTATTTAATATGATAAACAAGTGTGTGGATCAAAACTTGTTTCATTAGTGTTTGTTGGTTACGCTTTTTTAGGCAAATGTTTGACAATTATGACCATACCTTAAGTTAAATAAGACTGTGATCGAATTCAAAACTTTTTTTTTTTGTAACAAGCCGGGAAGACGGTTGGTAAAACTAATTCTAGTACGCTGAATCCAATAATGTTAACCATTTTTTTAGGTTAGCTCTTGTTTAGAAAATAATTAAGATTGAACACTTGGTTAAAAGGATAAAAAAAATCGAAATTTTACCCAGTTTTCTACCGTTTCGGTAATAGCGAAATAAAATTAATTATAACCGAACAATGTGATAATTGTTGTAACTGTTTTCTCTACGCATCCATTGAAATGCTTTTAAAGTTAATTATGTTCAAAGCATTAAACCAATTTAGTATTCTCTTTTTTCACTCTCGCCTAAAAAAAATTGAGTTATTATTTATTTAGACATTTAATAAAAATAAAAATCGCTATAAGCTCTACTAGTTTTAACAAATAAATAAACTTAAATAGTTAAACCTTCTTTATTCAAGGAAAACTATAAAACAATAATTGCTTGCCTTGGGAAGTGACTAAATTTGCCACATATGAGGGTTATAACAATGCAAAAGAATAACATACCCCAAAACATATATAATTTACACATGCAAAATAACACAAAATGGCGAGTACAATCATACAAACCAACCCGTATGCCAACAATTTATTTATTCAACACATGTTTCTCAAAGGCTGCAAACAATAGTAAAGTTATATATATGTATATACATACATATTGTATACATCCAAAATATGCTCTCATACCCATAGTAAAACAAGACTCGTTTACCAATAATTTATAGTCAATAAAACAAGCTAAAGAAATTAGGCCCTTTGGCGCAATAAAAACAAAACATTAGCAGCCGTGCTACGACAACATTCAACACAATAGCTCCAAGTGTGTCTAGGGCCATTGTTCAGCATATCGAATTTTTAAGGGGGTAAAATATTGTATTGCGGCATCAGTTTTTCATTTTACTGTTTTTTGCATTTTGTAATTTGTTTTGTAGTAAAATTTTAAAAAGGATGTAAAAGGAAATATAATCTAACGACTTATTTAGTAAAACGAACGTTTGTGAGACGGGACAAAGATAATAAAACGAGACTGCCGTTAATCAGATACCTGGAAATAGCAATATACACGAGCAACAACGATAACGGCTACAGCAACATTAAGGTGAGCGACAAGCATCAGTGACAACACAACCAACAATATCGGCTGTTAGTGTAAACAGATTTTGGTTTTGCGTGTTCGCACACACAAATACTCAAAAAAACTGGTATGGATACACGCATACTAAGAAAAAGCGTCAAAGGGTTAAGGCACGTGTGCCCAGCAGAGTCAAAAAAATGGATTTGGTTCCACAGTCGTAGGAGTGCCTTATCAGAGTGCTCAAATAGCAGAACTTCAAAGAGATTAACATCTTCCTATCAGCTCTAATTCGAAATTTCGTAACAAAAAGTTTCGAAAATATCGAATTGTGTATTTGTGGCGTGTTTGCAAATTTTATAAAATTAAAAAAAAAATATAAAAAAAATGCAGAACTTAAACAAAATTAGATTTCTCTATGACAGGAGCATAGAATGTTCTCAGAAAAATCACAATTAATTTTATTATTCACCCCTACGGTGAATAAAATGTGAACATTTTGTTCCCATAAATTTTCATTCCCCACGAAGGGAAGTTTGCTATTGCGAATTTTATGGGAATGTTTGTTCCCGCTATCAATGCGTAGTGAATGTAAGAAGCGGGAAGAATATTTGGAAAACTTAAAAATTAATTAAAAATAAGATAAATTTGATAGCAAGAAATATACAAATCTTGGTGTTCAAATGAAATCCTTTTAAGTGTAAAGTTGTGTTTTTAAATATTTTAGGTGCCATGGAAAATGTTCTTTGTGTACCATCGCCACAAAATTTACTGCATGTGAACCAAAGATGTTTGTTTATATTCAATGAAAAAAAAAGTGTTAAAGGATATAATTGTTATTAATCGTGGACATTATTTTTGATCTTGTCCTAAAAATAATTATTTATAACTTTTAATATTTAATTGGAAGTGTTATATTAAAGTTACGCGATGTAAGAATTCAGTGCGCCTGCAAAAATAAAGTGAACAAAACCAAGGGAAACGTGAACAAATCCATGTGATAAATATTATTCATGATAAGGAGAATCAAAAAAGGGACAACATTTCTAAGGAAAAATTATTCACGATTGTGATTTGGGGAAAAGGGAAAATAAAGGGTGTTTTTTATTGAGGTATAGAACTTTAAGTTGGCATCACTTTTTTAACTGGCGGCCATTTTGTCAGCTGTCAAGTGATTAATATTTAGTTTGGTTTGCCATTTCATCATGAACAGGTTGAGAAAAGAACAACGCTTGCAAATCGTGCAAATTTATTTCGAAAATAATGGTTCAGTTCGCGAAGTTTACCGCAAGCTCCGTCCATTTTATGGTCGACATAATCGTCCATCAGAGCAATTAATTCGGTTAACCATGAATCGTTTTCGCACTACGTTTACTCTATGTGATGATACGCATCCGCAGAGACGTCGAACAGTGCGCACCGAAGAAACAATTGCCGCTGTAGAGCAAAGTGTTGAAGAGGACCCGAATGAATCGATTCGCCACCGTGCACAGCAATTGGATCCGACTAACCGACTATTTTGTTCCCGAATTGGATGGCATGAATGTGGATGAGTTGTGGTTCCAACAAGACGGCGCTACATGCCATACAGCGCACGTCACAATCGATTTATTGAAGGAAACATTCGATGAGCGCATAATTTCGCGGAATGGACCTGTCAATTGGCCACCAAGATCGTGTGATTTGACACCATTGGATTATTTTCTTTGGGGATATGTGAAGTCGCTCGTCTACGCCAACAAACCAGAAACGTTAGGGGACTTGGAAGCCAACATTCGTGCCATTATTGCCAACATACGGCCCCATATGCTCGAAAAAGTGGTTGAAAATTGGACCTGTAGAATTGGCTTTATTCGAGCCAGCCGCGGCGGCCGCATGCCCGAAATCATATTTAAACATTAATGGCATAAAATTATCCTTCCAATAAAGCCAAATTGATGGACATTAAAACGATTTTCTTGTGTTTTATTTCAATTCGAAGTTCTATACCTCTTAAAAAAAAACACCCTATATTTCCAAGGAAAAACTGTTTACGATAGGGTGATAATATTTTGTTTTTTTATTTTTATATTGAATTTTTACTTCTAAGGCCATTATTACAACTCAGTTATTTAAAAGTAGGATTTTGTCGGACGTATAAAAACTTTATCATTTGCAAAATTTTACTTTCACCTAAAGTGAGCGATTAATTACAGGCAAGTTTATCCTACCTGTTAAGTTAAATCCAATTTGCAATAATGAAAAGCATTTTATACGTCCGATAAAATCCTACTTTTAAATAACTTTAAGTTGTAATAATGACCCTAAAGAATATAAATTTTAGTTTTTAACATATGCGTGGGTGTTTTGTTTATTAGTTAATTAATTTGAGAAGACACGTCCTTTTTCATCGATCCAAAATCCTATTTTTCTGATGTTGACCTCCTCTATTTCTCCGAACAGATATGGCAATCCATTCGAATATTTTCCCCTGAACCATTTCATGAATTTTAAATTAAAATTATTATTATTAAAACTTCGATTATATTATTTTTCCTATTACAAATGCAAAACATTGATATAGACCAATACAACATTAATAATTTCAAAATCCTTAAAAAGGGACATACTTACTTTTAACTTAAACTTAAAAAAATATAAAAACAAAAATCCAACAAATATGTATAAGCATCCTTAAATAATTTCTTTGCTCTTATAGAAGCACATGGTAGACTCTACAGCTCTGCTCTAATAACACACACAAAGCCACACACACACACACTTGCACACTTATATCCATTGTACATCTGATGTAGAAATGTTTGGAGGTTAAAGCGATAATTTAATGAAAACACAGCAAATACTCGTACAAATAAAATACGTTTGCAATAAACTACGAGAACAATAGTTTTGGTATTTACAAAATTGTTCCAGTATCCTCTATACTAAAAAGCCTTGGGGAGGCATTCATATTCATTTAGCGAAACGTAGGTAACATTATCATGCAAAAGAGTTTAAAAGTATAAATAATACAAATGAATTGTTTTTTTTTTTCATTGGAATGAATGTGGCTTCATTCGCAAGGTTTGTTATTTATCAATTTAATCCCAATATGTATAATAGTATTTGAAGGTTAACCCTTAATGCAGAATGAGTGTTTCATTTTATAAATTGAATAACTCCAGAAAAAAAACAATTAATTTTAAAGCATCCATTGGAATCTTCGTTGTTATTACTCAACAGCAAATTTCGCTAATATGAAATCCCACTCTAAAAATAATGAAAAAATTAAAGAAAAATAAAAAAATTTCACTTTTGCAATTAGTCCAAGAACAGACCTTTAATTTTTGTTGCAATAACTTTTGATTTTTTGTTTTAAACAGAAAGAGCGAGAGGCGAATACAAAATACAGCGGAATCTCCCTTAACGGACACTTCCTTTAGGCGGACACACCGTTTAGACGGACACTTTTGACAGGTCCCGACAGCTCCATAAGAAAAGCATTGCTTTCTATTGAGCGGACAGTTCCTTGTGCGGACACATTTCAATGGTCCTTTCGGTTTCCGCTCAAGAGAGATTCCACCACTGCATACATATTTCTTTTTTAACAAAACAGTAAGAACAATTAATTGATTTTAGCCTACACACACAGACAACTTTCATATTAAAATCAACGAAAACAAGGTTAATATAACATTTTTCGACAATGATTTTGCTTCATATTTGTTTCATGTTAATTCAACATGAATTATCACGCTATGATATGGCTCTTAAGACAACCATTTGAAAGCCCTGACTGTTTATTTTAACTATAAATTTTATTTTCAAACTTATTACTAATCTGAGCTTGATATTTGTATTATTTACGTAAATGTATTTTTTTGTAGCTTCAACAAACATTCGTTTTGACCGATGCAAACTTCTTTTGTGCCCTCATTATTTATTTAACAACATCATCGTCATCATCTATGACCAGGCACAAATGCTAATTGAAAACAATAAAACAATAACCCAATTCACAATCTTGTGCAAATGGTCTTGCATCGTTGCATTTGCAAAATGGTATAGTATATCGATACTCACCACTAAGAATGTTTAAGTGGTGAGTAGAATATACTACACAATTTTGCACATGCAGCGATGCAACACCATTTGCACAAGATTGTGAATTGGGCTAATATGTTTTGTATGTTTACAAATGTACGCATATTTGTGCATGTGCACAAACTAATTCAATGGCATATTTTCGTTCAGTTGAATCACTATGGGTCGGAAACTTTTATCGGCTATGAAATATGAATACTGCGAAAGAAAATTTAAAAAAGAAGAAACTAGATACATATAAGCAAATGAAAATATATCGCTAACTATGCTATACATCTGCTAGGAATGGAGTCTGCACGATCAAACCGAGTTTTGTGTAACACAGCGTAGTTAACATCGTAGTATTCCAGTAGCGAATTATTTGACATTATGTGTTTGAAAGCTCTTAATATCGTTGTTGAGTAAATAATTGTACACTAGGAGCTTTTTATTTAATTTAATTTAATTTTTTATTAATATTTGAAACTGCAAAAACGACGTTTTTTTTTTTTTGACAGGTAAAAAACGTAACAATTGACACCAATAGGATAGTTAAAATAAAATTAAACTTAAACTTCTGAAAAGGTAAACACTTGGGAAATATTGAAATATTTATTTGACATAAAGTCCTTATTTTATTTGATTTTTTTTTTTTTTTGGTTAAGTAACGCGTATATTCATTCGTTTCCGCTTATAAACATACGAAGAGTTTTAGCTTTTTTTAACATCTTTTGGGGTAAAGTCTACTGAAGAATTCCATAAGCGGAAACGAAACGCATACAGACGTCGCTTAATCAAAATAAATTCAGTAAAGCGTGACTTCGGTTCGCACACTAAGTCCCTATTTACACTATGCAAGTCTTATTGCTAAGCTGATTAGTTTATTAGGAGAGAGAGAAAAAGAAACGTTGCTGTTCCCCTCGT
This sequence comes from Tachina grossa, assembly GCA_949987645.1. Taxonomy (NCBI): domain Eukaryota; kingdom Metazoa; phylum Arthropoda; class Insecta; order Diptera; family Tachinidae; genus Tachina; species Tachina grossa. Next base: position 113,028,272 of record OX465277.1, read on the forward strand.
CTCTCTCTCTCCTAATAAACTAATCAGCTTAGCAATAAGACTTGCACAGTGTGATTTGGGACTAAGGGTTCCGTACGGACATTAGACAGGTAATACTATACGAACTTTAGCTTATATAATAAATAATTTTGGACTTTTTGTTCGTTTTGGGATTTTTTTTTTTGTTTTTGCGTTTTTGATTTTTTTTTTTTTTTTTTTTTGGTTTAGGTAATTTATTTTAGTTTAAGCGATTTTTTTTCCAGTTTTTGGCGCTTTTTTAAGTTTTAGCGATTTTTTTGGTTTTTTGCGTTTTGATTTTTGTCTTTTTGTCGATTTTTTCCTTTTGGTGATTTTTCGGTTTTTGGCGATTTATTTTACTTTTAGAGATTTTTTTAGTTTGGCGCTTGTTCCTTTTTGGCGATTGTTTTCGGTTTTTACGATTTTTTCGGTTAAGCGTTTTTTTTTAATTTTGCGATTTTTTTACTCTTAGAATTTTTGAAAATTTCAGGAGTTTTCCTTTTACGGTTTCCAAGGTAGAGCAGCAAGTTGTCCAAATTACATGGTCAAAATTACATTAACTGATAGAACACCCTTTAATTTTAATTTAACTGTTAATTGTTGTATTCTGTATAAAAATACTAACTTTGCAAATTTCAAGTTTCTATATATATTTGTATGTATATTGCATATCGATTTGAAAATTTTTCGTTGCTCGCTGTAGAACACCCTTTAATTTTTAACTGTCGTATATTTGTTATTGTAACCGCCAAGATTCTACATACTCTGTCAAAATTTCAAGTCCGTAGCTATTACGGTTCTCGAGAAAACATCCTGTGACGGACAGATGGACGGTCGGCCAGACGGACGAAATAGCGAAAACAATAGGGTTCGTTTTCACGTTTGATGCACGGAACCCTGAAAACCAAGCGAAAATCTCCAATAAAACTCACACGTTTAAAAGTTTGGCAATTCTTGATTTTACGTATAATTTATAAGTTAAATTCTACGATTGCTTTTTTGAAGAATCCTGTTGTAGAGCTTTAACACTTACCTATTCATTCTCAAGGAGCTCACGATAAAGAAATTAACGTTTATGGATCTCTCACGTGAGTGCAAGGAAAAATTAATCGTGACCTTGAAAACAATTTTTTTTTAATTTTTTGTTTGTTTGAAGAATCCTGTTGTAGAGCTTTATTAAGACTTCCCTATTCATTCTTTTTGGATCTCTTACGTGAGTGCAACGTTCGACTTGTCGCACACTTACATTCAAAACAAAAACAAATTTTAATATTTTGTTGTTGTTTTAAATGTAAGTGTGCGACAAGTCGAACGTTGTCGATATCGTGGGTCAGGGGGTTAATCGCGACTTAAAGAACTATTTTTGTTTTCTTTTTTTTTAATTTTTATTATCCTTGGTCGAACTGGGCATGATTTTAATTTTTATTTGATAGCTTTTGAATTTGGGATCAATAAGCTGCTAATTAAAAATACAAAAATTGCACCCATTTTCATCACTCACACAGAACCTTTTTATACTACTATCGAAAAGTATGGCTAACTCCATACACAACAAATTTTACTGCAAAAATAATATTACTTTTCCCATAGTGCTGACGCTAGAAAATAACAAAATAGAACGATAGTTAATAAAAAGCAGCAGAATGTAAAAAAGCTCCGTTGCTTAAACAAGTCTACAATAGCGGAAAAATTAAATTTCAAAGTAATTAAAATTGATATTGAAACGTTAAGCTGGTGTGTTTTTGTGGTTACTGGTCTTACATCAACGTTTTCATTTATGGACATTTTAGCAAAGAGTGTTCGAAATATTCTATTAGGAAAATCAACCATAAAATTTACAGAATAAAACAACAAAATGTTAATGGATAAGATGAGAAATGCAGCTACTGAAAATTAAACGAAGCAATTCGATACTTCTGTTAAAATGCACGGAAAATGAAACAGTAAAGCTCCAGCATTAGAGACTTGCAATGTTTTTGTTGGGGGGAACTAATTGAATTTTAAAATTGCTATGCTGTTGTGGTTGTTGTTGTAGTTGTTTTCTCTCACCATATTTCTCCTCTGTGTAAATGAGCACAAAAAGTGTTTGTTTGTTTGCATTCTAAAAGTATGCTATAAATATTTCAATAAATAAAACTATGCAATATATTTTGGCTTCTGGATTAATGGGTGATTTGTATGAGTGTATGTGTGTGTTTCAGCCCTGCAGAAAGTGCTAATAGTGAAAATGTACTGAGTCGCTTTTGACTTTGTCACCAGTACTACTCTACAATTATTTCCCATACAATACTTTATGCTATAGACATTTAGCATGTGCTTGTCATTGAAAATCTACTAGTAACACTAAAACAATTGACTAGGTAGTGAATTCATAGTTCTTATGGGAACATGGAGACATACCAACCAGACATTTACTGGTACATTTCTATACCTTACGTACATACAAATTTATGTATATTGACAAGTTGTTGCAAAATCCACCAGAAATACACCACATCTGTTTTCTCTATTTCTTTTATACTGACGAATAGAAGAGAAATTGTAGACAATGTAACTACTACTATAATTTTAGTGTTGACATAGAGACACTTGGCCGCAGCCTGACTGCAGGGAGCTTGCTAACGTGTGTGTATGCGTACATGCGTGCGGGTGTGCGTTTACTTTCAGATAATAAAAGAAATTGTTTGCAGTTGCATGTGGAAAATGTAGTTGTTTAAATTTTATAAAAGATTAAGTTATTCTTGGAAAGAATAAGGAGACTTTTACAGTTTATGACTTAACAAGGTTTAGAACAACAAACATACAAGATTTAATTACAAAAGCAGATACATAGATCTATATACATGTATAGTTTGCAAGATTTGTTTTCTGTAAGATTATGAAGCAGATTTGTAATTTCTCGTTATTATATTTTTAAATACAAAAAAATATTGTCATGTTACCAAAATAATTAGAAAAGTCAGGAAGGGCTATTATAGTCGCTTCACGTAAAATGAGATCAGTTTTTTTCACGACAAATTTTCCGTCGATTCCAATTTGCGGCTCTGAGTCTGCATAAAAATTTAGCATACTTTCAGGCGCTACAGAATGTTTTTACTGATGAAAATTATAAATTTCATAGGGAGTAGTAGTACAGTCAACTCTTGATAGTTTGAAACTCGTTATTCGCTTTACTGTTACTTGACTCATTGTGAAATTTTTGCGTGACATTTCAGTCTTGTCAAAATGAGCCAAAGAAGTAAGTTGTATTTTCAATTAGGAAAGTACTAAATCATTAGCAAATAGTGAAATGGTCATATTTTAACTAAAAAAAATTATAAATTTTAATGTGTCAAAAACAATTGAAGTTATTTGATGCAATAAAAATGAGTTTTAGCTAAAAAAATTTTAACAAAAGCATCTATTGTGCTGGAAGGAAGGATAAAAAAAAATTAGCAAAACCTAAACATTGATTATATTTTTATAAGATATAAAGATCATATGTATATGTATGTATTTCAAATAATCATCCCTATCGCGAACAATTTTTTTCTTTGAAATATTTCCCTCTTTCGTCAAATTGCAGTCGTGAATAATTTGTCCCTATAAATGTTTTCCCTTTTTTGATTCCACTTATCATCAATTATATTTTTCACGGGGATTTTTTCACTTTTCCTTTGGTTTTGTTCACTTTATTTTTGCATGCAAGCTGCATTATAAACTTGCATAATTTCGATATTTCCATTCGAATTAAATATTGAAAGTTATAAATATTTATTTTAATGACTAAATAAGTAAATAAGGTCCACCATTGTTAACAATAATTTCCTTAATTTTTTCCATTGTAACTAGAATATTTAGAAACACAACTTTAAGATTAAAAAAAAAATTAATTTGATACCTAAAATTTGTTTATTTTTTATTATTAAAATTAAATTTGTTTGATTTTGGAATTAATTTTTAAGCTTTACAAAGCTTCTTTCTTTTTTACATTTACTGCGACTGATAGCGGGGAAAAATTTCACGGGAGATTCACGATAGCATTTTTCCCTTCGAGGGGAATGAAAATTTCACGGAAAGAAAAATTCCACTTCTTATTCACGATAGGGGAGATCATGAGAACATTCCCAGTAGTTTAGCATCTGAAAAGTTTGAAAAGACTATACAAAGGAATGCCACCTTTGAAGTTTGTTCTCTGGTTCTCTGAATCTCAAGCTAACGAGATACTCGTTCAAAAAAATCTACTTCGTCACAAATTTTTTCGAAACCTACTTAAAATCTATACAACTTAGTGATAAAACTATGGTTTTTTCAAATTTGTACTAAAAAATAAGCCTCTGTACTTAAAGAGGTGTGTGAATTAGCTACATTGCAGTTGTTTGGTTGTAGTTTAGACAATTTTTTAATTAATGGTAACGATTTTCATAAAGATTTTAATTGAAATCTGCTAGATTTCGATCAGGTATAAATGCCCTGTTAAGAGTAATCTTATTCTTGTTTTAACTTTATTAAACGTGATGGTTTGTGTCTTGGGTTATTTATTGCCACACAAACACAAATTGCTGGCAACCGCTCTTAATGCAAATTCCACGCAAATTCCAATTTAGTGGGATTGATGTAATAATGGAAATTAATTTCTAATGCAACATTCCAAAACCTGTAAAAGCCAGTACACTAAGAGCCAACTTGTTGGCCGCAAGAACAATAACAGTGCTTATATAATATGTACAGTATATTTTGTCTTTTTTTTTCATTGCATGGAAATAACGTTTATAATTTTATTAAAAAGATGCACTTAAAATAAATACAATTTCTCTAACTAAAGTGAAAATATAGAAACACAGTGCTAACAATAAAATTTAAGAGAATACGAAAATGTTGGCATTAGTTTATTTAAGTGAAAATATCTGAAATCAATTTATTTTTTGGCCATTACAAAGTCCATTACAAAGACATGAGACTAGAGATTGGCGCGTGTCGTGTTTTTTTTCATGACACGAACACGCACGACTCAACACAAAGTGTTCCTGACAAAAATCTGATTTCGTTTCGTGTTGAGCCAAATTGAGAGGAAACGCTTTCAGATGTAAAATATGTAATTATGAATTAATATCCAGTAGAGAAAAAATTCAATATTTTGTATCGTCGAACACATAACACCAGCATATTTGTTGATATTGTATGGTCCTCAGCTGTGATGGCAGAGTGTATCAGCTGGCAGTTCCACAACTCGGTGCCATATTTTGAAAAGCGACTCTTGAAAAAAATTAATTAAATTTTCTGATCTTCAATACCATACCAATAATAATGCAGTATCGTGTTGAAGCAATTTTTCGTATTCGTGTTCGTATCGTCTCATGTTGGAAAAATTCTACACGCGCCCATCTCTACTTGAGACCGTAGTTGCCTCTTAATAATGTTTAAAAGTCCATTAGTTTTCAAAGAAACGCCAGGCAACAAATACCGACACATCAACAATATTAACTTAATGGAAAACTATAATACCAGCTCGACAAAAGGTTGAGAGTGGCAGGCAATTTAATAATAATATGGATAAAATAAAACATTTATAAGCAAGTAAATGTATGTTGATGTTGATGTAATTTTGTTTGTTTGTGTTTGTGCAGGAGCTTTTAATGCACAAACACACACACAGTCATGCATATATGTATGTTTATGAATACAAAACTAAATAGACTGACATTCCGTGTAATAAAATTGTAGCGGAATGCATGAACAACAAGATGAAATAAGTAAACAACAAAAAAAAACAAAGAAGAAGGAAAAAAACATGAAGACATAACAATGACAACCTGTTGCCACATGTTTAACTATTTTATTATTATATACACTTTTGTTGGCACAACACACACACGCACACATATGTACATATAAAGACACATTAATGCAATCTTTAAACCATTTCCTGCAACAGGACATTAAATTTAAAATTACTGATTAAAAAAGCCATTTAAAGAATATTTTTAAAGACCATTAGAGCTTGATATTGCAAAAAAAGAACAGAAAAATTTAAGTTTTAGAATAAAAAAAAAAAGTAATTTTTCTTTCGACAGATCAATACATGATATTCATATATTCAAATACAATAGAATTTCGATAATTCGTAATGAAAGTGACAGACAGCTTGCCAGCAAAAAATTACATATTACTAGGGAAAGGATTTTCATGCATTTAAAATCACGTTTTATGTATAAATAAAATAAAATATGTAATAAAAATATAAAAATATGTGCTTAAAACTAATAAAATATACATTTATCAATTTATCAATTTAACATTTAATAACATTAAAAATTAAAAAAAAAAATCAGCTTCATTGCTTTCTTAACAAACATTTTGTCGTTAAAACTTCTAAGTTTTCGTTGTTAGAACTATAAACTATTTATGCAATTTGTTGCACATATTTTTAATTCAATAATTTTTGTTGTATAACTATTTCTAATTTATTTTTAATCTCTTCACTTATTCTGCCTTTCAGAGCACAAATTTTTTACCGCATCTTTAATTAGTTCAACTTGAGCTGTTAAAATAACAAACAAAAAAGCAATACTATGTGTGCACAAATATCAATTTATTAAGTTTTTTTTACTTTAAAATTTCTTTAATTTTATTAATAGAAATATAGTATCTGACAGCCTTCTGCCACGTTCACCATCTAGTTACTATAGGATGTATCCATATCGTATCACTGGATATTGCAACACGCAAATGACCTTTCAAAAACACTTTAAATCCACATGATATTAATGCGAAACCAGTAGACAGAGCGAAAAAAAAAAATACACAAACAATTTTGGGTTTGGAAGGGCTATTTTCCCATGCTCTTATTTCTTTTTTTAATTTTCAATGGTATTTTGGTAAGTTGAAGGAGTCCTACGGTGTTTTCGAATATCGAATAATATCACAAAAAAATACGATTGTAAATTTTTCTCGTTTTCCTCTTTTTTTGTTCTTACACAGTCTTAAAAACTGCAGCTTTTAAATACTTTGCAAGTCATCAAAAACCAAAATGTGATTTATATCATACATTTATAATGAAATATGCAAAAATATGTATTTATTATAAAATATGCAAAAATATGCACTAACAAATTGATGCCATTTTGCCGCAAATTTGTTGATTCGCAAAGATATTTCATTTACGTTGATCTACGACCAAGGACAGAACTACTTGCCATATAATGACTTACTTTTCTGATTACCAAATTTCATTACTCGCTTACAAAACACATTACATAAAACTTAAAGCAAGTTGATAAATGAGGAAAATGATTATTTTAGATTTAATAGATTACGTGACTATGTTAACAAAAAGTAAGTACTTCTCAGGAATCGATTATTTTAGTCTTGCGCCTTGTTAAAATCATTAAGTTGGTAATCCAGTAGGGAAGTGCTTCCACCAAAAATGCTTAATTCCAAACCCGATTACTTTTTTTGAAATTTTTTGCTGGATATATACATATACATATATATTTCTCCTATGTGTAGTTATGAAACTAGAAACGGTGTAAAATTTCTTATTTGCCTTGCTTTTCCTTTATATTTTTATGGCATCCATTACAAAATAAAATTTTTTTATATACAAACGTGTTGTTGTTGTTTGTCTGTGCTTAAGTAGGCTATTAAAGTCAAAAGTACTTACGGGCGGGCGTACGGATCACATAGGACCATAAATATAATGAAAAAAAATGTTTGCAAATAAATTCATGGACCATTATATAAAATAGGCCGTTATCATTTTATTTTAGTTTTTTTTTTTTTTTTTTTTGAAGCAAAAAAAAGGATAAAAAGTCTTTGGGGTTTACTAAAAATGGTCGCATTGCTTGTTTGATTTATGATTACGGAAGTGTGTTATCATAAAAGAAAATATTAGAAGATAAAGTTTAAGTAATCTTGCTTAAAGTTGCTAAATAAAAGACTTCTTTGAATATGATTATTAATATTCCTTAGTGGAATACGATTTTTTTTTTGAAGTTCAAAGTTAAGTTAATAAATTAATAAACTTAAAAAAGAAATTTTATTAAAATGCATAAATTTCTACTAGTTACTTCTAATATTTTGTTAGCAGCTCTCTTTAATAATAAATTTAATTAAATATCCCAGAGTGATGGAAGAGAGAGCGAGAGAGAAAGAGGGGTTGTTAAAAGATGTGCCAACTAAATGGAATAATTCAATAACCATGATGTTGCATGAAACTACATTAAAAGCAAACATTTCGCATAAATTCATAAAAGCCAACGTCAAGAGTTAAATTTAATTAAGTCGGGTGTGCGTCAAGTTGTTTGTGGCTGTATCAACAGCAATATTGCAACGCACACACACACAAACGACTGCAGCATTAATGCACAGCGTTGTCAGATTTTTTTCGACCTATATTTCGCCCAATTGATTTTAAAAATCGCCAAAATTAATTCGATGTAGTTTTTCTTAATAAATCTTTTATAATAAATTTGTTTTTATATAACACTTTTTAATATAAATTAACAAATTTATATTAAGGGTTTTCATGAGAATGTTCAAAAGTCTCGCAAACTGTGCAATTGTGCATTTTTACACTCTCGTAAATAAAATGTCAAAAATTGTATAGAAATTTATTTACACAAACCTGTTAAGTTTGCCCAATAATTTTGAATCGTAAACTTAAGCTGTGCAATTGTGCATTTTATAAATAACAATTTCTTGCTTTTTTGGCTTTCTTTAGGCATTTTTAGACACAACACACACACACTTTTTAATTTTTATAGAAATTTAAATTAAAAATTGCTTGAAATGTTCTTATTTTATTTGTATTAAATGAACTTTTTGACGTTTGTTTCAAATTTGCATAAACTGTTTGCGCAAAAGTTCAAAAGGGGTGTCATGAAACAAGTCTCGCAAGTTTGCCCAATTGCACAAATGGCAGTTTTAAGAGTTCCCATGAAAACCCTTATTATATTATATTATAATATAAATTTTTATAAAATATATTGTCGTATAAAAATTTAGCAAAAAAAAAGCAAAAAAAAATTTTTTTGTAAATTTTTCTCATCCAAATTACAAACGCATTAATTAATAATAATTAAAATGAAAAAAATCACCTAAATCAAATTGCTTTAGTTTCTTGCAAAGATTTTATTTTTGAAATTACTCCTCCAACAAACTAATTTTTTGAATTATTAAAATTTTGTTGAAAAAAATCGACAACAAATTTATATATGGCCAGGAAAATTGCCAAATCGAAAATGTGGAAAAATCGCCACATTTGGCAAGAAAGCACTCAAGAATAACAAGGAACAAAGAGAGAGAGAGAGAGAGTACACTGAAGAAAAACAACCGAGTGCAAGAATAGAAAAAGATTTCTGTAATAGTGCGATTGCATCTGAACTAAATCTAGCACTTACAAGATTTCAAGCAAAATCTAGTAAATTTCATGCAAATTTCCCATATACTTCATCGCTGGATTTTGTGGAAATCTGCTTAAAATTTAGTAGAATTTAGTGATGCAGTTATGATTTTTTTTTTAAATTTAATCTAATAATTTCGTGTAGATTTTCTAAAAAAAAAAAAAATCTACTTACAATCGAGTATTACTTATTGCTACAAATATGTTTTTTTTTTTAATGTACTAAAAAAAATAAACAGCTGTACTTAAAAAGGTGTGTGAATCAACTATATTGTAGTTGTTTGGTTGCAGTTTAGGAAAATTCTCTGTTAATGCTTTTTATTTTGGATATGAAATCTTGGATAAATGAAACAATAACTTGGTGTAACAGATTTTGATAAATATTTCAATTGAAATCAGCTAGATTTCGTGCAGGTGTAAATGTCCTGTAATTATGTAATTTAAAATTCTAGGATTGTTGATAATTTATTGTACAAAATATATATGTTAATAGTAGTCGGGAACTGCCGGTTCTGGACCAATTAAAATTGTGAAATTGTTGCTGAAATTGTTAAATTGTGGGCTGAAATTGTTAAATTGTTGCTGAAATTGTTAAATTTGGGTAATTAAAATTTGAAAATTGTTAAATTCTTGGAAATTTGTGTTTTTTTGTTTACATAAGGAGTTTTTTGTTTACATTAGGAGTTTTTTGTTTACATTAGGAGTTTTTGTTTACATTAAGTGTATGTCTGTCTGTCGGTCTGTCTGTCTGCCTGCCTGACCGTGGGAAGTTTGTGTGTGGAATATTTTGTGTGAATGTATTAAGGCGGTTCATAGTTTGGCGGTTTTTATGTGTGTATGTGACGACGGGGAAAATCATGAAAATGGTTTTTCCTAATGCTGACGGAAAATCATCTAATGATTTTTCGTAATTCCGAAGGCAAAACATGATAATTTTTCGTAATACCGAAGGCAAAACATGATAATTTTTCCTAATGCCTACTGCAATACATGATAATTTTTCCTAATGCCTACTGCAATACATGATTATTATTTTTTTCAAATGCCGACGGGAAAATGATTTTTCCTAATGACGACGGGAAAACGTGAAAGTTATTTTTTCTAATGCTAATGTAGGTGTTGCTAGACTGTGGGAATTTAAGGCTGACCGTGATTTGAGTGGGCGGCGTTGTTGCCGTAATATGTAACCATAGGAATTTGTGGATGTGTCTGTCTGTCTGTGAGAATTTAGGTGAAGGTTTGATTGGCAGGGGGCGGGGTGTAGTTGAGGTAGATCGATTGCGTGTGTAGTTGTGTGTGAATGTGTGTGTATGTGTGTGTGTGTGTGTGTGTGTGTGTGTGTGTGTGTGTGTATGTTTGTAGGAATTTCAATGTGTGTATTTCTGTAGGAGCTTAAGGCTGATTGTGATTTATGAGGGGTGAGGTGTTCTAGTAATATGCAACCGGGGGAATCTGTGTGTTTGTATGTCTGTAGGAGTTTAAGGCTGACCATGATTTGGGTGGGCAGGGTTGTTGACGTAATATGTAGCCATGGGGATTTGTGAATGTGTCTCTCTATAGTAGTTTAAGGTTGATCGTGATTTGAGGTGGGTGAGGATGTTGTTGAGGTAAATTGGTTATGCGTATGTATGTATGTATGTATTTTTGTAAGAATTTAAGATGATTGTGATTTATTAGGGGCGAGGTGTTCTTGTAATATGTAGCCGTGAGAATCTATGTGTATAGACGTCTGTAGAAGTTTAAGACTATCTGTAATTTCAGGTAGGTGAGAGTGTTGTGTTGTTGAAATTAATCTTATATATTGTATATGTATGTATGATCATGAGAATTTGTGTATGTATATCTGAGGGAGAATTTAAGGCTCGTCATGATTTGCAAAAGGTGGGGTGTTGTTGAAATTTTCTTGGATATTTCTTATATGAATTCTGCTATGTGTGTGTATTTGAGCTGGTATTTATATGTAGGTAGAAATAAATTGTTTTCAACATCGACATTTGGTACTATAAAATACTATCATATATCTGGACTTCCTTAATCCTAGTATGCTTTTATACTTACGATTGCTTTATATTTTCTCATGCTTAAATTTGTCTCGCGTTGAAGTCGGTCTGTGTGAAATTTGTTTATATTACAGATTTTGTTTATTTAACTACATTCGTCTTCTTTGACTGAAAGAGTTATCTACACACAGAGAAAAACCAACTTGAAATCAGTAAGAACCATGCTGAATTAATAAGAACCATTAGCGAAGGTTTAGTCATATTGAAATTTCTTATTTCAATATGGACAAAATATTAATTTACAGTATTCATTTATTAAACTCATTAGTTTGTAGATATCTCAATATACATTTTCTATTATATTAAAAATTATTGAATTAATGTGATGAATTCTTATTTTTAAGCTGCAGATTTTCCCTGAGTGTATGGATTGTTTATATTTGCATTGTACTTTAACTAAACGACGCTTCATATATTTTCATGATGTAGATCTAATAAATACTTAAGCATTGATAAGAAATTTGATATGTATACATACATATCTACAAATTGATTTTATGTATGTATGTATGTATATATGTATGTATGTACATATATATGTACATACAAATAAGTGTTCAATTCAATCTTTGAATACATTTTTTATTTTATTTTTTGTCATGTGATGTCTGTTGTTGGTGAAATTAAAAACATTTTAATTTTTATCTGCGTTTACTTAAAAGTTTGTGAGGATTTTCTGTTGTAAGTAAAACTGAATTCTTGAAGATATGTGCTTACATACTCTATAGTAATAGTAACTATAATAGAAATATTTCTTATACTTAATTTACAGTTTTTTAAAGTATAGGGTATAAAATTTTTTCTAGCTATAGCCTTCTACATTTATTTTGGAAAGCTTGCTTTGCTTTTTAAAAATGTATAAACATTTTTAAATGAAACTGATCTGGCACTCCAGCTTAGGTACTGATAGTTTTTTTTTTTTTTTTGTTGTTAGTTAACTTACTTATTTTTTATTTTTTATTGATAAACATTGGAAATCAAAAGGGAGTTTTATATTGTAATTATTATTTTCATAATTGTTGAAAACAAGCGCTGCTTTTTGTTTGTTTTTTGCGATGAAATCATTTGAATTACTTTTGCAACTTTACGCGTTTATAAAAATTATGTTATTTTCTATATTTCTTAATTTATAAGACTTTTAGACTTTGTCCTTTAGGGGTTATATATTCTATTATACGATTATGAATAAGAATGCAGTAAGCTGATGTATTTGCTTACTGCTTCAAATTAAAATTTTATTAAATTGAATAAAAGGAGTTTTTTTCTTAAACTCTGATGCAGTTAGAAGCGCTGGAGATTCTTTCATATAACAGCTTTTTTGAAATTTTTGATACATAGTATAATATAGAATTGGATAACATTTATTTTTAATTTTTATGTTAAGAAGTACCGGTATGAGACTGAATTTAAATGTACTTTTAAATTAGTTAAATCATAATGAACAAACATATTTTCTTCTTTAATAGCGATCAACAGAAAACGAACTCGTTTTCATATAATTTAGGTATACCCTATCGACGGCTCCTCTAGGATACAAGATGACTTTGTATGACGAAATTTCTGTTGCTTTATACTGATAATATGTTTACATTAATAAGATACATATACATATGTTTATTTTATGAACGGTGAGCACCTATGGCTTTTATTTAATGTTCTATATGACTTTTTTTTTTTTTTCATTTTCTTTAATAATTTTCTCCCCATAATAGCATTCTAAATATTTCAAGGGCTCAAATGCTGTGTAGTCTCCTTCTGCAAACTTAACTAAACGTCTAACTTCTTCCAATGCTTCTTTATAAGAAGATATTTTGTTATGGTCTTCTTCTACGATACGTGCCCATCGGGCAGAGTGTACGTATTAGTTGGTCAGTCAGTCTCTATTTTTATTTATTTTTTTTTCTTCTAATGTGCCACTCCTTTTTTTAGATTTTACTACTTGGAATAGAGAATTTTTGTCTAATTTTTTGGTGGGTATATACATTAGGTATGTAGAAATTAGTTTAGATACAAAGAAATGCATGTTTAATATACAACTATTGTATCAAATCGATCTCAAATAACTCAGTTACCTCTACCAGCAATTCACTGTTGGTGTATTCATAAAGTGTTAGAAACAATGAAATATCTATGTTTTGAGAGAATTTTTCCCCTCAAGTATTTCTACATGAGGTTTGAGGGGTCAATCACTGTCGCATTCATATGTAATGATTATTCACTTAAAAAACGTCATCATCACCATCAATCATCTCAGTATACAATACATTCATGAGTTGGGTTGATCCAGATACAATTGCTGTCTCATCACCTTCTAACAGCTTTATATATTTTGCTAGTATGCATGCCTTAGCATGCTTCTATCGATAGTGACGTAAGAGTCCGAGATGTAGAGTGTTACAATTAACAATCTTTACTATTAGAATTTACCAGTTCGCTCTTTTGAATTTTTACAAAGTAGATACATATGTATGTATTTCATTGACCACAAAATCATAAAATTTCTTTGCTTACAAAATTGTATGACGTGAGGATTTTTTTTTTTTTTTTTTTTTTTTTTTTTTTTTTTTAAATTATACATGCTTCGGCATGCTTTCATTTTTTTTTTCTATAAATTTATGTAATACTCATACAGATACAGATATAAAGTAAGATCTGTTTACTGTACATTTTATAATTTATGCATGCTTCAGCATGATTCTAGTTGAAGCGTATATTCATTCACTAAGTTTGTTTGATACTTATTCATACACATGTACATTCCTAAAGATTGGATATCAAAGTCCAATTTCCGTAGTTTATCTATATTTTCTAAAGATCTGATAGCTAAAGAAATAAATAGAGTGAAGATCTTCTATAATAATCCCATTTTCATATTGTAAAATTTTGCGTGCTAGCGCTTTCGATGGGAAAATATACATACAACTTTATAAAAAGTGATAATATGATGTGCTGCTGAATATTGCACTATGTTATAGTTCATTTTAAACACTGAAGTTTTAGCAATATTTTATTCAGACCAACAAGTTTAGAGAATTCCACTACATTTAGTTAATTATCTCTCTTAAGACCCATCATTCCTAATCAATCCTACAAAAAACAACACAAACTAGATTTTTCGTTTTAATTTTATTTTTATTAAATTCAACATTCATTCTTCAAATTACTTTATACTATATTAAGTAGCTTTTCCTCATTTGTTGAGTTGACTTTAATAGGAGACATTTTAATGGTACGATGAACTTTTCTATTTCATGCATTGAGTAAATCTTTATATATACCAATCCACTTATATGAACCATTAAAGCTAATTCTTTTCACATCATACCTTTCAATGATCTATTAAATCATTCTAATATTGATGCTTTCATATTAAGTAATGTTTAATCTTCTATTTATGTATGAGTTTTCCCAAATATTTATTAAAAAATTCTTTAGAATCATCTGTTTGTAAGTTTTTTGGTACCCGTACCACTTCAAAAATATTTTCCATTGCCTTGATTTTTAGAGTGCAGCTTTTATTTTCAGCTGTACTTTGAGAATGTGTCAATTACAGTCTTCAAAAATCAACAATTTCTATTTTCTGTAGAATAGTTCTACATTTCACCTAACTTAGCTCCATAAAACATCATATATTCCTGTCATTACATCTCTACAAGCACAAACAGTTGTTGAGATTTAATATGGACTTCGTTAACTAAATTCCTTTTTAAAGACATTGAATTGTTTCACAGATTTTTTCGAAAGTGTTGTGATCTACATCTTGCACTTTCAGCTATTTATACTAACATGTAGTTAAGTTTCTAATCTATATATTTAACCGTAAACTCTTCAATTTGTTTTTAATTATTTACTTTTTAGAATTGCTTTTTCAATTTTATAACTGTCTTCTTTCTCTAATTTTATTTCACGTTGTAGTTCCTCAATTTGCATTTAAATATATTCTTGAATATTAATGCTTTAAGCTATATTATTAATTTGTCTTGTATTTTATCTTCATTCAGTTTAATGTAACTATCAACAATAGTTTGTATCTAATTCATTTATGGCTTCCAATACTGATAAGTCAGTATAAATGTCTTCAGAATTGGAAGTCTATGAGTAAAATCATCGTCATCATCATTCTCAGTATTAGCATCATTAAATATGATGGTATTATCAAATATTGTTCCTTTTACTAGTTTCTTTGGGGTACTTGTCTATATCTTGAGTGAAGGTTTCTCAGGCTTTAAACTTGTATATTTTCAACTTCTGTCTTGATTTTACTTTCTTCTTTCATAAGAATTCTTTTAATATTTTTAGAACTATTTATGAATTCTTCTGCTATAGGTTTAAATGTATCTTTTAGTTGTTCACTTGTATCTATTTCACCAGTTTTTATACTACGAAGCTTTTTCTTCAACACATTTCTTGTCAACACCAACTGTTTTAAAATTTTCTCATCCAGGGCAAATAACAGGTATCAGCAATCATATCAGCTTTTCAGGAGCTGGTCTGGTTTTCAGATCAGCTTTTCAGGACCTGGTCTGGTTTTCAGATCAGCTTTTCAGGACCTGGTCTGGTTTTCAGATCAGCTTTTCAGGACCTGGTCTGGTTTTCAGATCAGCTTATCAGGACCTGGTCTGGTTTTCAGATCAGCTTATCAGGAGCTGGTCTGGTTTTCAGATCAGCTTATCAGGAGCTGGTCTGGTTTTCAGATCAGCTTATCAGGAGCTGGTCTGGTTATCAGATCAGCTTATCAGGAGCTGGTCTGGTTTTCAGATCAGCTTATCAGGAGCTGATCTGATTTTTAGATCAGCTTATCAGGTAACAGATCAGGCTATCAGGAGCTGTTCAGATTTTCATTTCAAGATATCTGAGTCAGATTTAGTTATCAGTGTACAAGTAGCTAGCCATTTATAACATTTATATACATGAAGTTTAAAGTCAGATGAAATACGAAAAAGTAAAGTTTTATCTAGTAAAATTATTTTCTATAACGATCATCGTTTAATTCACTATCTTTGCTTATAATCAAAAATCCATATTTATCCTTTCAACATGCTTTTTATTTTTCTCACCTAACTTAAACATTAAATATACATTATGATGATCTCTTATTAAATGTTTGGTGATTCTGGTGTAAGTTTTACATAAGTAGAATGAATCAACATTCTTATCTCTCCCCATACAAAAATATGCTTCCCATACGCATCATCGTTAAATATCATATTGGAATTACTTTGGACTGAAATAACAGATTCACTATCGGTAAATTTTGTAATATATTATTATTTTAATTGATGTAATTAATTTCTTCAGATATTTATATCTGGGGTGATATAAAGATTTTGAGTATAAATAAATGTTCTCAAAATTTAAGTCCATTAGGACTTTCTAGCAAGCCAATCATAGCGTTTTTTTTTTTCGTAATTTGACAGGTCAACTATTGTTGCACGAATAGAATTTGATATAAAGGAACTATGATTTATTTTTGAACTATCATTCGATGAATCATCAATATTTCGTACCAAGAATTATTTATGTTGTTTTGACTAAGGGTATGAGTCAATATTTATAAAATCCATTTCATAAATATCAGCTCATGCTCATAGTCAAAACAAAGTATGCTTTAAGTGTTTAAAACCGGTATTACCATAAAATGGTGGTTTTAAACACTTAAAATATACTTTGTTTTACTAACCGCATTTTATAACTAAATGCATTTCATAAATATTGACGCATACTCATAATCAAAACAGTATATAAATATCCTTTGTTTTGACTATGAGTATGAGTCATTATCTCTTATTATAGAAAAATAAAATAGTATGATTATATGATATCAGAAATCATGTTTTCTAATATCATATAACCATACTATTTGATTCTTTCTATAATAATAGATAATATTTATGAAATGCATTTATTTACAAAATGCGATTAGTAAAACAACATAAATATAGGATGGTATGAAATTTTGATGATTCATCAATATTTCGTACCAAGGTATTTTTAGGTTGTTTTTACTATGAGTATGCGCCAATATTTATGAAATGTATTTCATAAATATTATCTCTTATTATAGAAAAATTAAAAATGTAGCTATACGATATCAGAAAATATTTTCTGAAATCGTATAGCTATATTATTTTATTTGTCCTATAATAAGAGATAATGGCCCCTACTCATAATCAAAACAAAGAATATTTTAAGAGTTTCAAATCAGTATTATCATACAAAATACTGATTTTAAACTCTTACAGCATTATTTATAAAACTTATTAAGGCTTTGTAAAGGCTTTTTAAAACAAATTTTTTATAAAAATTTTTTCTTAAAAAGTCTTTATAAAGCCCTAATAAGTGTTATAAATAAGGCTGTTAAAATATACTTTGTTTTACTAACCACATTTTTTGTAACTAAACGCATTTCATAAATATTGATCCATACTCATAGTCAAAACAAAGGATATTTTTATGCTGTTTTGATTATGAGTGTGGATCATTATCTCTTATTATAGAAAAAATAAACTAATGCAGCTATACGATTTCAGAAAATATTTTCTGATATGGTATAGCTGTATTAGTTTATTTTTTTATAATAAGAGATAATATTTATAAAATGTATTTAGCTACATAAATGCGGTTAGTAAAACAACCTAAAATACCTTGGTACGAAATATTGATGATTCATCGAACGATAGTTCAAAAATAAATCATAGTTCCTTTATATCAAATTCTATTCGTGCAACAATAGTTGACCTGTCAAATTACGAAAAAAAAAACGCTATGATTGGCTTGCTAGAAAGTCCTAATGGACTTAAATTTTGAGAACATTTATTTATACTCAAAATCTTTATATCACCCCAGATATAAATATCTGAAGAAATTAATTACATCAATTAAAATAATAATATATTACAAAATTTACCGATAGTGAATCTGTTATTTCAGTCCAAAGTAATTCCAATATGATATTTAACGATGATGCGTATGGGAAGCATATTTTTGTATGGGGAGAGATAAGAATGTTGATTCATTCTACTTATGTAAAACTTACACCAGAATCACCAAACATTTAATAAGAGATCATCATAATGTATATTTAATGTTTAAGTTAGGTGAGAAAAATAAAAAGCATGTTGAAAGGATAAATATGGATTTTTGATTATAAGCAAAGATAGTGAATTAAACGATGATCGTTATAGAAAATAATTTTACTAGATAAAACTTTACTTTTTCGTATTTCATCTGACTTTAAACTTCATGTATATAAATGTTATAAATGGCTAGCTACTTGTACACTGATAACTAAATCTGACTCAGATATCTTGAAATGAAAATCTGAACAGCTCCTGATAGCCTGATCTGTTACCTGATAAGCTGATCTAAAAATCAGATCAGCTCCTGATAAGCTGATCTGAAAACCAGACCAGCTCCTGATAAGCTGATCTGATAACCAGACCAGCTCCTGATAAGCTGATCTGAAAACCAGACCAGCTCCTGATAAGCTGATCTGAAAACCAGACCAGCTCCTGATAAGCTGATCTGAAAACCAGACCAGGTCCTGATAAGCTGATCTGAAAACCAGACCAGGTCCTGAAAAGCTGATCTGAAAACCAGACCAGGTCCTGAAAAGCTGATCTGAAAACCAGACCAGGTCCTGAAAAGCTGATCTGAAAACCAGACCAGCTCCTGAAAAGCTGATATGATTGCTGATACCTGTTATTTGCCCTGGATGAGAAAATTTTAAAACAGTTGGTGTTGACAAGAAATGTGTTGAAGAAAAAGCTTCGTAGTATAAAAACTGGTGAAATAGATACAAGTGAACAACTAAAAGATACATTTAAACCTATAGCAGAAGAATTCATAAATAGTTCTAAAAATATTAAAAGAATTCTTATGAAAGAAGAAAGTAAAATCAAGACAGAAGTTGAAAATATACAAGTTTAAAGCCTGAGAAACCTTCACTCAAGATATAGACAAGTACCCCAAAGAAACTAGTAAAAGGAACAATATTTGATAATACCATCATATTTAATGATGCTAATACTGAGAATGATGATGACGATGATTTTACTCATAGACTTCCAATTCTGAAGACATTTATACTGACTTATCAGTATTGGAAGGCATAAATGAATTAGATACAAACTATTGTTGATAGTTACATTAAACTGAATGAAGATAAAATACAAGACAAATTAATAATATAGCTTAAAGCATTAATATTCAAGAATATATTTAAATGCAAATTGAGGAACTACAACGTGAAATAAAATTAGAGAAAGAAGACAGTTATAAAATTGAAAAAGCAATTCTAAAAAGTAAATAATTAAAAACAAATTGAAGAGTTTACGGTTAAATATATAGATTAGAAACTTAACTACATGTTAGTATAAATAGCTGAAAGTGCAAGATGTAGATCACAACACTTTCGAAAAAATCTGTGAAACAATTCAATGTCTTTAAAAAGGAATTTAGTTAACGAAGTCCATATTAAATCTCAACAACTGTTTGTGCTTGTAGAGATGTAATGACAGGAATATATGATGTTTTATGGAGCTAAGTTAGGTGAAATGTAGAACTATTCTACAGAAAATAGAAATTGTTGATTTTTGAAGACTGTAATTGACACATTCTCAAAGTACAGCTGAAAATAAAAGCTGCACTCTAAAAATCAAGGCAATGGAAAATATTTTTGAAGTGGTACGGGTACCAAAAAACTTACAAACAGATGATTCTAAAGAATTTTTTAATAAATATTTGGGAAAACTCATACATAAATAGAAGATTAAACATTACTTAATATGAAAGCATCAATATTAGAATGATTTAATAGATCATTGAAAGGTATGATGTGAAAAGAATTAGCTTTAATGGTTCATATAAGTGGATTGGTATATATAAAGATTTACTCAATGCATGAAATAGAAAAGTTCATCGTACCATTAAAATGTCTCCTATTAAAGTCAACTCAACAAATGAGGAAAAGCTACTTAATATAGTATAAAGTAATTTGAAGAATGAATGTTGAATTTAATAAAAATAAAATTAAAACGAAAAATCTAGTTTGTGTTGTTTTTTGTAGGATTGATTAGGAATGATGGGTCTTAAGAGAGATAATTAACTAAATGTAGTGGAATTCTCTAAACTTGTTGGTCTGAATAAAATATTGCTAAAACTTCAGTGTTTAAAATGAACTATAACATAGTGCAATATTCAGCAGCACATCATATTATCACTTTTTATAAAGTTGTATGTATATTTTCCCATCGAAAGCGCTAGCACGCAAAATTTTACAATATGAAAATGGGATTATTATAGAAGATCTTCACTCTATTTATTTCTTTAGCTATCAGATCTTTAGAAAATATAGATAAACTACGGAAATTGGACTTTGATATCCAATCTTTAGGAATGTACATGTGTATGAATAAGTATCAAACAAACTTAGTGAATGAATATACGCTTCAACTAGAATCATGCTGAAGCATGCATAAATTTTAAAATGTACAGTAAACAGATCTTACTTTATATCTGTATCTGTATGAGTATTACATAAATTTATAGAAAAAAAAAATGAAAGCATGCCGAAGCATGTATAATTTAAAAAAAAAAAAAAAAAAAAAAAAAAAAAAAAAAACCTCACGTCATACAATTTTGTAAGCAAAGAAATTTTATGATTTTGTGGTCAATGAAATACATACATATGTATCTACTTTGTAAAAATTCAAAAGAGCGAACTGGTAAATTCTAATAGTAAAGATTGTTAATTGTAACACTCTACATCTCGGACTCTTACGTCACTATCGATAGAAGCATGCTAAGGCATGCATACTAGCAAAATATATAAAGCTGTTAGAAGGTGATGAGACAGCAATTGTATCTGGATCAACCCAACTCATGAATGTATTGTATACTGAGATGATTGATGGTGATGATGACGTTTTTTAAGTGAATAATCATTACATATGAATGCGACAGTGATTGACCCCTCAAACCTCATGTAGAAATACTTGAGGGGAAAAATTCTCTCAAAACATAGATATTTCATTGTTTCTAACACTTTATGAATACACCAACAGTGAATTGCTGGTAGAGGTAACTGAGTTATTTGAGATCGATTTGATACAATAGTTGTATATTAAACATGCATTTCTTTGTATCTAAACTAATTTCTACATACCTAATGTATATACCCACCAAAAAATTAGACAAAAATTCTCTATTCCAAGTAGTAAAATCTAAAAAAAGGAGTGGCACATTAGAAGAAAAAAAAATAAATAAAAATAGAGACTGACTGACCAACTAATACGTACACTCTGCCCGATGGGCACGTATCGTAGAAGAAGACCATAACAAAATATCTTCTTATAAAGAAGCATTGGAAGAAGTTAGACGTTTAGTTAAGTTTGCAGAAGGAGACTACACAGCATTTGAGCCCTTGAAATATTTAGAATGCTATTATGGGGAGAAAATTATTAAAGAAAATGAAAAAAAAAAAAAGTCATATAGAACATTAAATAAAAGCCATAGGTGCTCACCGTTCATAAAATAAACATATGTATATGTATCTTATTAATGTAAACATATTATCAGTATAAAGCAACAGAAATTTCGTCATACAAAGTCATCTTGTATCCTAGAGGAGCCGTCGATAGGGTATACCTAAATTATATGAAAACGAGTTCGTTTTCTGTTGATCGCTATTAAAGAAGAAAATATGTTTGTTCATTATGATTTAACTAATTTAAAAGTACATTTAAATTCAGTCTCATACCGGTACTTCTTAACATAAAAATTAAAAATAAATGTTATCCAATTCTATATTATACTATGTATCAAAAATTTCAAAAAAGCTGTTATATGAAAGAATCTCCAGCGCTTCTAACTGCATCAGAGTTTAAGAAAAAAACTCCTTTTATTCAATTTAATAAAATTTTAATTTGAAGCAGTAAGCAAATACATCAGCTTACTGCATTCTTATTCATAATCGTATAATAGAATATATAACCCCTAAAGGACAAAGTCTAAAAGTCTTATAAATTAAGAAATATAGAAAATAACATAATTTTTATAAACGCGTAAAGTTGCAAAAGTAATTCAAATGATTTCATCGCAAAAAACAAACAAAAAGCAGCGCTTGTTTTCAACAATTATGAAAATAATAATTACAATATAAAACTCCCTTTTGATTTCCAATGTTTATCAATAAAAAATAAAAAATAAGTAAGTTAACTAACAACAAAAAAAAAAAAAAAACTATCAGTACCTAAGCTGGAGTGCCAGATCAGTTTCATTTAAAAATGTTTATACATTTTTAAAAAGCAAAGCAAGCTTTCCAAAATAAATGTAGAAGGCTATAGCTAGAAAAAATTTTATACCCTATACTTTAAAAAACTGTAAATTAAGTATAAGAAATATTTCTATTATAGTTACTATTACTATAGAGTATGTAAGCACATATCTTCAAGAATTCAGTTTTACTTACAACAGAAAATCCTCACAAACTTTTAAGTAAACGCAGATAAAAATTAAAATGTTTTTAATTTCACCAACAACAGACATCACATGACAAAAAATAAAATAAAAAATGTATTCAAAGATTGAATTGAACACTTATTTGTATGTACATATATATGTACATACATACATATATACATACATACATACATAAAATCAATTTGTAGATATGTATGTATACATATCAAATTTCTTATCAATGCTTAAGTATTTATTAGACCTACATCATGAAAATATATGAAGCGTCGTTTAGTTAAAGCACAATGCAAATATAAACAATCCATACACTCAGGGAAAATCTGCAGCTTAAAAATAAGAATTCATCACATTAATTCAATAATTTTTAATATAATAGAAAATGTATATTGAGATATCTACAAACTAATGAGTTTAATAAATGAATACTGTAAATTAATATTTTGTCCATATTGAAATAAGAAATTTCAATATGACTAAACCTTCGCTAATGATTCTTATTAATTCAGCATGGTTCTTACTGATTTCAAGTTGGTTTTTCTCTGTGTGTAGATAACTCTTTCAGTCAAAGAAGACGAATGTAGTTAAATAAACAAAATCTGTAATATAAACAAATTTCACACAGACTGACTTCAACGCGAGACAAATTTAAGCATGAGAAAATATAAAGCAATCGTAAGTATAAAAGCATACTAGGATTAGGGAAGTCCAGATATATGATAGTATTTTATAGTACCATATGTCGATATTGAAAACAATTTATTTCTACCTACACATAAATACCAGCTCAAATACACACACATAGCAGAATTCATATAAGAAATATCCAAGAAAATTTCAACAACACCCCACCTTTTGCAAATCATGACGAGCCTTAAATTCTCCCTCAGATATACATACACAAATTCCCATGATCATACATACATATACAATATATAAGATTAATCTCAACAACACAACACTCTCACCTACCTGAAATTACAGATAGTCTTAAACTTCTACAGACGTCTATACACATAGATTCTCACGGCTACATATTACAAGAACACCTCGGCCCTAATAAATCACAATCATCTTAAATTCTTACAAAAATACATATATACATACATACACATAACCAATTTACCTCAACAACATTCTCACCCACCTCAAATCACGATCAGCCTTAAACTACTATAGACAGACACATCCACAAATCCCCATGGATACATATTACGTCAACAACCCTGCCCACCCAAATCATGGTCAGCCTTAAACTCCTACAGACATACAAACACACAGATTCCCCCGGTTGCATATTACTAGAACACCTCACCCCTCATAAATCACAATCAGCCTTAAGCTCCTACAGAAATACACACATTGAAATTCCTACAAACATACACATACACACACACACACACACACACACACATACACATACATTCACACACAACTACACACGCAATCGATCTACCTCAACTAAACCCCGCCCCCCTGCCAATCAAACCTTCACCTAAATTCTCACAGACAGACAGACACATCCACAAATTCCTATGGTTACATATTACGGCAACAACGCCGCCCACTCAAATCACGGTCAGCCTTAAATTCCCACAGTCTAGCAACACCTACATTAGCATTAGAAAAAATAACTTTCACGTTTTCCCGTCGTCATTAGGAAAAATCATTTTCCCGTCGGCATTTGAAAAAATTATATTCATTTTTTGCCGTCGGCATTTGAAAAAAATAATAATCATGTATTGCAGTAGGCATTAGGAAAAATTATCATGTATTGCCGTCGGCATTTGAAAATAATTATGTATTGCCGTAGGCATTAGGAAAAATAAGTATGTATTGCCGTCGGCATTAGGAAAAATTATCATGCATTGCCGTAGGCATTAGGAAAAATTATCATGCATGCCGTAGGCATTAGGAAAAAAAAATAATAATCATGTTTTCCCGTCGTCATTAGGAAAAATCATTTTCCCGTCGGCGTTTGAAAAAATTATATTCATGTTTTGCCGTCGGCATTAGGAAAAATTAATAAACATGTTTTGCCGTAGACATTAGGAAAAATTAATAATCACTATTTCACCATTGGTATTAGAAAAAATCATTTTCATGATTTTCCTCGTCTGTATATACACACATAAAAACCGCCAAACTATGAACCGCCTTAATACATTCACACAAAATATTCCACACACAAACATCCACGGTCAGGCAGACAGACCGACAGACGGACAGACAGACATACACTTAATGTAAACAAAAACTCCTAATGTAAACAAAAAACATCAAAGCGCCGCCGAAAACACAAATTTCCAAGAATTTAACAATTTTCAAATTTTAATTACCCAAATTTAACAATTTCAGCAACAATTTAACAATTTTAATTGCCCCCGGATGCCCAGTTCCCTACTACTGCTATCTAATATGAAAATGTTACACGTTCAATATTGATACGCGATCCGGGATCTGCGATCTGGATTCCATAATTTAGGCCATTCTGCGATATGGATCGGGATCCATCAATACTGCATGCTACACGTTCAACAAATATATATATTGAACGTGTGTATGTGTGGCGTATGAGTAATGTACTAAATAAATATATAATACTCATACTCTTAAAAATGGCAAAACGAAAAATCGCCCAAATCAAAAAAGCGCTTAAATGAAATATATCAATGTAAATAAAATAAATCGCTAAAACCACCTAAAGCAAAAAGGTCGTTAAAAAAGCGAGAAAAAAGCCAAAACTTAAAAACGCTGGAACTAAAAACGAAACGAAAAAATAGCCAAAAGCCGAAAAAAATCGCATAAACATAAAAAAATTTAAGAAAAAATTTCAAAATGAAAAAAGTGCCAAAAAATTTAAAAAAAACGGTAAAAACCAAAAAGCGCTATAACAAAAAAAAAAAAAACCAAAACAAATATATTAAAAAATTTTCTATATCTAAAAATATATTCGATTATATAGGCTAACGTTCGTATAGTATTATATGTATATCGTTACCTTTATATAGAAAGGACCTAACTCGATAGAAAATAAATGGGTTAGGGCCTTTCTATATTAAGGTTACGATATCTACTGTCCGTAGGGAACCCTTCCTGTGCGAGTCAAAATCGAACTTTGCTGAATTTATTTAATTTTTGAAGAAGCCTGGAGAAGCAAATTATATTAAAAACAATTGCCAAAAATGCTTTAGAGATTCCTGATACGCCATTTTACAATTATATACCACTTTTTTCTATAGCGCTGCAATTAGAGAACAGAAAAAAGTTTCGTGCAACAAATTTCGTACAAATTAAGGGTCAGTCCCACGATGTCGAACACGTGCGACTTAAGTATTGTACAAAAAAAAAACTCTCGCTTTAAGGAACCACTCTTAAAATCAATTTCATTAATTATTTATTCAGCGCTCTATAGAGCAGCATTTTCCCTTACGCAGTTTAAGCAAATAAATTTCATTATAAATTTTAATTAAGTGTTAGGAAAACACATTTACACACTGCATAAACAGCGCTACAGAAAGGCGTAAAATGATTCCTTGATTGTTATCCTTTAGAATCGTTTTTTTTTAAGAAAGAAAAACAGTTTCCTTGGGCCGTCCCTATACTTCCTTATTTCAATTTAGTTTATTCGTTTAATAAACACACTCCAAGAGCGGACGATCATTTATAATTTGTTCATAATTTTGTTTTTCTTTTTCATTTGTGGCCTCAAAAGTTTGTTAAACAAACCAGAAAAAGCTGCAGAAAAAAATTATATAAATTAAATTTATTGTGCTGGTATTTTAGTGTTGCTGACTGAGTCAGTAATAAATTTTATTGTACAAAAATTTCTACTTCCTCTTTTTCCTGTTTGACTTTTGTTGTTGTATGTACTTCAATATATTCTAAGACCGTAAGCACATTATGAGAGTTTTATGTTTCTAATTTTTTTGTTTGTTTAATGTTCGCATAAAATAATTTGTATAGTACGAGGACAATGATAAAAAAACAATTTAAAATACTCAAGTACTCTTCCATTATTCTCCCCTCAGATCGCATTAATACTTGCACAGTGTGAACAGGTTCTAAGCAATGCGACCATTTAGAGGGAAAGAATATATAAAATTTTATTTAAAAAAACAAACATATATTATGAAAAACTTTTTCTGTTCTATTTTTTTTTTCTTTTTTTAGTGGGGTCGATTGCTGTGCATGAATTGTCATGCTGTTGGTTTTCGGGTTGTTGGATTTGTCCGTCGTTCTGTTGTTTGTTTTATGCACTTTATAGCATATATATTTTTATTCAAACATAAAGTTATGTGTTTTAAGATTAAAAAGATTAGAAATCTACTACTAAGCATTTAGAGAAAAATAATGTAGCAGGAAGTTTTTTTCTTTTTGCAATTAAATAATGTAATGGTAAAATCTTTAACTTATACACGTTTTTTTTTTTTTTTTTTTTTTTTTTAAGAGAAAGTAACACTCAGGCAATTAATGCCTACTACTATTACTAGGTGTTACCTTCTTCAGGAAAGGGATAGTGATAGAAGACAGGTGGTGAAGGAAGAGATAGAAGAAAGGTTCATTCTTTTACAACTCTGCTTTTTGCACGCTTTTTTAATAATGCAGTGTTGCAGCGCCTTCTGGTGTTAATTGAGGCGTATTAATTTTGAAGCTGTGTTTTAGTAGCTATTTTATTGGTTATTTTACTTCGCCGATGATTTTTGCTACACAATACCGACGAAGGAGGGCGCTCTGATGTTACATTAGGATTAGCATCTGCTGAAGTCGGTATAGTTCAGTGACCAGTGACTATGCCTTCATCACCTGAACTTTTCCCACAATAACTTATACAAAGGACACTAATGCACATCAGAAAAAGGCGTGGTGTTGTTATTTTGATGACTGTCGGATACAGGGATTGAACCCAGGATCTTCAGTTTTATAGTCAACGTGCTAACTACTTCAGCTAACGCCACAAGGTTTGAATTTTTGCCCCCATTTTGGTCGTCTGAGACTCAACCCGTCTCCCCTCGACCAAACCAAACCTTTTAGTTACTTGTAATTGTTGTGGCACAAGCTGACTGCAAGCTCAACTGTTATTTAAATTGTGAATGGCAATACCAATGTGAAAGTTGGATTGACTCTCAAACAACCAATTTGATTTAAAACTCTGTAGTTGATAATTAGGTCCCCACTTTATTGCTCTATTTGCTCGACTAGATAGTTTTTAAAGCAGAAAAGTTCCAAGCAAAACATGGCAAGATTATACAGAAAGAATTTTTCTCCCACTAACACCTTTTATTGAAAATAAAAATAATCAATTAAAAATTTTGTTATACATCTGTGAAGATAAATAAGAATTGAACTAGTAGAGCCACAAACCAGAGTTTCTAACATGACATGTTTTGCAAATAACAGAGCACTGTTAAGCTATGTACAGACGGTTGTCAGATCTTACAATATTGCCAGTAAAATGTGCTCAAAATGTCTTACAACCGTGTGAACTGACAATTTTTGTCAGACGTCGTTGCCAGAAAAAGCATTGTCAGTCCATTGCAAGACTAGCAGCTGACAACAAATTGTCAGACATCTTACAATCGTGTGAACACGTTGTAAAATTATTGCCAGATATTTGTCAGACATTTTAATATTGTCAGATGTGCGAAGTTTATGCAGCTGACAATGGCGTCATTGTAAGAGAATTCTTTCTATGGGCAACACTGCACACGCTTGATTTTAAATAAAAAATTTATAATAAAATATATGCAGACAAAATCATTGCAATTGATTCTTTATGGTCCATAATAATATATACTTTCACTTTTTACATTTAATACAAACACAAACGATAAATATTTAACCATTTCTAAGAAATGCTTTAAGTCTGGCAACGCATAACAACAGATCTAACAATTTGTGCATATGACAACCGTGTGAACTGCCAATTTTTCTACTGACGGTTTTGTCAGACGAATTTGTTGTCATAAATTGTAAGATTTTCTGACAAACGTGTGAACTGACAAGGAATATTGTGCTGGCAATTTTCGATTGCCAGTACATTGTCAGCACATTGCCAGATCTGACAATATTGTAAGATCTGACAATCGTCTGTACATAGCTTTAGTTACTTAACAGTAGTTGCTAAAGGATTTGTATTAAACCAAAATAGCTTAGTTGTGACTAAAGATTTCTTATTTGCAATAAAAATTCACACTATCAATTTGGTAGCTATTTCTGCTGCTGCCATGGCCCTTAGTGTATTGCTTTAATTACTTTGCACTTGGAATCAATAAAAGTGTTTAAATATTTATATTAAAATGTCACCTCTTGAATGTCAACTCTTTTTGGCTGTGTTTTATTTATTTCTGTTAATTTTTTGCTTTATTTAAAATCTTGTGGCGTATGTGAATGTTCGTGTCGCTTTAATTGCGAGCTGTCATAACTTCATTTATTTTTAATAACCACTGTCACACGTGCTATCCGTAGTGCCAGAAGGCTTAATCCAAAATAAACATTCGTTCATATGAAGACAAATAAAAAAAAGTTTGTAGTTTTAGGTGAGCTATATATCGCTTTGTTTTTTAATCCTGTAAATATTATTGAACACAACACATATTAAATTTTATATGAGCGTATGGGACTTGTGGCATTATTTGCAAGGTAGAATTTTTATGGATCTGATGGTGGTGACAATATGGATATTAGGTAAGATTATCTTGTTATTATTATTGGGAAATTTCTGATATTGGCAAATGCTTTATTTTGCTATTGTAGTATGTATTATAATATGTATGGCAAATAGCGCAGATAATATCGTCGTACCTGATAGCATAACCCCCAGATTTGTAGGGATCCACAGCTTGTTGCCTTTTATGCTTTGTTAACATTGTTATTTCCTTCTTTATCAGGCATGTATATTTTTATTGTTCTGTTTTATTTCTTACTTTTTAAAAACATTTCGCCACATTTTTTACAATGTTGAACTTTTAAAACGTTTTAGCGTCGCAAAACACATACAAAAGCCTAAAAGGAAGAACCAACACTAGCGCAGATCACCGGAAATAAAAATTATCAAGCTTTGTTTTGATATAAATACTTGCAAGCAAAAACAGACACAACCTTAAAATTTTTTTAAAAAACTAGTTCAAAGCAAAAACTTTTAACGAATATAAAATATTAAAAATAAATACATATTTTGCATATGTATATGACAACAATATTGGTTGAAACATATGATAGATAGGTTGGTGTCTGGAATATTGAGGTTCGCTTTAAAATCGCCATTTTAAAAGTAAACAAAAGTAACACAATATTCAAAATAATGTAGAATACTTTTTATGGTTCGGAGCACCAAAGGTGAAAAAGCTCAATATGGTTTTCGCTATGATGTCCGTATGTCTGTGCGCCACATGCTAATTTCTCGAAAACCATAAGAGCTAGGGATCTCAAATTATTACAGAATATCGTAGGGTGGTTATTGGTTTGCGCAGTAATAATGCATTTTTAATATACTGTGCGGGAAAACAGTAACCACCCGACGATATGTAAAACTGTTGCCGCTACAACAAAATATATAACAGTTAAAAATTAAACAAATATATGATACTTGAAATTTGCAAAGTTGGTGTATTTTTATGCAGACTACAATTAACACTGGAATTTCAAAAAATCAAATTTAAAGGATTTTGTATTACTTAATGTAATGTTGACAACTTGCTGTGTGTCTTGGAAACCGTAAGATGCAAACTCTTGAAATTTTCTAAAACCCTAAAACTACAAAATTCCAAAATAAAAAAATCGCCGAAGCGAAAAACCGCCAAAAATATTTTAAAAGAAATCCCAAAAACGAAAAAGTCATCAAAAATGAAAGACCGCCAAATATTACAAAATGCAAAAAAAAAACGAAAAAGTCTCAAAAAGAAAAAAGCGCAAACAAAGAAAGAGCGCACAAAAATATAAAAAATCGCCAAAACCAAAAAACAAAAGCCAAAACTAAAAAAACGCCAAAAACGAACAAAAGCCCAAAAACGAAAAAGCGCCACAACAAAGAAAAAGCGCCAAAACTAAAAAAAAATCGTCAGAAACGAGAAATTCCAAAACTAAAAAAATTGTCAAGAACAAAAAAATGCCAAACAACAAAAAAAACGCCAAAAATCTAAAAAAAAACTTAAAACAGAAAAAAGGCAAAAAAAACGCCAAAAACGAAAAAAGGTCCAAAACTAAAAAAATCGCTGAAAACAAGAAAAAACCTACCGTGTACTCAAAATGTTTAAAACAATGTCTATTTAGATCACATATTCGATTATATAGGCTGAAATTCGTATAGTATTACATATCGTTACCCTAATATAGAAATGCCGTCATTATTTTTTTATTTTTTATATCGAGTTTTTTGAATATTTCAATAGGAGAACATCTAATGTATCGAAAAATACAAAAATATCGATTTCAAAAATATAATGAGTTAGGGCCTTTTTATATTAAGGTAACTTTATGTAGTGTTCGTACGATACCCTTCGTGTACGAGTGAAAGGCGCATTTTAGTGAATTTTTTTTATTTTTGCCCTAAATTATGATTTTTATTTATCAAAGCGTCTTTAAAGCAATTTGGAAGAGCAATTGAATTTTTAAAAATTGCAACGGAATATGATTCGCACATTGACGAATTTATTAAACAATTTTTAGGGTTCCGTACACCAAAGGTGAAAAGGAACCCTATTGTTTTCGCTACGCTGTCCGTCTGTCCGTCACACGGTATTTTCTCAGGAACCGTAAGAGCTACGGACCTGAAATTTCGACACAGTATGTAGAACCTTGGCCGCTACAACAACAAATACATGAGAATTAAAAATTAAAGGGTGTTCCAAAACGAGCAATGAAATATGTTAAAATCCCATGTAATATACATACAATTGTATGAACATATGTATATTGAAACTTGAAATTTGTAAAATTAGTGTATTTTTATACAGACTACAACAATTAACACTAAAATTTAAAAAATTTAAATTAAAGGGTGGTCCATCAGTTAATGCAATTTTGACTATGTAATTTTGACAATTTGCTATATCTTGGAAACCGTAAGAGGCAAACACTTGAAATTTTCAAAAACGGTAAAACTAAAAAAACCGAAAATTATAAAATCGCCAAACCAAAAAAAAAATCGCCAAAAATTAAAAAAAATCGCCAAAACGAAAAAAATCGCCATAAATTAAAAAAAAATTCTAACACTAAAATAAATCGTCAAATTCGAAAAAATCGCCAAAATGAAAAAAACGCCAAAATGAAAAAAAAAAACTCAAAACTAAAAAAATAATTTAAATAAACAAAAAATCGCAAAAATTAAAAAAAATCGCCAAAACTAAAAAACGCCAAAAAAAACCGAAAAAATCGCCAAAACAAGAAAATAAAGTGTCTAAACTAAAAAAGAGCCAAAACTTATAAAAAATCGCCAAAACCGAAAAAAACGCAAAAAACGACAAAACACAAAAAAAAACCGAAAAGACCCCAAAAACGAAAAAAATGCCAAAACTATATATTATATAGGATGAAGTTTGTATTAAATTACATATCTAGTGTTCGTACGGAACCCTTCGTGCGCGAGTAGGAGTCGCACTTTACTGAATTTATTAATTTTTCTTTAATATATAGTTAGTCAACAATTAATTCTGTAGTTCTTAATTCGAGTGTGAGTCAAGGGGCAATGAATTTATTTTAATTTAGTATTTTTTATTAAGATGAAAAAAATATTGTAGTTTTTTTAACAAATTAGATTTTATACGAACGCTTTTAGTTTAGCTAATTTAGCATTAAATTTTAATAATTATTGCACAAGTTAATTTCATATTACAAATCAAAGTCCAAGGCAAGAGCAAGAATTAAAAAAAATTTAAACATAAATAAAATTAAGCCAATCTTCCCTTACATGCATACCAAAAAAAGTAAAATTTATTTAATTCGCTTAATATTTGTGCAAGTTATTACGAGCTCTTAAAAGCATGCTGCAATATATAGCCAACTTATTGCTCATATAAGTATGCTGTTATTTTTGCTTGTGTATACATACACCTTTGAAATAGCTAAACACGAGAGAATTTTAAATGAATTTATTATGTTTCTTTCTTCTTTTTTCTTTTAAACTCTGCAAATATTTAAAATCATTTGAGCAGCAAACAGAACTTGATTTAATTTGGCATTCAAATCATTCGCCCAAGTTGTGTAACATTAGAAAAGTGAAAGCGCAAATGAAAATTACAAGTTTCGTTCATAATACCAACACAAAAATAAACTGAAAAACTAACATATAACAGTAGCAGCAGCAGCAGCTGAAGCGATAAATTACAATTCCTTTTTCTTCTTGTAAGCACAATATATATATATATATTTTCCTTTTAGTAAATACAGGCAAATCCCGGTATAACGAACGATATAATGTCAAGCCCATTCGTTATATCGCAAAACTTTTTTCAAGTTTTATTTTAATTGTTATTATTGTAGACAAGATACAATACAATAAAAATAATAAGGGTAATTTCTTTTCAATTAATCTACCAAATACAAACTAACGGTATCACAGTTTTTATATTTACATTACTGGTGTCGATTTTGTTTAATATTTTTTGCCGTTCGTTATATAGACCACATACCTATTTATCAAAACATTCACTATATAAGATAAAACTAAATGTTAGAGATATGTTCCTAGCAAGATTTTGTTTTTTATTTTGAGATTTGTTCTTTATCAATCGTTATATCCAGTATAAAATTAGGATAATATTCGTAATATAAGGTAGTTAATGTAAAAAATTTGGACGTTCGTTATATCGGATTTTCGTTAAAGCGAGATTCGTTATACCGAGATTTGCCTGTAGAAATTAAATTCAAGTAAAGTAACAAAAATTAATGTTTTCATAACATTTCATTGAGCACACTTAATTTAAATGAGAGTATTTAATGCTAAATGTTTGGGAAAAGTTAAACTAGAAATAAAAGAAGTCACCTTCATCATCATAGCCTAAGGCTTTAGTTAAATTACTTAAGCATTTAATAATCAAAACAAGCGCTTGCCTGTGCTTGAGCACGCACGCACAAACAGTAATGGTATTACAATTTCCGTTTTCGCCCTCACACACAACACAAAAAAGCGAAAAGGAGACGCTAAAATGAGCTTAATCCTTATTTATATCGACTGGTTGTTGCTTATGCAAAAAAAACGCAAGCACACCAAGAGTATTGAAATTGGGAAAAATGGATTCCAACACAAATGAAAATAACATGAATAAGGTTAAAAAAATAAATACCAAAAAAAGAATAAGCAGTCAAGTTAGAAATATAAATTTAGAAAAGGTGAAACCTTTCCTACACGAGCACCAGCAGCAGTTATAATTAGATGCGTAGAAAAAATGTTTTAATTTAAAGAAAAGGCAATGAAATAAAAGATCCCAATATCGTAAAATATCATAGTGTCAAATTTAAAGAGGATTGAAAACCATAGGAAATTTATAGAAAATTTCTTAATTTATATTTAAATATATTTTCTTTTTTTTTTTATAAAAAAGGAAATTATTTCCCAAAACATTGCATATGCTGGCAGATTAATATGATAATATAACAAAGTATACACTATTATTTTTATTAAAACTTTATGAAAGGCTTGCAAAAACAAATAAAAACGAAATAAATTATTAAAAACGTTTTAAACACACAAAAGTAGGCTACAAATATTTATAGTTAAGTAAAGTTAAATAATAAGTGGAATAAACTATTATTATTTATAAAACTGATTAAAAATTTTGATAAAAAAAAAATTTTTATTTACAAACAAATAAAATAAATAAATAAATATATTACCACCATTATTTGCAAAATCCAGGCCATACACGCGTACACACATATAAACAAATAAAAATAAATTCATAAAACATTTCACAAATAACAGCAATAATTAATTACATGAAAGTTTGTATAAATATTTCAATTCAAGTTCAAGTTAACAGCAATTAAATTGCAACAAATTTCAACAATTTATGCAATTAGTGCTTAACACAAACATAAGTGGTTTCCAGTCACTTGAAATTGTTAATATAAACAGAATGAACATTATTTAAACGATACTTAATTAAATAAATTCAATGATATGTTTCTCTTGGTTATGCCTGCCAGTTTTAAGTAAACAAAATCTTATATGTACAAAGATTTGATTTCTAAATTTTATAACAGCATTAGATGCTTATGCAACATGCTTTCTTATTAATACTGCAAGCAATAAAACACCAAAAGTATGCAACGTTTTGCATATTATTTGGTAAAATCTCAAAAACTATTATTATGTGAAGCATGTAAATTAGATATGCATATAAATTAAATATATGTAAATTGAGCTCAAGCATTAAAATTTTAAGCTTTCCATTTTCATGCTTTTATTATTGTTATGCGAATTATTTTTATTGGAATATTATCAATTTTCTACATAAATGCACTAAACTTTATGCAAAGTACGATTATTTGTTTGTATGATTTAACTGTGTGTGTGTGCGTGAAAGATGACTTCATTATTTTTGTGTGGTGGGTTCAGGCACTGTGTTTATTCAAAAAAGTAATAAAGAATTTAAGTTTATAAAATTCTTTTGATTTATGTCTATGTTGCCTTAAGGGATATGACAAATGTGAGATGAAATTTGCAAACTGACTAATAAACTATGAATAATAATTTTGGAAAAGAGCAAACTAAAGTGAGCCAATTGAAAATTACAGGCTGCATTTGCTGCAGAACAAATAAAAAGGAAATTTTTAGTGCAGTCAATTTAAACTTAAATTTTAACAATTCCCATAAAAAATCACTAATTATTAAATTGACTGCACCAGGTCAAAAAATACTTGTGTGGCAACACTCTATTCTTAAATAGCTGTTGTTGTTATTTACATTTATTTTCTTTTTACATACTTTTACAACTACAATTTGAAGCTGACAAAAAGTCAGCCAATGTAGTAATGGTAAAGAAAATAAAAAACATGTTGATTATTGAGTTCTTGTTTCAACTTTGTTATTTGTTTTAAGCTTCTCATTTGTTTAAATGAAAGTTTATAACATAATAACTCAGTTGTTCTAAGAAACTTTGGGTAAAGGTTCCCTGATGATCTGCATTAGCAACAGTGAAATGCGCATAGGATCCAGCTAAACACCTCAATAATCAATTTCAATGTATTTTTAATAAAAAAAAATATTTTACTTAATAAGTAAAATATTAATTTGGGATTATTAGTGCGTTTAAAAATTTTAAACTTAAAAAGGAAATTTATTTGCGATTTACAGAAGATAAGCTACGATAGGAATAAAAAACTATTATTATTTAAAAAAGATTAAAGACCGATAATTACGGAATTTCATGTTTTTAAATTTATATTTATTTCTGCACGGAAAAATAATTGGGTAGCCCCTTGTATGCAGAATTATGTTGGCATATAAACAATTTCATTCACTAGTATTTTTTAATATACAATACACAAAGACACTAAAAATTAATTACAATTTGCTAAAAATAAGAAATGTCAAGAATTCCATGACATTATGAACATTAATTTTTGTTTCGGTTGGCTGAAAAAAGCAGCCAAAATAAAAAATATCATCAAAAATAAAATATATCGCTAACATGCAAAAAAAAAACAAATCACCAAAAGTAAAAAGGTTAATAAAAAACCTAAAAAAGCGCCAAAAACCGAAAAAAATGTCAAAAACCGAAAAAATTACCAAAACGAAAAAAACGCCAAAACTAAAAAAATCGCTAAAACTAAAAATTTGTAATGTAAAATCCAACGGCCAGACTGTAAAAACCGCCAAAATGAAAAAAATGCTAGAGGTAAACTGAGCATCAATTGTAAAAAAAAACACTAAATAGAAAAAATCGTCAATAACTCTTTCTGCCAAAAAAAAAAAAAAACCGACTTCAATGCAAAGAAGAAGAGAAAAAGAAGTACATGTAATATAAAATTAAATTTAGTAGGCGTGCCTCCGGTCATTTTTTAAATACAATATTTTGTGTTTTTCAGAGCTCAGGGTGCGTGTTAAGTTTTGTAAAAATTGATTAAGTAGAACCACTTAAAATAAAATATTAAATTTTAATGAGCGTGACTCCGCCCATTTTTTTAAATGGTAGATTGTGTCTATTTTAGAGCTCAAGGTGTGTGGTAAGTTTCGTAATAATAAATTAGGCAGAACCGCGTGAAATATTCTTCTTTCAACTTTTAAATTGTATAATTACAAGAACCAAAGGTGTTTGATAGATTTCACAGCAATCAAATAAGTAGAATATCATAAAATTAAATAAATCAAATTGTGGGCCGCCCACTTTTTTACAATGGGACCAATAGGAAGCTATAACCCCCTCAGACAAAAAAAAATTAATTTTTACAAACGGTCTAAAATGTATCAAGTTATGAAGTAGCCCTCAATCCAAAAAACTGAGACGAATTGTTAACCTACTCCTTTTTTGAAGTCGGTTAAGAAAAAGAGGGACGCACGAAACCCTTAGTAAGAGAGCCAAGTCACATTCTGCTGAATTTATTTTCCATTGACGAGACGCATCAGCGTGGACCCTATTTGTCAATAAATTAATTATTTTTCAAAACCATTAAAAAATATTTAATAAAATAAAAATATCTATCAAATGAAATAAAAATCAATAATTTATACATATATATTAGGTTTGTTCATTTACTAAAAATTATTACGAATTTGTAACAATTGCTACTGGAAAGTGTTCATTAACTCAAAAAGTTTGCAAGGAGAGAGCATCAAAAGAGAGAGAAAAAATTGAGAGGCAAAAAAATTCTACAAATTATTACTAGCAAAATTTTTACTTGCAAACATTATCCAAATTTTGTTGTCAAATTAAAAATGTGCATTTCTTTGTTAAAAAAAAAAACATTTATACGTATGAAAAAAGATATCATGTTTTCTTAATTTATTGTTTTTATTTCATTAAGCCACATAAATTAAATTTTATTGTAAAGTAATTTTATTTGTTTCTCATCTGATCAGAGATGGAAAGTCGAATTTTTGCATTTGATAATGGAATAAAATTAAAAAAAATTATGCATAAAAATAGTAAAACTACATGTAACTGTGTAAAGAAATTCATATTAAATGTCAATTTCCAAAAAATAAATTGCAATTTAAAATATTATCAAACAAAATACATCAGAAAAAGTACAATTGTATCTTGATTTCCATCCATGGTTCTGATATGCAAGTTTTTACAAGTTTTTTACAATTAAGTTGCAAGTTTTTACAATTAAATCGTTCATTTACTTTTTAATATTTAGGAGAGTAATTTTGTAAATTTCTGCTTTACTATCTCGTTGCTAATTTCTGCAGGGAAAGTAAATGAACAGACCTATTATAAAAATACTTCTTGGAGTTTCATTATGTACGAGTGGTTTTTGCTGAAGTAGTTCGCTCGTTGTCTACAAAACCAAAGGTCCTGGTTTCGAGCCTGGTCTCCGACAGTTATTAAAAAAAAGTAACGAGACTACGCATTTTGCTGTTGTGCATTAGTGTTTCTTTAAAGCTGTTGTTGTAGGAAACTTCAAGTGATGAAGACATGGTCACTGGTCACTGAACTACACCGGCTTGAGACGATACTAATCTTAACGTAACATCAAAGCACCCTCTTTCGTCGGTATTGCGTAGCGATGTAAAATAACCAATAAAATGGCTACTAAGCACAACTTTGAAAATTTAATACAACGTGAAAAAGCAGAGTTATAAAAGAATGAAGCTTTCCTCTTCCTTCACTACATGTCTTCTCTATCACTATTCCTTTCCTAAAGAAGGTAACACTTAGTAATATTAGTAAACATTAATTGCTTGAGTATTACCTCTCTTTTGAAAAAAAAATAAGGGTGAAACAAATGTTTACTTTAAATCTTCTTTAATTGCTTCACATTATTGTCTTTAATCAATTTCATTAATTGAAGCAATTTTAATAGCCCAAATTGCTTAGATTTGAATATAACTTATTTCTATGTTATACTTATTTTCAATTGAATTCACGAATTATTAAAATTTAAGAGAATAATTTTCTTTTTTAATTTATATCAAAGAACTATCAGCCAAATAAAAAAGTTTAGCTTAAATGCTTAAAATTTATTTACAGTCCAATGCAAGAATTATACGTGCAATATACGAGAAGCATGTAGCATTAATTTTTGTTATTGCTTTTGGCTAGTAAAAATAACACATGCATACACATGTTTGTGTTCAAAAAGAAAAAAAAAATATTTTCCAATGTACAAAAATATATGCTTGTGTTGGAGTGCTTGCTTCTATTATAAATTCTAGATTGTGCAACAAAAAGAAAGAACATACAACACTGAACCCACAAGTATGTATGTACAATGTAAGTATATATATCACTTAATAGTGGGAGTTAACTGTAACTGTAACCATACAATCCTAAAAGTATGCTACACTTAAAATTTTTATTTCTCCTAAATATCTCCTCAACTGCCATCATGTAATTCAAGTGCATATTATTAAATGTTGTTTTTTTTTTAGCAAGTTTTATTCATAGTGGAGGAGCGTGTAATCGGGAGTAAGAACGTAAATACGCCTTTAAAGTGTTCTTACTCTCTCATCTTGCTGTATTGTACTCATATTCATGATACATTTGCATTTATTTTTGTTTTCTTTCAACGTTTATTTTTTGCACACTGCCAAAAAAAAAAAAAAAATAGAGTTCAAACATTAAATTGGAAAGATAAAACTAGATAAGGGCAACGAAATCTGAACACTCTAAAACATATAAAAGTAGAAAACAGCACCCACAACAGTCTTGGTAGCGAGACTGGGTTTTTGGTGGCATAAAAAAGTTGCTTAGATTTTTATGTTTGCTGTCATTTTTTTTTTTATTATTATTATGTATCGCATTGAAATATGTACATGTATTGTGTTTAACAAACCAGTTTAAACATGTATTATCATGACGTAAATAAGAATGATTTGAGTATAAGCAGTTAAAAATAAAAGTTTTTAAATTTTGCCTTTGGTAAAAGAAATACTTTTTTCTTCTTTATTATTATGTATGTAACATGTAATCTTCTTATTATTATTATGTATGTTAAAATATATAATCCTGTTACACTTACCTACGCATGTGTATCGCAAATTAAGTGTTTGTTTAAGGACTTGTGTTTATTATGGTATTAATTTTAATCAGCAAAATCAAGGTCTTTTAACTTTCCACTTGCAAGTGCACCTTATTAATTACTGCAATTAACCTGCGAACATTTATATAAAGGTTCTTCCAAAAGGGATTTCAGGAGAATCACAAAAAATCAAAAGGTTTGCACCAGAGATCTGCAACAATACATAACACTCGCGAGCGCACTCACTGTTTACTATATGATTTTTAGTCTCGAATACTTTTCAGCACTCGCTTTTATTGATTTGTTGCTTTATTCGCTCGTTATTCATATACAGCGAGCTTCATGCATGAAAATATACACAATAACTTTTTAACTTGTACTTGCGTTGATTACAGAAAGAAGTAAGAGCGCAGAAAAAAGTAACAACAATAGCACATCCACTCTGAGCAAAGTTTCGTGTTTTTTCTATTTTCGTATTAGGTAACTTCTTTGTATTTAACTAACACTACTTTGATGTTACGATCAGCTCGTAACAACACCATTCAACACATATTCATTTGATATATATTTGTGTATTACTATTCAACATTCACTGCAGCCGCGGCTGCCAGATTTCATGATTTGTTGTAGGTTTGACGATTTTAGCCGTCTTGATGATTTAGTTTAGTTTAGTGCCTGCTTTATTATATATTTCAAAATTATTTATTTTAAGATCAAAGATAAAAACGTATTGTGTACTTCTCACAAATTTAAACTTAAAATAAACTTAATAAAAAAAAAAAAAATTATTTGAAACCTACTGTTTATAAAATAGCAAATATGATTTTAGGCAATATTTTGTGGAATTTTTTTTTAAATTGTGATTTTAACGTTACATAAAAAGTTGCTCCTTTTATTGCCAGTTTATAGAAGCTATGTAAAAATTCTCGTCTGTCTATTTATATTGAAAACAAAAACAAAGCACTCAAATTTGTTTTTGTTTTCAATATAAATAGATACACGAGAATTTTTACATGGCTTCTATAAACTGGCAGTTAATATCATAAGCCTGTCACATTCTTAATATATTTTAATTAAATTGTTCTATGAAAAAATTTCTTATAATTCCTTTTAAATACATTTTATTTCATTATGAATTTAGCCCTACATATTTACTTAAATATACAATAATTGATTTTTTCCCTTCTGGCAACGTTGCTTTAAGTATTAATACGATTGACCAGCGTGACCGTTTGACCGACTAAAGTGGCAATTTGCCACTTTTTCGACTGCCTTTCCACTTTTTGTCCCACTTTTTTTAAAGGGAATTATGTAATAATACATTGAAAATAAGAAATTTTAGTGTAATTTTCTCTTTTTTTTTTAATGTTACTCCTTTTTTTGATAAATTCCCTATTTTTTTGCTACTTTTTGAAAAATGTCATCGGTCATCCTGCGATTGACGAATGCTGAGAGTAAATACTTATGAACTCTGAGAACTATAACTGTAGTTAATAATGTAAGTGTGTGTCTTCAAAATTCCTACACAAACATTTCTCGTGTTGTTTATCAGATGTACGAATACCATTGCCGAGTGTTGAAAAAAATATTTAGGAAACAATACTAAACAGACAACGTGTATAAACTGAATTATGATTGATACAGGCTCGTATGTTTAAACACAAATTCTTAAGCACCCCATACACGATTCAATTCAATTTTCAATTGAGTCGGTTGTTGTTCAAATCAAAGCGTGTATGGCTTTGTCAATAGATTAGTTTGGCAGTTGTCGAGTTGGTTGAAGAAAAATCAAAAGATTTTGATTTTTCATGTTGACTAGTAAATCTTTCAATTCGATTGTGCTGTGTGTGCTCGAGTCTCTTGATTAGTTGTCAAAATTTATGTTTGTAGCTTTATTTTGTATAGAAAAAGTTGAGTATTTTTAAAATTGTATTTAATTTCATTGAATTTTAAATAAAAAATATATAAATGAATGAATGAATACAATAGAAGTTTTAAATTTTTAAATTTTTATTTGTGAAAAAAATATAAATTTGATAGTTGAATGAAAATCTTTCAATTCAGTTTATGAAGTGTGTGGCCAAGAATCAATTCAATGAAAGACTCAATTAACAATTGAATTGAAACGTGTATGGAGTGCTTTACGAGTATGGCGAGCAGATACAAAAACAATATACTGTATTAACTACACCGCAACTCGTTTTTAAGCGAGTATCTTAAATCATAAAAACAGGTACTCATTGCAGTTCGCTTTTGTGAGCAAAAATAAAGTACTTCAAACCGGAAACTCGTCATCAAAAAATCAGCAACGATATTAGCAGGTTTGTCAGCGCTACTTTTATTCTATAATAATAGAAGCCTGCTTTATTTGAAAAAAACTTTTGCTGAGTTGTTAGTAGAAAATATGCGCACGTTTCGGTAAAAAAGTTATAAAAAAATTAAAAATACTTCAACATTTATAAACTATAGACCTTTAAGCTATATTATTGAAAACAAAAAAATTGTGAGCACTTTGCATTTTTCACTCGAAGTTGGCATTTATCTAGAATTACCCATAAGTAAAAGTAGACTTAGCATCCCTGTTTTTTTTTACGTTCTTATTAGTAAGTCATATTGCATCTACTTCTTTGCGAACAGAGAAAAATAAAGAAAACTAAAACTAAAAAATGTAAACAAAGCAATCAAAACAAAATCGAAACCGAAACCGAAACCGCGGTTTTTAACCCATAAAAACCGAAACCGAGACCGACAAAAAAAGCGTCGGTTTTTTTAAGTTTTACTTTAACATTATTATCTTGTTTAAAAATACAGCAAATGTACTTTACATTACTAAGCATTCTGTAACAATGAAAGGTAAAGAAAATTGTAAAATTTTAAGAAAATTATAACAATTCTTTGCAGGAAGAATTGTAATCTGTTACCAAGAAATCTCTAGCAGATGTAAAGCACAAAGACGATCATTTTAACGTTCTTCGACAAGAATTTATACTTTACAAAAAAACGAACAACAAAACAACCAGCATATTATTGCTTCACAAGGGAATAACACAATAAAGCCCTGTTCAACTGAAATCTCAGTCGCTGGTAACTTTTGCACAAAAATAAGATTTCGTTTAAAGGACCCTACATTGAACGCTTTAAAGTTTCTGAAATTGTAATACTTGAATAATTAAATATTATTTTTTATTTTATTAAGCTTTTTATACACATACACACTACTAAATGTTCCTTTTCTAATATAAGTACCTGAATTGAATACACACCAGAGAAACTTTATCACCCCGATACTACTAACTATTTTCTCCCTCGAAAAATTTTTCCTAAAAATGTTTTCCTTTTTTTTTGGTTCCCTTATCATGAATAATCTGCCTTATCGTGGTTGGCATATCTCAAATACGACTGTAACTGCTTGGTAATAGATTAAAGAAAAACTGTTGAAGTCTTCTTTAATCTATTACCAAAATGTCGTAGTCGTATTTGAAATACGCCAACCACTATAAAGCCTGGTACTCTGTTCACATTGGCGTAGCTAGACATTTTTTCTGGGGGGGGGAGGGCAAACACAATTTTTTTTTAATTAGTGTTTTTTATGGGAATTGTTAAAATTTAAGCTTAAAATTTTTTAAACGCACTAATAATTTCAAATTAATATTTTACTTATTAAGTTAAATATATATTTTTTATTAAAAATATATTGAAATTGGAAATTAAAAAAATATATTTTACTTAATAAGTAAAATATTAATAAGTAAAATATTGGTTTATACAGATTTTTTTTATTTAACATTTTTTGTATTTAAGTTAAAACATAAATTAACAGTCCAGTTTCAATAACAAAAATTAAGTTATAATTAAAACTAGAAAAACAAAACATTCAAAACAAAAACAATATATAGACAAAAAGTAAAGTATGTATTAGAAGAAAACTAAATAATAATAATAATAATAATAATCTAATAATAATAAACTAAATAATAATAAAATTAATATTCGTTTCCAACAAGTTTATATGTTCATATGGAAAAATTATTTATGTATATACTATATTTGAATACAATATTTTGAAAAGATACAAGCAAGAAATGATTTCATTCATCATTCATGATTTCATTTCTTAATAATTTATTATTTAATTTAAAAAAAATTTATCTGTTGGTGCATAAATAAAAATAGAAAATTGCCATTTATTATTTAGTTGCCCTTCCAATATTGAAGTTCTGAATCAATACTATATTGTTGCGATGAATGAACATACATACATACATAAATAAGTACAAACATATGTATGCAAGTATGTATGTATACGTGCTCAATTGAAAAAAAATTTATGTGCATATACATATATACATGCATACATATCGATAGTTGAGTTTTTCAGTGATTTCAATAAATTTCACACTAATACACCTCATCACAAAAATTTATTGCAATAGTGTAAAAAATAGCGCTTTTACAAGCAGTTGTACAAAAAAGTTAAATTTTGAATATTACACTTTCTATTACGTTTTACCTTCTCCTGTAAAGTTACAATTATTTGCGTTAGGGCCTTTCCATTTGAGACCAACGATATATTGACCTGTGTAAGTTGATATCCTATCAAAAATTTCGGTCATCAAAAGTACTGATACCAAAATTTGGACCTAGGAATATTTTTCACAAGTTTTCCACTAGTCTAACAAAGTTGTATATGAACATGAATTGTTTCATTTTGTTTTCTAATGAAAATAAAACATACATATGTATACATGAAATGACGATTATTTTATATTTTA
Source organism: Tachina grossa (assembly GCA_949987645.1). Taxonomy (NCBI): domain Eukaryota; kingdom Metazoa; phylum Arthropoda; class Insecta; order Diptera; family Tachinidae; genus Tachina; species Tachina grossa. Next base: position 113,073,088 of record OX465277.1, read on the forward strand.
TAGGGATTTCGGTGATTTTTCCATCATTTTATCTGGCAGCCCTCGATTGAACCATAAATATGCATACATACATACATACATGTGTGTGTACGATTATATATAGTATATGAATATATACAAGGTATTTGCAGATCATAATTTTTCGCTATTTTTTTAATTTTACTCTAAATAAAAATTGGTGGCTATTGTTACAAACAATTTGACAGTAGAAAATCTTAAGAACACCTTAAGACAGCTTGTCTTGCTACTAACTACGTACACTAATACAATTTTATTAAGAGCCCAGCGGGAACTAGAAGGAGCAGGGATGCCTTTTAGAAGGCCTCTGTATGCCTTCTTTTGGATGTAAATAGAAGGCCTGCTTGCTCCATTCCATACTCATATCTTTTTTACACGCGTTGTCATTGCGGAGCAGGCCTTCTGTTCTTGCTTCTTTCGCCAGAGATTCTGGAAGGCCTTCAAACTAATAGATTTTGATTTTGCTTTGGTAAAAAAACCAAACAAAACATGTTACTCCTTCTCTTCTCCCTTCTCATAGAAGCGAGTGTGGAATGTGTATCGTATATTTTATGCGAAAGAGTCCTTTAATAAGGCCTGCACCAAGAAGGTCTTCTGAGTTTTACCGCTGGGAATTTGTTGAAAGCTACATACACATACTACATACAAAAAATAGAATTTTTTAATATTACAGGCAAAAGAATATGTTTTAAAAAGAATTTGTAATAAATCCTGGGGGGCATTGCCCCCCCCCCAGGAAAGTCCTAGCTACGCCTATGTATGTTCACAATTTCGTGCGAAATGCTGTCAAACTACATATAAAAGTATTTGGTATGAAATATTTGCGAAATAAATTTGCAAAAGTAGTACTCTGTTCTTGTTGTGAAAAAGACGTAAAATCATGTCTTTCCATGCAAAATTAGTCTGGCATCATTTTAGTTTAGCTGCGAAACAACATGAGCAGTGCTTTTTTCGCACGGAATTTTAACAATGTTGCATACCTTCAAGCAATAAAAGCGAGAAATTTATTTAAAAAAAACGCGAGTTGGGCTACATTTAGTACATGTCAAATTTTTTCACGCCAAATAATCAATGGTGCTGAAAATTTTTCACAACTTTGAACAGAGTACCAGGCTTTTTAGGCAGAATATTTTTCACGTGAATTTTTTCACTTTTCCCTTGGTTTTCTTCACTTTATTTTTGCAGGCGAACTGAATTGTTACATCGAATAATTTCGATATTTTTCTTCTAAATATATATTAAAAATTAAAATTATTTATTTTTAGTTAGTAAAGCTTACGATTGTTAACAATAATTCCCTACAACACATTTTTTCATAGAGTATGAATCTCTTTGGTTCACAAGACAGTAAATTTCATGGTGTTGCACCACGGTGGTAAACTTAATGAAAAAAATAGCTAAATCAACAAAAGTTCCTCCATGAGTACAACTTTAAAGTTAAATAGATTTCATTTATAAACTAAAATTTGTGCGATTTTTTTATTAAACTTAAATTTGTCCTATTTTCAATTAATTTTTAAGCTTTACAAAAATTCTTCGCTTTTTTACATTCACGTGGACTGATAGCAGGGAAAAATATCATGGGATATTCAAGGTAGCATTTTTCAATTTGAGGGGAATGAAAATTTCACGTGAAGAAAAATTCCATTTGTTTTTCACGATAGGGATGATTATTTTAAAATCATCATTTATCTTTCCAGCATACACACCTAATGGGTGTTTTTTATTTTTATTAAGTTGGCATCACTTTTTTAACTGGCGGCCATTTTGTCAGCTGTCAAGTGATTAATATTTAGTTTGGTTTGCCATTTCATCATGAACAGGTTGACAAAAGAACAACGCTTGCAAATCGTGCAAATTTATTTCGAAAATAATGGTTCAGTTCGCGAAGTTTACCGCAAGCTCCGTCCATTTTATGGTCGACATAATCGTCCATCAGAGCAATTAATTCGGTTAACCATGGATCGTTTTCGCACTACGTTTACTCTATGTGATAATACGCATCCGCAGAGACGTCGAACAGTGCGCACCGAAGAAACAATTGCCGCTGTAGAGCAAAGTGTTGAAGAGGACCCGAATGAATCGATTCGCCACCGTGCACAGCAATTGGAGCTTTGTCCATCAACTTTATGGAAGATTTTGCGCAAAGATCTTGGCTTGCGACCTTATAAGATCCAGCTTGTGCAAGAATTAAAGCCGCGAGACCATGCAATGCGTCGTGATTTTGGTGTATGGGCCGAAAATGAGATTGATCTCGATGCTGATTTTCATCGCAAAATTTTGTTCAGTGATGAGGCTCATTTTTGGTTGAATGGCTACGTCAACAAGCAAAATTGCCGCATTTGGAGTGAAGAGAATCCACATGAGACCCTTGAGACGCCATTACATCCACAAAAACTGACTGTTTGGTGTGCTCTATGGGCTGGTGGAATCATTGGGCCATACTTCTTCCGAAATAATGCTGGAGAGTCAGTTACCGTTAATGGAGACCGGTATAGAGCCATGATAACCGACTATTTTGTTCCCGAATTGGATGGCATGAATGTGGATGAGTTGTGGTTCCAACAAGACGGCGCTACATGCCACACAGCGCACGTCACAATCGATTTATTGAAGGAAACATTCGATGAGCGCATAATTTCGCGGAATGGACCTGTCAATTGGCCACCAAGATCGTGTGATTTGACACCATTGGATTATTTTCTTTGGGGATATGTGAAGTCGCTCGTCTACGCCAACAAACCAGAAACGTTAGGGGACTTGGAAGCCAACATTCGTGGCGTTATTGCCAACATACGGCCCCATATGCTCGAAAAAGTGGTTGAAAATTGGACCTATAGAATTGGCTTTATTCGAGCCAGCCGCGGCGGCCTCATGCCCGAAATCATATTTAAACATTAATGGCATAAAATTATCCTTCCAATAAAGCCAAATTGATGGACATTAAAACGATTTTCTTGTGTTTTATTTCAATTCGAAGTTCTATACCTCTAAAAAAACACCCGTTATTTATATACATGTATATTTTTAAAACCGAACCGAAACCGACCGGTTTTAGTAGCTTAAAACCGGAAACCGCGGTTTTTTTAGTTCCCACGGTTTTTGGCAAACCCTAGGTAGTATGAATAAAAAAATGCATTTAACTAAATTGAAACTAAGAAATCGATTGAAAACTAAAATGGTTAGGGCAATTTCAACAGTGAAGTAAGTAAAACTTTTTTAAAACTTTCTTGGCTCATTTTATCCACAATATTTATTTGTTTTGGTTATGGACTTGGAAGAAGTCATAAACAGTAGGCCCTATTATCAATTGCATTTGATTTTCGATCTTCGCTGGGTATCGAACATCGAAAAAAAAATGTTAAATTAATATTATGAGCATCGAAAATTTCGTTGAGCAACGAATTTTCTATCGAACAGAATTTAGCTTTCGATGAAGTATTTTAATATGAAAAATTGTTAATAAATATAAGTGTTAAACAATGTTTATTTTTAAATACACAAACACTAATTTTAAACTATTTTCTTTTGTCGATTTTATTCACAATAACGACGTTTTTTTGTAGAATGCTCGTCATACGAGTAATACCAAATGGAAATTCTTTCGATCAGTACTTTCGACTACAGTCGAAGATCGAAAGTTGTTCATAATAAGGGCCAGTGTTTTTTCGATTATAAGATTCCGACATGATTTTTACGTTTAATCGAAACATCTGATATGGATTCATGTTCATGTGGATTGATGACCCTATTCATTTGAATTCTTTTTAAAAGGTTTACTTTATGAAAACAAAGAAACAAAAAATATGATTTACGCATAAATTTTCTACCATTAAACAATGCAAAAAAAAAATGCTGATTAAAAATTTAGCGGTTTTAGCGAGTTTCCGGGCTATCTGGAAGGAAATGGCTACAACATTTTAGCAACACTGATTTTAATGGAACTGCCACATGACATTAAATTTTAAAAAAGAAAGTTTTTAATAACAACATAATGAATAACATAATCGTTAATGCAAACAATAATAACTTTGGACAAAATTTAACTTTTATTTAACCGTTAAAAGTTAGTCAGTTTCACTTCAAAGAAATTTTTATTGATTCCTATAAAAAAAAATCTAGACAAGGAACTGCTTGTAGAGTTGGGCAAAATCGTTCCTTTTTGGGAATCGTTCGGAACGATCCGAAATATTAAAGGAACTAGGTCGTTCATTTCGTTCATCGTTCCTTTTTTTACTTTGAACGATGAACGAGAGAACTTGTCTGTCGCTCCTAAAATATATTAACAAATACATGGCTTGTATTTTGACGTTTAAAATTGCTGCTTGCTTATATGTTTATTTTCGTGTTGAGCAAATCATTGTTTTAATTATAATTAAAAAACTAATTATATATTAGTTAATGGTCAATCTTTACACAAAAATAGCAACCTTGTATCAGATATAAGTGAACGATTGTTGTGTAAAATGCTATCTTGATGAACCATTAACTTGGTCGCAAATACCGGCCACTGCTGTCAAACTTCATGTAAATACTTATAGTCAGTAAACAATCTCTCAAACTTCACAAAAATGAGCCCTTCAACTATTCTATGCGTATGTGGATGTAATAATAACACCACCTTGTTAAAAACACTTTAGTCGGAACGATGAACGATTAGAAATGAAACTGTGTAAAAGTCCGAACCGTTCCTTTTAGTGAATCGTTCAATGGAACTAGGTCGTTCCGGAACGACACAACTCTAGCTGCTTGTTTGCATTGTGGAAACTATACATTAGCCGTCAAAATAAAATAAAGAGATTGCGATAAGCAAACTGAAAAATATTTTTAACTCTAAATTATATAATTAGCTCAAATTTATAGCATACTAAAAAATAGTAAAGAAAATAACTAGAAATAACAATTCCCTTCATATAAAATTTATCTTAATTTTTCGCATACTTCTGAGGCAACTGTTAAAGACAGAAAATTATTGTTCAAATGCTGATTATGAAGCTGAGGTTTTTTAAGTGCCAATTTTTTTTTGTCTTCTCTTTTTTTTAAACTAACATACAAGAACTGAGTTTAAAATATTTAATGATTTTTTTACTATTATCTTGGCTCCCTTCAATTGGTGGGCGTTTGCTGTTTGGCTGACAATCTGGCAAGAAGATGAAAGCTTGCGTGGAAAGCTCATAAATTTGCAGGCATAGAAAAAAAAAAGAAATCAAGCCTCACTGAGATTTGGCAGATATAAAAATTTCATTTGGCACTTTTGGCATAAAGTGTGTCTTCAGGCGATACCCAACAATGCAGTTTTTCTTTATTTTTCCTCTTTTCAAGAGATATATATATAAAAGTAGTTGAATGTAAATAGAAATGGATAGAGAATTGCAAATGTCGTTATTTTATCGTGTCACGCGTGAGTCACGCGTGATTCACGTGATTAGTGATCAAATATTATAACTAATCACGCGTGAGTGCGTGAGCGTAACTGAAGAAAATTTACTCGTGTGTGATCGTGCGTGAGCTTTTTTTAATAATCACGCACGAATTCTCACGCTCTTACGAGATAACATTCCTATACATACATACATGTGCGGAATGTCAATTTTTGATATACGAGAATTCGAATTCGAATATTTAAAATGATATCCGTGAATACGAATATTTAAAACGACATTAAATTAACTTTGCTTTATTTTAATTTACATTGTAAATTTTGCAAAAACACGAGCATACATATATACATAGATATGTATATAATAAATACATAGATATGTATAAAATATATACATATTATTTATATGTAAGAACCTATTTTTCAACCCAAAAAACATGAAAAGTATGTTAAACATATACTTTTTCGTGAATGTGCGTGATCGTGATAAGTTGTAAACCACTCGTGCGTGATTAAAAATATTTTATTCGTGAGCGTGCGTGATCGTGAAAATTTTCAAAATCATTCGTGCGTGTCGTGAGTCAGAAAACACTCACGTGCACATCTCTAGAAATGGAAGTATGTAAAGGGTGTTTTTTATTGAGGTATAGAACTTTAAGTTGGCATCACTTTTTTAACTGGCGGCCATTTTGTCAGCTGTCAAGTGATTAATATTTAGTTTGGTTTGCCATTTCATCATGAACAGGTTGACAAAAGAACAACGCTTGCAAATCGTGCAAATTTATTTCGAAAATAATGGTTCAGTTCGCGTAGTTTACCGCAAGCTCCGTCCATTTTATGGTCGACATAATCGTCCATCAGAGCAATTAATTCGGTTAACCATGGATCGTTTTCGCACTACGTTTACTCTATGTGATGATACGCATCCGCAGAGACGTCGAACAGTGCGCACCGAAGAAACAATTGCCGCTGTAGAGCAAAGTGTTGAAGAGGACCCGAATGAATCGATTCGCCACCGTGCACAGCAATTGGAGCCGACTAACCGACTATTTTGTTCCCGAATTGGATGGCATGAATGTGGATGAGTTGTGGTTCCAACAAGACGGCGCTACATGCCACACAGCGCACGTCACAATCGATTTATTGAAGGAAACATTCGATGAGCGCATAATTTCGCGGAATGGACCTGTCAATTGGCCACCAAGATCGTGTGATTTGACACCATTGGATTATTTTCTTTGGGGATATGTGAAGTCGCTCGTCTACGCCAACAAACCAGAAACGTTAGGGGACTTGGAAGCCAACATTCGTGGCGTTATTGCCAACATACGGCCCCATATGCTCGAAAAAGTGGTTGAAAATTGGACCTGTAGAATTACCTTTATTCGAGCCAGCCGCGGGGGCCACATGCCCGAAATCATATTTAAACATTAATGGCATAAAATTATCCTTCCAATAAAGTCAAATTGATTGACATTAAAATGATTTTCTTGTGTTTTATTTCAATTTAAAGTTCTATACCTCTTAAAAAACACCCTATATATAAGTATGAAAATATTGCTACAAAATAATTGAAAATAAAATCTTAAGAAATATGCTTTGTTTGAATCTTATGATACTCGAAGAAAATAACAAGAAGGAAAATAAGACTTTGCAATGTTGTTAACGATGACGATAATCGTAAATTACAACTACATAAAAACTTTAAAACTCAACGCCATTGTTGTATTTGATTTGAAGCTAAGATGTTTTTTTTTTTTTTTTTTTTTTTTTTTTTTTTTTTGTTCATTACTATCACGCACATAAATAAATACAACTGTCACTTCAACTTCAAATTAAACATCTACAATTAATTTGCAAGACGTTGGAAACCAGAAATATTTGTTGCACAGCTTTTCTAATGAAAAGTCATTTCTAAAGAATTTTTTCTTAAAGAAAGTTAAAAGGAACACTTTTAGAAAGCAAGAAAATAAATTTCTAATGCATAATTCGAAAAACAGTAAAGATTCGTTTTTTATACGAAAACAAATTATTTGTTTGGTCTCTAAGAAATTTGATGCCTTTCGCATACAAAAATTTAATGAAAATAACTTTTTTATAAGGAAAAAAAAAGAACGGAAAGAACAGTCATTTTATATAAAAAGTTTATTGTGTATTCTATATAAAAACTACCTTTTATATAAAGAGTAGAAAGTGTCTTTTATATAAAAAGTACATTATATACAAAGTACGTTTTATACAAAAAGTATCTTTTATCTAAAAAGTACCTTTTATACAAAAAGTATCTTTTATCTAAAAAGTACCTTTTATACAAAAAGTATCTTTTATCTAAAAAGGACCTTTTATACAAAAATTATCTTTTATCTAGAAAGTACCTTTTATATAAAAAGTAGCTGTTATATAAAAAGTGCCTTTTATGTAAAAAGTACCTTTTATATAAAAAGTTCCATTATAGAAAAAGTGCCTTTTATATAAAAAGTACATTTTATAAAAGTACCTTTTATATAAAAAGTATCTTTTATATAAAAAGTGCCTTTTATATAAAAAGTATCTTTTATATAAAAATTGCCTTTTATATAAAAAGTTCCTTTAATATAAGAAGTACATTTTATAAAAAAAAGTACCATTTATATAAAAAAGTACCTTTTGTAAAAAGGCATTTTTCTAAAAAGTAAACTTTGTAAAAAGTTCCTTTTGTTAAAAGTACTTTCTGTAAAAAAACCTTTTGTAAAAAGTACCTTTTGTAGAAAGTACCTTTTGTAAAAATATCATATATAAAGAGTACTTTTTGTAAATAAGTACTTTTGTAACAAGTACCCGTTGTAAAAAGTAACTTTTGTACAAATAACGTTTTGCAAAAAGTACCTTTTGTAAAAAGTTCCTTATCTATAAAGGACATATTGTAAAAAGTATCTTTTATTAAAAGTACCTTTTGTAAAAAATACCATCTGTAAAGAGAATATCTTGTAAAAGGTACTTTTTATAAATAGGTAACTTTTGTAAAAAGTACCCATTTGTAAAAAAGTAACTTTTGTAAAAAGTACTTTTTGTAAAAAATACCTTTTGTAAAAAGTATCATTTGTAAAGAGCATATTTTGTGAAAAGTACGTTTGGTAAAAAGTATCTTTTGTAAAAATTACCTTTTGTAAAAAGTATGAAAAGTACTTTTTATAAAAAGTACTTTTTATGAAAAGTTCCTTTTATACTAAGTAACTCTTGCTAAAAACTCTTTTATATAAACTATCTTTTATAAAAAAATAGCCTTAATAAAAAGTATCTTTCATATAAAGAAATTAAAAAAAAATCAAATAAAAAGCAACATTTACAATATAAATGTTTTATAAAACTTTTTGTTACTATGACCTAAATGCCATTTCACTGTTCCATTTACAAGACTAGTTTCATGCAATTGCGACAATTTCATACAATTCTCTTGGCTTAAAATAGTACTGTAAACATTCACAAAATCTTATTAGAAACTTTAAGTTCATTTCATTTTTTAACAAATTCAGCACATTCAACAAATCTTCGTCAAAATTCACATCAAACACAAAACACCAAAGACAGACGTGCCCTAACATCTAAAACATACAAAAAAAATCTAATTTAAAAGGACACATGTTAAATCCCAGTTTGTTGTCATGAACTTTTTTATTCCGGTTTCTTAACATTTGGCTTAAATTGTTGATTTTCTTCATAATGCGTCTGTCTGACTGTCTGTTTGTTATATAATTTAGGATTATATAAACTAAATAGAAGAATAAACCCCGAAACACTTAATACAATCACTTTTATGGTTTGTGTAGAAATATTGTTTGACTTAAGGGGTCTTGATTGCCAAGAGAAGTGAATAAAGAATAAAGAAAAAATTAAGCCCACACACTCACCCACATAAATATAAAATCAAAATAAGACTTCAAGTTAAATACAACTTAAATAAGGGGTCACCACAAAATCATCAACGTCTCCAGCAACGGAGACGCAAAAGATACGAAGATACGAGGATACGAGTTTGGTTAACATTTTGAATATGTTTAAGAGAATTTGAATGAATTGATGATGGTTGGTTATTTGTCTCAATGAACTAAAATACTGAAAGCAACAAAAAACAAACATTATGGCAAATCAAAACGTTGAAGACATGCATGATGACAGCCATGATGAGGATGATGAGGATGATGAGGATGATGAGGATGATGAGGATGATGTAGATTTTGATGATTATTTTAACACTTAACACACAGAAAAGGTTTATGTTCAGTTAGACAAGACATGATAATTGCTTGCAACTATAACTCGCAGGGAATTGTTGATTTGATTTATAACTTTAATTTTATTCTTGCAATACTTCATAAAGGATAGGTAAGGATTTTTTTCTAATTCGGCCAGTTTTTTTATTAATATTTACGAGTCTATTATATTTTATTATGACGAGCACAAAATGGTTGATTGATCGAAAAGCAATTAAGAAAGTTAAATTTTATTGAATGACGTTATTGGCAGATGGAAAAATTTTGCTTGATTTTTTAACGTGTGGAAGAAGTGAATGATGAGGCATAAAAAAGGAGAACATTTTCTTACGGGAATCATGTATGTGTGTACTTTCATTTTAAGCAGTTCATGTAATATTAAAATGTCATCTCAATAGATATATCGACCCATAACAGCAAAAAAAAAAGCTTAACCGATACATTTTTTGGACCTCATTTTTTGACGAAAATCGATTTTGGTCAAAAAAAAAATCAATTTCGAAAATTATGGCGGTTAAGCTTTTTTGGCGGTTATGCCATGACATATTGAAGGTTTGAAGGGATTTTTTTACATTTCTCTTTTCATTCGTAATTATAATTATATTTTTACTCTTCTGTCATTTTCTATTCTGACGTATGTATGTAAGGCAATTTTGGGCAAATTTGAGGTTAGGAAGTAAATTGGCTGTCAAATGATGAAATGTCAAGCTGTCATACTTTGACATTTATTTAGTAAAAAGTTGGAAAATTGTAACCACGAACAAACGAATTTTAAATAAAAATAAATTTTAAATTCAAAATAAATGAACGAAAACAAGGATTTTTCCCCAATCGGGGAAAAATCCCTAAGTTGGGAGCAAATCCCCTCAGCTGGCAACGCTGATGTTGACATCAGTGACCTTTGATTTCAGCAAAATGACGCTAGAAGCAACACAGCCGGCCAAACAATTCAGTTATTGAATAAGAAATTTCCGGTTGCCGCATCGTTCTTGTGATTTAACGCCACTGGATTATATTCTCTGGGGCCATTTTAAAAACCGAGTTTACATGAACAAACCACAAACAGCTGACGCTCTGAAAGATGAAACTCGGCGCTAATTTGACGAGATAAGCGAAGCTTTGTTGCAAAATTTGGTTCAAAGTTTTGTGAAAAGAGCGGACGTCTGCTGACGTCCTAGAGGTGGACATTTGCCCGACATCATATTCCACTATTAATTCCCATATTACTACTTTGTCAAAAAAAAAGTATTTTTAACCTTAAATTTGCCCGCCGTTGGTATCTGGAAATCATCTTTGTGTTTCTCTTATAATTTTTCATTTCGAATGAAAATTTAGAATCTTTAACGATCACAGTCAGATCTTTTGACTTTTTTTATATAAAACTAGCATTTCCCCGCGACTTCATTCGCATCCAGTAAGAAACTGAGAAGATTTTAAACTGTATTTATACCAATCTGGTCAAAAACAGAAAAACTACCAACAGCACAAATTTTGGCTTAAAAAGCGATACGAACTTTAGCCCATTCAAATCATAAATATAGAAACAAATGAAGTTCGAAAAATAATAATTAAATAAACTAAATTAATAGTCATTGGCTTGTGGCAAAAATTATATAAATATACTTAATAGTAACAAACCAGAAAAGTTTGTCTTAAGTAAAGGGTGTTTTTTATTGAGGTATAGAACTTTAAGTTGGCATCACTTTCTTAACTGGCGGCCATTTTGTCAGCTGTCAAGTGATTAATATTTAGTTTGGTTTGCCATTTCATCATGAACAGGTTGACAAAAGAACAACGCTTGCAAATCGTGCAAATTTATTTCGAAAATAATGGTTCAGTTCGCGAAGTTTACCGCAAGCTCCGTCCATTTTATGGTCGACATAATCGTCCATCAGAGCAATTAATTCGGTTAACCATGGATCGTTTTCGCACTACGTTTACTCTATGTGATAATACGCATCCGCAGAGACGTCGAACAGTGCGCACCGAAGAAACAATTGCCGCTGTAGAGCAAAGTGTTGAAGAGGACCCGAATGAATCGATTCGCCACCGTGCACAGCAATTGGAGCCGACTAACCGACTATTTTGTTCCCGAATTGGATGGCATGAATGTGGATGAGTTGTGGTTCCAACAAGACGGCGCTACATGCCACACAGCGCACGTCACATTCGATTTATTGAAGGAAACATTCGATGAGCGCATAATTTCGCGGAATGGACCTGTCAATTGGCCACCAAGATCGTGTGATTTAACACCATTGGATTATTTGCTTTGGGGATATGTGAAGTCGCTCGTCTACGCCAACAAACCAGAAACGTTAGGGGACTTGGAAGCCAACATTCGTGGCGTTATTGCCAACATACGGCCCCATATGCTCGAAAAAGTGGTTGAAAATTGGACCTGTAGAATTGGCTTTATTCGAGCCAGCCGCGGCGGCCACATGCCCGAAATCATATTTAAACATTAATGGCATAAAATTATCCTTCCAATAAAGCCAAATTGATGGACATTAAAACGATTTCTTGTGTTTTATTTCAATTCGAAGTTCTATACCTCTTAAAAAAACACCCTATAGAACAAAAATAAGCAAATTAACTAACATGTGTATAATTAGTAAAGAACAAACGACAATGGTAAGACTGTTGTAAATTTAGAGATGGTAAAGTGAGCTTTCATTACAAAAAATCTTTCAGCAAATTGAAATACGATGAATCAAAACAATTTACATATTCCATTTGCAAAAAAGTTTCGTATATAAAGCAGAAGTCTACATCAACTGACATCACAGACAGTGGACCAAACTAGAGATGGGCGCATGTTGTGTGTTTTCTGCGTGTTCGTGTCAGAAAATCTGATTTCGTGCGTGTTCGCTTCGTATAGTGTTCAGCAACATTGACACGAAAAACACGAAACGATTTTACGTGCAAAATATGTATGCATGAATTTCCAGGAAAAAATTTAATATTTATTTTGTATCGTTAAACACGCAAGCACCAGCCATGGTATGGCACTTTTAAGGTTAAAGTTTCGTATATAGTATCAGCTGTTGACAATGCCAACTAGGCACCACTGTTTGAAAATTTACGCTTGAAAAAAGTAATTAATTTTTGGGAGCAAAATGAAAAATAAAATTCAAGAAGCTATTTGTAGAAATGATGAAAAATACCAATTGGTAACGAACGACCAAGCCAGAAGCGATGTTTGGGAGAATTTTTCTCTCATTGATTGTGATGGCAAATGTATAAATTACGTATGAAACAATAAAATAAAACAAAAACAATTTTTTTTTTAATTTTTTTAAAAGAACTAATAATCTTAATTTTAATAAGTGAAATATTAATTTGGAATTATTAGTGCGTTTAAAAAAATTTTAAACTTAAATTGTAACAATTCCACTAAAAAACACTAATTAAAAACGATTTTTTGTTATTGTATTTCATTTCGTGCGTGTTGTGCAGTTTCGTGTCGGGAAATTTTTTGGCGTGCGTGTTTCGTACGTGTTGAATATCATGGTATTCGTGTTCGTGCGTGTCGTGTTGGAAAAATTCGACACGCGCCCATCTCTAGACCAAACACAGAAGAACGCTGATGATGAAGGTTTAGTGGCCTTCGAAAACGGCTAGCTGTTCCGTTCAACTATGTGTTAGTCAGAATATTCACAACTAGCTTTGGTGTTATTTGTTCATTAATAATTATCACATGTAATTTGGCCAAGGTTGGCAAACGGTATCGTAAAAATACCGATACCGATTCAAATACCGTTAAAATTGGGTACCGGTATCAATACCGATACCGAAACTCATTTCGGTTAGAAAATACCGGTATCGACAATACCGTTTATGTCTATACCGGTACTTACCGGTATACCGGTTTCCGTAAAAAAACTTAAAAAACTTAATTTCAATTAACTTTTTTGAAATTAATTACAGAAACAAAATTTCCCCCTTTAGACGTTCTTATTCAGCTCTATTCTTACTACTTTTTATCGACAACAAAGTGTAAGCACACCATAATCAAATACGTATGTATAAACTAGAGTTTTTCTTTTCCCGGAGTTTTTCATTTCACGGGAAAGCGGGAACGACTTGCCGGCTTCCCGCGAAATGCCCGCCCAGTGCAAAACAATACAAAATATTTTTAATTTAATTATTTCAACAAAAAAAAAAATATAATTCATGAGATCGATTAAATAAAACGTTTTATAAGCACATTAGTAAAAAAAAATAATACCATTTGAGATCTTTAAATAATAGTGATGCATATATACCAATATTATATGTAAATGCAAAAAAAAATTATTTATTTATTTATTGATACATATTATACAAAGTAAATTTGCATAATATGGTGTTGAACAAACATGGGTGGAGTAACTAAACAATATGCCCAGGATGTTATTAACAGTATTTTAAAAAAGTTTTGTGACTGACTGTACACGACGTATGCCTTGACATAGGAAGTAGCAACGTGGTTGTTAAAGAAATTCCATACAAAAACGCAAGATTATACGGACGATAAACTCTCGAAGGCCAAACAATACACACAAGCCTGACCGCACTTAAAAAAATATATTATTAAATAAATATTACAAAATAGGACTTTAGTACAGAACAGTGATGTAACGAATGTCAATTTTTGATATTCGCGACTACGAATATTTGAAACAATATTCGCGAATACGAATACGAGTATTTAATGTGAAATTTATAGACATTAAATTAGGGTTCTAATTACGCCTGCAATATGAAATATTAAAAAATTGTTATGAAAAAGAACTTCATACTCCTCTTGGCGCACTTTAAAGTTAATAAAAACTATCCAAAAATTTGAATGATCGTCAGTAAATAATATTTCAAAATGAGCAAAAATTTCTATAAAAAACTTAATTAAATTCGTATAAACTAATATTTTTATCCATTTATTTAAATTTGGTTTAGGATTTATGCATTTATTTATTTAATTTTTTGGAAAAATATTCGTATTCGCCTGAGTTTGATGAATACGAATGCGAATATGAATATTTAAAAATTGCCGAATATTCGGCCATCACTAGTACAGAATAAGCATTAATAGAATCGTTCTTTTTACCTAAGAGAATCTGAAATTATTTTGTAATTTTTCTTTTATTTCCTTGCACATTTCTGTTTTTACTTTTATGAATTGTAGAATTAAATTTTGAACGTCGCGTTCTGCTTATGGCAAATAAAGGCCTCTTAGTCTCAGAGCCCATGCGTGCCAGATGTAAACTCGGCCTTAATTGTTGTAAAGTTTTAGCTATTGTGCTAGTGACATGACCTTATTATTGCGCCATCGCATTCATAAAATGAATAACGACACTCATCAAGTTGCCATAATATAAAAAAAAAATCCCTGGAATTCTCGTACATTTTCCGGGAAATACCGTTTGAAAAACACTAGTATAAACGTTTATAACCAGGCTGTCAAGAGATGCGTCAGAGTGCCGAAAACCAATCGGCTTTTTATAGAAATGAATACACATGTACCTATACCTTTCTCTCGGTTTTCTCTCTGTGGGCAGCTCTGATCTAAACATACTCATGCATGTATGTATGTTTATACAAACATACAAGTTTACACTACACTAAACTTAGTTTTTTTATGTTACTGTTTACTAAAGACTTTATGTAAAATTACTTACTTTTAACTTAATAAAAAGAGGTTTTTTGCTATATACACTGTATGAATCAATAAACTTCACAGTAATAGCGGTATACCGGTATACCGGTATTTTAAACTCGATAACGGTATGTACCGGTAATACCGATACCGAAATAAAAAAAATACCGTTACCGTTACCGATACCGAAATTTTTAAAATAATTGTACCGGTATTAATACCGATACCGTTATTTGTTTCGGTTTCCAACCTTGAATTTGGCTTAAAAAGCGATACGAACTTTAGCCTGTTCAAATCATAAATATAGAAACAAATGAAGTACGAAAAATAATAATTAAATTAACAAATTTTTGCCGTTTTACCCTGTTTCGCGAAACTTTCATGATTTTTTTTTCTTTCATATTCTTCTTCTCCAGACAATAACAAATAAAACAAAAAAGGGTATCGGTCCAGCCATTCACGCATGATGCCGTGTCAAAAAAAGGATTAATTTTTATACATATAGATATTTAAGACAAACTTACGTAAGGCTTTTTTGGAAATTGAGTCAAGTTGCACATACCTGAAAGAAAATAAAAAAAAGAAAATTATATTAACAATTTTAAAATTCATTAAAAATTCTTTGTAAAATCAAATTAATTAGGTCAACTTCAGCTGTTCTTAGTGTTTTCTTTTTCATTGATATCTATACTTGACTGTCTGTCAAGTTGTATGTCAAGGCATCGTCCAATAACAAACAACTAAACCAATACCTAGATTTTTATTTTATAAGAATATATGTATGTATAAATAAAATTTAAAATTAATTTACACTTATTCTAACTATCAATTTATTATTCAATTATGTATCATTTTATTGCATACATACATAATTGATGCAATCTAAATGTGAATGAAACTTATAAATTGATAATTTCCACTACCATAAACAAAATTGCAAAAATATAGAAGTGTAATAAAATAGACAAATGCCGAAGCCCGAAAAAGTATATTAAAATAAATTGGTGATCAATAGAAAAGCGAAAAGTATGAACGGAATAATAAATGACAATCGATTTAACCATAAGAGCAGCAAAAAATAAAAAACAAATAAGATGAAAAAAGTATATAAGGTTGCACAAAAAATATAATGGTCAAGCGAAAACAAACAGCAAAAAGATTTATGAATGTTCTTTTCACTCCTTACCAATAAAAATTTTTGCCACACTTTGGTTTTTTTTCGCTTTTGCCTTTAAAGTGAAAACCAACGACCACTAGCATTTTTCCATAGAAAAGAACATTCTACGTACAAGATTTAAAATTGTTTGTTAAAATATGGCTGATACCTTAGAGATGGGCGTTAAGTCGAAGTGATTGGGACGAATCACTTACTACCTAAGAAAAAGCGTTTAATAGAACATGTTGCGATTTTGTCTTTCGACTTTGAATTTCTTCACATTTACATCAATTTTGTGACAAAACTTTTATTTATATTTTTTCATAAAAAATTATATATTTAACTTAAAAAATTGGCAACACTAGTCATGAGCTACAACAAAATAAACACAGCTGACTAGAGTAAACACAAGAAATTATGCACCAAAATACATTTGTTTAAAAAAAAATAAATTAAGTTTTAAAAAGTGTGTTGTTGTGCTGCCAAACAATAAAAGCATTGCTATTGTCATTTTGATGTTGCAAAATTTAAAGTGAGTAAATTTTTACAGCCTTATTTATAAAAATTATAGGCTTTTTAAAAAGAAATTTTATGAAAATTTGTTTTAAAAACCCTTTATTAATAAGTTTTATAAATAAGGCTTTTAATATAAAAGCATAATATTTAATCTATAGTATGTCTACATTTTTTTTTAAACTTTAAAGTTTTTATATTGCTGTTTATTTTATTAAATAAAAATTGCATGTCTATATTTAAGAATTTATTAGGCTAAAGTTCGTATCGCTCTATATTACATAAATATAGAAACAAATAATAAAGTTCGTACAGTAATAATTAAAACTAACAAAAAATTTTTTATGATTTAATTAGGCTGAAGTTCGTATCACAATAATAAACAATAATAATTAAAACTAAAAAAAAAAATTGTTTATGATTTAATTAGGCTAAAGTTCTTAACACTCTGTAAGCCAAATTACATGTGAGGAACAAATAAGACCAAAGTTAATTGTAAATATTCTGACAAACACTAGAAGAACGGAACAACTAGCCTTCATCATAACCTTTTTATGTGTTTGGTCCACTATGTGTGGATCAGTTGAAGCAAATTTACTTTTATATACTCATTTTTCAGTGCAATTGGAATATGTGAATTGTTTTTTGTAACGAAAATTACACCAGTCTTCTCAGTTCAAATAATAATAATTAAAATTAAGTAAAAATTAATAGCTATGGGCAGTGTGCACACTTCTACCGATATTCGGTAGATTCTGCCGAATATGTTTGCGAATTTAACAATCTACCAATTCTGCCGAACAAGGCCTGAAATATACCGAATATTGTTATTTAGTAATTTAAGTCGATATATGTGTAAATTGGCTATTTTGCCACATAGCAGTGCGGCCGCAGAGCGGTAATTTTCTGTCATGAAAATCATTAAAACAGAACAAGGAAATCGGTTAAAAAATTAAACTATAAGTAACCTAATATTTGCCAAATTTATGCCTTGGGGATGAAATACATATTTATTCCTACCAATGATTTAATAATTTTTGCACAAAAGTTTGTCAAATAAAAGTCATTTTAGTAGCTTTATAAAACCTATGTACAAAAACTCAATTCATGTTATTTATGTTTATTACTTTATGTATGCAAAGCATATCTATATAAAGGGTAAGAGCAAATAAGTAGGGATGACACTTTTTTATTGGAAATGCTTCATTGTTTATATCAGTTTCATTTCCAATCACATCTGAAGATTTGAATGCGCTTTTGGAACATGTTTAGTTTGATACTCCTTGCTTACTCCTTATTTTGTTATTTTTATGTTTCTTTGAATTGTTATTTTTTTATGTTTCTCTGAATAAAAAAAAATTCTACCGAAATTTTTTCAAATCTACCGATTTTTTTTTTGTCGATTCTACCGAATTTAAAAAAAAAATTAAGTGTGCACACTGGCTATGGGTTTGTGGCAAAAATTAAATAAATATAATTAGTAGTAACAAACAAACAAAGTTTGTCTTAAGTAGAACAAAAATAAGCAAATTATTTGGCAAGTGCATAATTAGTAAAGAACAAGCGACAATTGCAAGACTGTTGTAATTTTTGTTATTGTTTTATTTTTAACGGTTCGCAGCTTCAAATTAAAGTCTGGTACTCTGTCCAAAGTTGTGAAAAATTTTCAGCACCATTTATTATTTCGCGTGAAAAATTTGACATGTACTAAATGTAGCCCAACTCGCGTTTTTTTCTCGCTTTTTAAATTTCTCGCTTTTATTGCTTGAAGGTATGCAACATTGTTAAAATTCCGTGCGATAAAAGCACTGCTCATGTTGTTTCGCAGCTATACTAAAATGATGCCAGACTAATTTTGCATGCAAAGACATGATTTTACGTGTTTTTCACAACAAGAACAGAGTACTACTTTTGCGAATTTATTTCGCAAATATTTCATACCAAATACTTTTATATGTAGTTTGACAGCATTTCGCACGAAATTCCGAACAGAGTACCAGGCTTAAAGCGAAAAAATTCCCATAAAAATCATTCACAATAGGGCGTATACTTTTCGATATTGCCACATCTTGAGCAAAAATATACGATAGCGATTTTGTAAACAGGGAAAAACATCCAAGGGAAATTTTATTCACCATAAGGGTGAATAAGTGCTTTTGAATTTTGCATTGCTTTCACAGAAATATTAACTTGTTGAATAATTAACTCTCATACCGTTCTTTGTATTGTGTAAAATTTTCATACAAATATCTTGTTTAATCAACTCTTAACTGCAAAATAAATTTCTCCTTTTCCATTAAGTTGTGTGTAAATTGAAAACTTTAAACTCGTTTTCTGGAAAACTTTTTTTTTTTTTTTTTAGTTATGACGTTGCTTGCGTAAATGAGCGATATGTCCAACAAAGAAATTCGTTGGTTCAAATGCAAAAATTTTTAAGAATTTGTTTGCAAAAAAAAATATTTCTTTTAACCAAATTACTTCATTCAAAAAAAATTTAAATTAAATAGTAAAGAGATCCCATGCGCATTTCACTGTTGATTATGCAGATCATCAGGGAGAAGAAAAAAAACACTTATCATTTTTTCTGTGTCCTTAAATTTAATAGAAAGTATGATTTAAAAAAATTCAAGATGACATTCATCACTTCGTTGATATTTTGTTCCTTTTTTTTTTTTTAATTTTACTTATAAATAACTTCGGCGATAACGAACAAAATTTCCAGATGCCTCGGATTCTCTTAAAACGTATATTTTATTTAAAAAAAAAAAACTTTAATAAAACGAATAGATGATTTCATATTATTAATAAAGTCACTTATGCCACTTTCAAAATAAAGGGTTATATTCACTCACGATATCATCTCTAATTTTGTGCAAACATGAATGCTGAACCAGAACCACGCATCCATTCACATGAGTGTAAACAAGTGTAATGTTAGTAAAACTATAGCATATCTTAGGGGACCATTCAAGTAAATATTTTCCTCAAACTCTTGCACAAATATTTTCGAAGAAAAAAAAAACTCTGATAACAATGCATGATGGTAAATACAGACACTTATTCAGGATAAAATTTAACAAAATGAGTTTGTTGTTATTGGCAAAATTGTGTAAAAGAATGATAGACATTTACATGTAATTGCAAACATTTACATTTTTTGTCAAAATATATTTCAAAATATGCTATAGAATGATTTATCAAGAAATTTCTACAGCAATAAATAATATTTATGCAGGAGGGTAAATATAAATGTAAACGTATATACGAGTATGTCCTGCTACTGTTTATATTTGTCAGAATTATAAATTGAATTCATTATAGACAAATATTTGCTAAAGTTTTTTTTTCAGTAAGAGAATGTTTAATTGTTAACCACAATACATTTTGCTTTCTTTTATGTTTTCTCTCTATGGAAATTTATTTAAGTATACCGGAAATTGTAATACAACGATAAAAATACAAAGATAATATGCAGCACATATTACAAAACAAAAATCTTAAACAAATCGTTTTTAATTAGAAATCCAAATATTTAAGTAAATATGCATAAATGTATTGAAAGATGTGAAAAAAAGTTTTAGGAAATAGTGCAAGGAAAGCATTCAATTAAATTTTTGTTGTACGAATATAGTTAAACGAAGGAGCAATAATTAATTTTCTTACAGCATCATGTGTCACGTTTCGGTAACGAATGTGAGATCTTTACGAATTGAACAAATTGTTATCAAGTCGTGAAACACGATACGTATGTTCATATTTTTGTTTATTTAAGTTTTTACATGAAAGAACTTGTGTAAAATAAGACAACCAATATGACTATTTAAGTTTTCTCGATGCGATATTTTCTCACAAGTTATACAAACGAGGAAATTAAATATAAAGTTTTGTTGGGAATTCAAAAAATTAACTGACGTCATTATATAGCCGATACACCAAGATAGCTAAGTACTTTTTTATTTGTGTAGCCCTGTTATTTGGGTATCAAATTCCCTCTCTGTGCCTAGTCTGGTCCATATCGCGTATATGCATACTCTAGGTTTAGTTTATGCCTTGCCTATGTCTAGTCTTACTATACTCTATGTTTAGTTTATCGTTTATCTATGTCTAGTCTATGTGTACTTTATGTCTAGTCTACATCTAGTCCATATCTAGTATATGCCTAGTATATATCTAGCCCATGTCTAGTCTATGTCCAGTCTATCTCTAGTCTATATCTAGTCCATGTCTAGTCTATGTCTAGTCTATCCCTAGTCTACATATGTCTAGTCTATGTCTAGTCTATGTATAGTCTATGTCTAGTCTATGTCTAGTCTATGTCGAGTCTATGTCTAGTCTATATCTTGTCTATGTGTAGTCTATGTCTAGCTTAAGTCTAGTCTATATCGAGCCAATGTATCCTCTTTATCTAGTCTATATTTCCTTTATGTCTCGTATATGTCTATTATATGCCTATTCTTTGCCTAGTCTATGTCTAATCTATGTCTAATCTATGTCTAGTCTATGTTTAGCTTATGTCTAGTCTATATCTAGACTATACCTAGTCTTTTTCTAGTTTATATTTCCTTTATGTTTCGTCTATGTCTATTATATGTCTATTCTTTGCCTAGTCTATGTCTAATCTATGTCTAGTCTATGTCTATTCTATGTTTAGCTTATGTCTAGTCTATATCTAGACTATACCTAGTCTTTGTCTAGTTTATATTTTCTTTATGTTTCGTCTATGTCTATTATATGTCTAGTCTATATCTAGTTTAAAAATTTTAAATAAATAAAATTTTCATGAATAATCGCAACTTTTGATCCAATTTCTTGTTGAAATAAAAATAAAAATAAATTAAAACTATAACAGTTGCCACTTTATACTACTTTAAAACTAATATTGAACGAACAAAAGCATTCTAATATAAATTTGACTTGTAAACAAATTTGAAATAATTTTTTGTTTTCATAATATGCGAGCATGTTCTATATCTCTAGAGTTCAAAATAACTTTTTAACAACTTTAAATTTTTATAGAATACAATTTAGATTTTTTGTTTTGCACTTTCAATTGTTATACAAAAATGTTTAATTTTACACTTGATTACAACCGGGTCTCTTTTTGGGTGCATGTGTATGCATGCATTCTAGTTAAAATAATCATTGCTCAATACCGGAAACTAAACAATTTCCGGTGGTATACGTGACTGCGTGAGTACAAAATATTTTTATAAATACATACACAATTGCTGACTTAAAAGTATTGCGTATTTATTTTTATTCTTCCTTTTTATGGGTAGAAATTTTGCTTTGTCGTTGTTGTTTTTTTTTATTGTACATTTAGTTGTAATAAAACCCTTTAAAAAAAACGGATGTTCTTGCTGACATTTTATTTTACTTAAAATATATAAAACGATACATATTTAGTTAAGTGAAACAATTTTTATTTATACGAGGCTCGTGAAAAAGTTTTTGGTAAATTTAAATTCTCAATTTATTTATCATAGATTGTTTTGCTACAATTAACACAGCATAAACATAAAATGGCATAAGCTAACATATCAAAATAACATAACATAACACATTATAACATAACATAAAATATAACGGCAAATTGTAATATAAAATAATATAATCATCTTTATCGTGAATATTAAGGGAATAAATTCTGGGGAATATATTTTTTTTTTATTCCCATGCACAATAAATTGGCATCGCCAATTGTTGGGGAATAAAATAAACATCTGTTGCTAGCCCAATATGCTATTGTGAATTGATGTAATTTCATTTTAAGCATATTTTTAAAATTTGCTTAATAAATTGTTATTTATTCTTCAGCAAAATTTCGCTCCGATTAATGTTATTAGATGAAGAAAAATATTTATTGTAAAAAATAAAGAGACGAAATGTGAGAGATGCATCAAATCCACTGTGTTTATCAGATGTAATGTATGCACGCAAGTGAAAGATGAATAATTCATGCATTTCCACTCCTTTTAAAAATAAAATCAAACAATAAATAACTATTTAAAAAACCGCAGGACAACTATTTACATTGTGCTTAATTTTTTACTAAAAAAAAGATTTGTGAAAAAATACGCATAATTTTTGGGGAAAAACCCACGGAAATAAAAATTGGTGATGCCGTATTTTTTTCGAACATTCAAGTTTTTTCACGTGGAAATAATTCACGATTCCAACTTTAGGGAAAAGGAATATATTTCGAGGGAAAATATATTTACAATAGAGATTCAACGATGAAATATGATATATTAATTTTTTCTGCTTTATTAAATCCAAAAACTAATTTTTTAAGATATGTCTATGTTGCAATAAAGCAGCGGTATGTATCAATTTTTACCCTAAGAGAACCGAAATTCTAGAAAGAAATACGAACTTTGAAAATAATGTTAATAATGTTAATAGGTTGGAGAGCAATTTAAAAGTAGGCTTGTCTCTTGCTGACTAAATTTCTATTTGATCAATTGGTTTCAGTTCACTAGACTCCTTTCGTAAGTTTTCTTTATATCTCAGATTCAAGTCTAAAGGCTGCAAACGCAGCAACATTGGCAACATTCGTCTAAACGAAAGTCTCATTGAAAAATCGTACTCTCGAGTATGCAACATAGTGCACGGCCTTGATATTGTTGGCTTGCAAATGGGGCAAAATTCTTTTAAAAACTTTACTCTTCGATTCTTTTAATATAGACCAGCTTTCTTGGAATACTTGTCATTTCTACTTAGATTCCTTCTTCTTCATTAAAATTCTTACTAAGCCAAACAAGAAATTGTTTAAAATAATCCATACACACTTTACTTTAAACTCGTGAAATAAATTTTATTCTCCTTTCAGCCATTTTTCTACCGTTTAAACTTACAAATTTATAAATTGTTTAATAAATGTAATCATAAAATTTCCAACGTCGTCAACGTAATTTTATTACAAAAAAAAAATGCAACAATTTATCAAACAAATTAAAAAGCAGAAATTTACTTTCATTTATTTTTTTTCCTACAGACGTTTTCTTGCAAAAGTGGCAGTTATATTTATTTAGTTGAAGAAGAAAACATTGTTAACAAGAACGACGACACACATTAGCATGTAAAAACAGCACCAACAAAAATGACAGCAGCAGCATCACCATCACAAGCTGACAATAATACGAGTAAACTAACAAAACTTTGATTTTAAAAAGAAAAAAAACATGGGCTGGGGATTTGAGAGAGTGTGGGAGTGCGATGATGGTCTCTGTCCGTCTCATGGTGAAAGCGCAATGATTGATGGCTTAAAGCAATATTTTTGACATGAATATAGGATGAGTTGCGGCATACAAGCAAATGCATGCATGCTCTGGCATTTACAACAGGGAATTAAGGACACTAAATAACTTAAGATAACTGAAATATGTATTCGTATACATACATATGTATGTATATACATTTTAACTTCTTCAATATCAAATATTTTGTTTGTTTTTCCTTTTTAAGATCCCTAGATAATAATACTCGTATCATAACAAAGCATATCTACAAGTATGTCTACTCATACTTGAGGGTCCTTTGTTAGCCAAACATGTTATTTCATCTGTTTTTACTCGTATTTAGTGGATTGTGGATAAAGGAGTGGGTTTATATGCAGTTGAGATGACATGAAAGTGTAGATTGTTTTATATTATTTAACACGTGTACTTACAATGTCTCCCTCATACTTTCGTATGCAAGTAACTGGCATTTTCTTTCGTATCCTTAGAACTGTCATCAGCAGCAGCCATAAATAAAACAACGTTCAATTGAACACTTTACATCACTATCAATATTTTCAATATTGTTTTCAAAACAACTTGACAGTGGGCAGAGAGTAAGAAATATTACATTTTGTTATTGTTATGAAAAAAATATTAAAAATATGTTAAATACATTGGTCATCCTGTGTGCCTGTGTAACTAATATCCTTTAGACCTATGTATATCTTTCTATGCTTAAAGTTTCATCGAAATCGGTAGTTTATGGTTGCCCCACTTTTGGTTTTAGTTTTTAAAAAATGTATATATAGCCCACGTCTTCTTCTGGAACCATGGCTATGTAAATTTTAAATATGATAAAAATCATTTTATATATCTGTTGAGAGGCAGAATATGGCCCCGTGGCCTCCTTTTTTAACTACTTTAAAAAATATACACAGCCGATGTATTTTTAGGGTTCCGTACACCAAAGGTAAAAAGAAACCCTATTGTTTTCGCTACGCTTTCCGTCTGTCAGTTTGTCCGTCTGTCTGTCCGTCACAGGCTATTTTCTCGAGAACCGTAAGAAATTTGGACAGAGTATGCAGAACAAACATACAACAACAAATACATGAGAGTTAAAAATTAAAGGGTGTTCCAAAACGAGCAACGAAAAAAAATTCCATGTAATATACATACAATTATATGTACATATATAGACACTTACTGCCTTATTCATAAAAAATATTTCAGGTTTATTAAGCGCTTATTTGACATATTTATATGGGAAATTTGGCAAATAAATCTGAAATAAACCTAAAATATTTTTTATGAATGAGACGGTTAAAGTTTGTATTTTTATACAGACCACAATAATTATCACTAAAATTCAAAAAAAAAAAAAAAATCTAAATTAAAGGGTGTTCTATCAGTTAATTTAACTTTGACTATGTAATTTTGACAACTTGATGTATCTTGGAAATCTTAAGAGGCAGACTCTTGAAATTTCCAAAAACGGTAAAACTAAAAATTTAAAACTAAAAAAATCCCAAAATTAAAAAATCGCCATACCAAAAAAAAATCGCCAAACCCCTCAAAAATATAGTCAAAACGAAATATAAGCGCCAAATTAAAAAAAAATGAAACCAAAATAAATCGCCAAAAACCGCAAAAATCACCAAAAGATAAAAAATGATAAAAAAAATCGCCAAAATGAAAAAATCGCCAAAATAAAACAACGCCAAAAACACAAAAAAAAACAAAAACTAAAATCCCAAAAAACGAAAAAAAAATCCAAAACTGTATATTATATAGACTAAAGTTCGTATGATATTACATGTGTAGTGTCCCTACGGAAGCCTTGGTGTGCAGTCACAGTCGCACTTTACTGAATTTATTTTTGATGCAGAGGTATATAAGTATTGCATTTCATAAAAATGGCTTGCAAGATATTAGAGAGGCAGAAATCGCCTCTATAATCCCCACTTGCTCCTAGTTTTAATTATAAAAACAAAATGTGTTCTTGGATCACATATGACATTTATTGTACTTTTTAATGAAAATTAGAAATAAAATGGTTTTATGAAATAGAAATAGTTTTTATGTTATTGTATGCAAACGAACACTAAAATAAATTTTTTCTAATGAAAAGTTAAAAAATTTTGCACTTTTTTTAGAAAGTAAAACGGCATAAGTTTTGAAAAAATTGAAAATTTGAGTGGAACATGTAATTAAAGCTTAAATTAGACGTGACATAGCCATAATGCCATAGCCATAACCAAACCAAAATTCAATTGGTTTCTATGGGGAGAGTTATGGCGTTATGGCGAGTCACCTATAATCAAATACAGTGTTGCCCATTAGTTTGGTTCGAGCGGCTGTTCTCTATGGCTATGGTTATGTCACGTCTGATTGAGCTTTAAAATGCGTTTTAAGAGTACCCAAATTAATATTAGAGAACTGCGTAAACAATCTTGAAATGTAAATACGTCTTGTTTTTAAAATGTAGTGTCTTAGCATGTATTATAAAGGGTGGTTAAATTTTAAGGGCCGATATTGAGTGTGAACCACACCTAAACGTCAAGTTTTTTTATGCATTTCATTTGACATTTCTCAATTTCAGACGAACTCAATTTGAACCATGGAAAGATACACAATCGAGCAACGCGTTAAAGTTATTCAGGCTTATTACGAAAATGGGAGTTCAAATCAAAATGCATATCGTGCACTTCGTGATTTGATGATGAGGCACATTTTCACCTCAGTGGATTCGTCAATAAGCAGAATTGCAGCATTTGGGCGAATGATAATCCAAGAGTGATTGTCGAAAAACAAATGCACCCACAAAGAGTGACTGTTTGGTGCGGTTTATGGGCTGGCGGCTTCATCGGGCCGTATTTTTTCCAAAATGAGGACGGTCAGGCAGTTACTGTGAATGGTGTTTGCTATCGTGAGATGATAACGAACTTTTTATGACCTGAATTGGAAGATATTGATGTGGACGATATGTGGTTTCAACAGGACGGTGCCACTTGCCACACAGCTAACAAAACAATGGCTCTTTTGCGCGACAAATTCAATGGCTGTGTTATCTCACGTGGTGGCGATGTCAATTGGCCGCCAAGATCATGTGATTTGGCACCGTTGGACTTCTTTCTTTGGGGTTATTTGAAAGAAAAGATGTACGTCGGAAAGCCAGCAACAATTCGAGAGCTAAATGATGAGATAATTCGGCACATTAACGGAATAGAACCTCAATTATGCCTCAGCGTCATCGAAAATTCGGACCATCGGATAGAGGTGTGCCGCCATTTGACCGATATTTTGTTCCATACATAATTGAACCATACCATATTATCATAATAAAAAGAAGTAACAATAATTTTTGATTTTTGGTTTTAAACAAATGCCTTTTTTGCTTCTTTCCGCCTCACTGTGGTGTCACCCTTTTATGATAGCATTCTTATTTTTTTTTCTATATGCGATGTTTTTCTCTCCTTTCAGTCTTGTTATTTTTGTTTTTAGTTTATTGAGGAAACCATATTGCAAATTGAATAATACATTTGTTATGTGGTGGGTAATCATTATATTTTGTTTTTATTTTGTTATATTTATAAAGAATTTTTTATTTACATACATACATACATTCAAGTGGTAGCACGTGCCGAAGTTGCTAAGCTTCCTTTTAACTTGCTTTTATTTCTTTTTTTTCTTTTTTTTTCTTGCATATAACAAGATTAAACGAAGAATTTTAAAACTTCATAATAGTTGAGTAGCAAATGTTAAATGTCTTTTACAATTTTTCCAATAGAATTATCAAAAGCAAAATATATTTTATAAGTATGTGTATATTTTTACTCACGTGAACGTGCATGAGCATGAGCAACATAAAGCACACGTGAGTGGAATTCTTACGTGATTGTTGTATTTTTTTATTATTATTATTGTGATACTTTATTGTTTAACGTCAAAGGTTTTTCTTAATTTTGCGGTTATGGCAGGAAAAACGCTGTTAAAAAATAAACTGACACAAAAGGTATCACTTGCATATGCTTAATATATCGAGCCATAACTGCTCAAATAAAGGGTGTTTTTTATTGAGGTATAGAACTTTAAGTTAGCATCAATTTTTTAACTGGCGGCCATTTTGTCAGCTGTCAAGTGATTAATATTTAGTTTGGTTTGCCATTTCATCATGAACAGGTTGACAAAAGAACAACGCTTGCAAATCGTGCAAATTTATTTCGAAAATAATGGTTCAGTTCGCGAAATTTACCGCAAGCTCCGTCCATTTTATGGTCGACATAATCGTCCATCAGAGCAATTAATTCGGTTAACCATGGTTCGTTTTCACACTACGTTTACTCTATGTGATAACACGCATCCGCAGAGACATCGAACAGTGCGCACCGAAGAAATTGCCTCTGTAGAGCAAAGTGTTGAAGAGGACCCGAATGAATCGATTCGCAATTGGAGCCGACTAACCGACTATTTTGTTCCCAAATTGGATGGCATGAATGTGGATGAGTTGTGGTTCCAACAAGACGGCGCTACATGCCACACAGCGCACGTCACAATCGATTTATTGAAGGAAACATTCGATGAGTGCATAATTTCGCGGAATGGACCTGTCAATTGGCCACCAAGATCGTGTGATTTGACACCATTGGATTATTTTCTTTGAGGATATGTGAAGTCCCTCGTATACGCCAACAAACCAGAAACGTTAGGGGACTTGGAAGCCAACATTCGTGGCGTTATTGCCAACATACGGCCCCATATGCTCGAAAAAGTGGTTGAAAATTGGACCTGTAGAATTGGCTTTATTCGAGCCAGCCGCGGCGGCCACATGCCCGAAATCATATTTAAACAATAATGGCATAAAATTATCCTTCCAATAAAGCCAAATTGATGGACATTAAAACGAGTTTCTTGTGTTTTATTTCAATTCAAAGTTCTATACCCCTTAAAAACACCCTATAGCTTAAGCGACATATTTTTTGCACTTCGGTTTTTTTGACGAAAATCTACTATTTACTATAGCAAATAATCGATTTTGGTCAAAAAATTAACTTCGAAAATTATGTCGCTTAAGATTTTTTGGCGGTTATGGCCCGATATTATCATGAATGAACTGAGCAGTGAGCAGTGAGAGATCTACAAAGAGCTTGCCAAATTTACAAATAAACAAGTTCTCAAGAGTGGGTAAAGTAGTTCCGATTTTTTGGTATTGTATTAAAGTGACGTCGATGTCGACAAACTAGAATAAGGGTGAACAATTATGGACCTTAAAGAAGCAATTGGAATGATTTTCACTGCATATATTTAATAAAATTTTAAAATTTTTATTTTTGTTGAAAAACAAGTGTTTGCAGTATTGCCCATAGAAAGAATTGTTTGGATTTGAGAATGTCATAAAAATGTGTTCACAAGATTGCCAGATGTCTGATAATTTCTTATCAGCTGGTAGTCTTGCAATGGAAAGATAATATAATGCTTTTTCTTGCAACCTTCTCTGACAAAAATTGCCAGTTCAAACTTTTTTAAGAAATTTTCAGCACATTTTACTGACAATATTGTATGATCTGAGAATCGTATCTGTATATGTGAACTTCTCCGAGAAAAGGGACCTAGTGTGTGAAAATGAAGTTTTGAGAAAAACTCATTTCATCTCATTCTACACCCTTTTAAGTACCAGAATCCACTCTTGAGTCCAAACTCGTTTTTTGACACACTAGTTCCCTTTTCTCGGACAAGGTCACATATAGCTTAAGATAATAAGTTTATTCGGTTCGATAGATTTAAAAAATTAAATTTTCTTAAAAATTTGTTTTTTTTTTATTTTAAATTAGCCGATCAAGTTCAAAATCTAATCAGCTCTTAACCTCAAAAATAAAGGTCGTTTGCTGCAAAAATCAGGCGATAGGTTCGAGAGATATCGTTGACGAAAAATTTAAAAAAAATAGTTTGTTTTTTTTTTCTAATAACTTCAAAAGTCTCTGCCCAATTGATTTTAGATATTCCCTGCTTTTTATATACTTAAAAGTTAAATTAAATTAATTAAATTTGGTCAAAATTTATAGTTTAGAGGAAAGTTACAGGGATGGCCTCCTACAAGGTCATCGCATTCCCATATTTTTTGTTTTAGTAACTGAGAAAATCCATAACAAGGACATTGCAACATGTTCATATTTTCCTTATATAAATAACAAGAGCATGAAAAGTCCTCGGAGTGGTCCTCTGCGAATCCGTCAGCGTCAAGGTGCGTTTTCGGAAACCACTCTTACGAGCAAGAATAGAGTATCGTAAATTGGTTTGTAAGACACACTTTGATATTAAAAATCGCTTATGAATATGGAAGCAATAAATGATTTGACCATTCCTAACAAATTTAAGTTTAAAAGGTCTAGTGTTGCATAAACCAATATCTCATATGAAATTTAGTTTTTTTCTTGCACACGTGCAAGTAGAAATAAATTTACAATTCCATTTTCTCACAACATCGTTTACTATTATTTTAAGCATGTGTATGCTTTTACAAAACGTTTTAAGACGATTGCATTTTTATTTTACTATCTGGAGAGGTCTTACAATTAAGACGCACGTATTTGGAACAAAGCTTATTTACATACGAACTTCAAGTGTCTGGAAACACAATAAAATTAAATTGTAAGCATTAAAAAAATATACGAGGTTCGCTCAATAGTTTAAAGGAACTTGTCAATAAAAATAATTTCAACTATCAATGCGAAGATCTGATAGAAGAAGATAAGAAGAAGTACGTGAAATATAATATTAAATTTTAATGGGCCTGCCTCCGCCCATTTTTTAAATGCAATATTGTGTGCTTTTTATAGCTCAGGGCTCTTAAAATAAAATATTAAATTTTAATGGGCGTGACTTCGCTCATTTTTTTAAATGGAGGATTATGTCTATTTTAGATCTCAAAGTGTTTGGTAAGTTTCGTAAAAATCGGTTAAGTAGAACCGGGCGAAATGTTATAATGAATTTTCATGGGCGTAACTCCGCCCATTTTTTCAACTTTCAAATTATGTAATTAGAAGAACCAAAGGTGTTTTATAGGTTTTGCAGCAATCAAATAAGTAGAATATCATAAAAATAAATTAAAATATTTGTAGACATGTTTCCGCCCACTCTTTTTTTTTAAATGGGACCAATGGCAATCTATGCCTTCTCAGACAAAAAAAGAATTTTTACAATCGGCTGTGAAGTAACACCGCCAACAAAAAATAGAGACGAATTGTTAAACTCCTTTTTTTGGAAGTCGGTTAAAAAATAGGCGTAGAAAGACCATTCTGGGGGTCAGTCCCCCCGCCAAGAATTGCTGTTGTCCCCCTTGAAGTTATTAAAATAAGCGTGTAAATTGCATGTAATTATTTATTTCATTTTTACTCATAAAAATCAACAGTCATAAAGCCCAATAGAAAAAAATTTATAGCTACGCCAAGGATAAAAAGTCCGGCAACCTTAAACCACTTCTATGCCCTTAAAACACATCGGCTTCACTTAACCGAAAATTCGATACCAAAAAAACCAAGGCGTCACTTTTTGGCGCCGTAAACAATTTTGCCGGCAACTACACAACTACATACAAAAAAAAGTTCTGTGACCCTAAGGGCCAATTTCACCAACTCTATTTAAATATCCATTCATATTTAAATGTCGATTTTCATTAATTTTTGTATGGAAAAACGACATTTAAATATGAATCGATATTTAAATAACTTGGTGAAATTGGCCGTAAGAGACGGCATTGCCATTTTTCGCGTCATCTTTAAGGCGAAATTAAAAAAATTAAATAAAAAATAATAAATTAATTTTCAATTCTGGTAATTGATATCATCATTTCGGTAATAAAGGCGAAATTAAAATTTTATTTATTCAAGCAAATATTTAAGCATTTGTTTTCTGCTTTTTCTATGTAATGCAATGATTTTGGTAGCCATACATTCCTATTTCACTCTTTTTCATTACAAGAAAACAATTATTTTTTTTATTTTTAACAGGAAAAAGTTTTATCAAAATCGCAGTATTATTTTTAAAAGTGAAATATTTAAATGATCTCTGCATTAGCTTCCAGTGTTGCCTTATTAGCTTGTAAACCATATGAAATGTTTATAGTAATTTTTATACAAACTAATTGGGAATTATATTAATTATTGTTGCTACAGTGAATGCACTAGACGACAGCGAAAAAGCTGTTTATTTAAATATTAAAAATTTGATAATATAATTTCCTAAGAACTGAAGATGGAGCATTTGGAAAGCGTCAAAATGTCCTTAAAAATTACTTCAACAGAATTTTGTTCCAAATGAATAAACGCACGAATCAATGAATATTTGTGTAATGGAATACACAAAAGCAATTCGCATAGTAAAAACTTATGCTACAAACTATTAAAATCACCCTCGTTTTAACCAATTACATTAAAAAGTAAATGGAAATAACAAACCATTTCAAATAAATCGCTCGTTAAACAAGCCAGACATACTAAACACTTAAAGTCATCATAAATCAAGTGAAATAATTTTTACAAACATTTCAAAAAAAATTTTTAAAAAAGCAGAAAACTAAAAACTAGCTAATACTAAACAAAAGTATAAGTAAACGTTGAGGTCAAACTATAAAATTTAGAAGAAAAAAAAGGAAACAAGAAAAAACTTTTAATGTAAAAATCATTAAATAAAGAGCAAATTTACTAAAAAAAAAAAAAATCCACAATAAAATTTGCGACAGCAAAAAAAAAACAAAAACTATAGTGAAACAAAGCAAATGAGTTTTGAAGTAACACATGCAGTACGCCGCCGCTTCTTCACTGCTTATCAATAAAACTTGCATGTAAAAACTCTTTATGTCATGCAGCAAACACGAACTTAATGTGCGGAAACTTATCTCTGGACCCAGTAATGGGTTGAGAGTAACAAATAAAACATTTGTGTTTGGTTTTTTTTAACTCTGAAGAGCTGGCGCTTAATGTTGCAGCAAATGCAACATTTATTCTAGTAGAATTAAGAAGAAAAGTTATGGCTTTTTTTAGAACTAGTAGAAGAAGTTGCAATTGTAATGAAGTAAATGACTTCTTGTTTCTCTAGCAAGATTTATGTTGGCTTTTTAAAATAAAAATGATTAAAACTGAAATGGAATTTGTTCTTTTCTGGCAGTAAAGTGAAGAAATGAACTCGCTGTAGAGGGCAAGATAAATAAGTTGAAGCTACTTACCACCATCACAAGAAATGTTTGTTAATGGATTTGAATACCATTTTCTGGTTTTCTTTCTTTTTTTTTAAAAGCTTTTGAATGTAAGACGAAAAATTACCTGAAATGAAAAAAGGGAAGAGAAATATTAATAAAAATGTCGGAATAGAAGTAATGCAAAAGAAATATGTATGTATATGATTATTATTTAAACTAAAATGCATTATACTTTAGGGATAGACTGTTGAGTTATAAGTGCTGCCTATTTCAAGGTTGATATTTAAATTTTCATTCTTAGGGCTAAAAAACAAAATTTTAAAAATTTAAGATTTTATGATTTAGTGGAATTAAAGCTTTTCAAAATTTAAGATTAAGATCTGCACGGAAAGTGCGGCACTCAGTGTTTAAAAAACTGGAGGTCTACTCTGTAATTCGAAACGAAAGAAAATACTTTCGAATTTGTATCTTAATTATATGTAAATTCGGAAGCATTCTCTTACGTTTCGAATTACAGAGTAGACCCCTGAAGTGATTTTCAATTCATTTCATTTTGCTTCTGTTTTTGCTTTCGACAAATACAACAGTTTCAGTATTTTCAACAGTCGACGAATTGAAAAGTTTAAATTTGATTTGCTTTTGCTTTTGGTTAGTATCGCAAGGAAAAGCACAAGCAGTCTATATGTTTTTAGAAGTCACAAACACTTACAGTCGAAGAAGCAAAAAATCTTGCTTTTAGAAGTTTGAAGTCATCGCAGTGAGGTGGTTTTTGTTCTTGCTTCTTATCTGATGTGCAAAAACAACAACAAAAACATGACAAATACCACAAAATAGTTGATTGAACCTGCAGAATGCTTCTAAAAGCAAAAGCTTTTGCTTCTTCGACTGTGACTGTTTGGTATTTACAAAAGCACACATACTGCTTATGCTTTTACTAGCGAAACTAACCAAAAGTAACAACAAATAAAATTTAAACTTTTAAAATTGTCGACTATTGAAAGTACTGCGCGATTGTTCATAAATCGTTTTCTGCTTCTGCTTCGGTTGCGACAGTTGGTAATTTTCACAAGCACAAGCAAAAGCATCGGTTCATTTTAAACAGTTGGAAAAAGCCAAAGCAGTGAAAAGTAAAAAATTTTACGACTTTTGCTACTTCGTCTTAAGTTTTTTAAATACTGGCGGCACGCACGAACGCAATCATATTAACTTGTATGGCTTTCTCGCAGTGGCTACCAAGGCATTTGCTATATTTTAAAAAATATGTATACAAGGCAAACGTTCGTTGATTGTACAAAAAAAATTTAAAATAAAGTTGTATACAAAGTATTTATTCAAAGTGGGAGCAATTGGGTCTCGGAGTGGAGGTGCATTTTTTTGGCACCACCCTTCCTAGCCATTTATTCAATAAAAACCTTTCTAACTAATAATAAATTAAAATCAAACACTTAATTCATATTTTTATTATATTTCATAGGCAAACTAATTACAATCGGCTTTAATCTTTCATTTCCAAATAAGTTTTAAATAGAAATAACAATCTTTTTTTTTTCATTTCCCAAAAAAAGAGGAAATTTTTGTGTATGCAAATAATTTTTATCAGCAAAATATCTCGAGGGAAAAATCTTATTAACCTCATCATACATTTCACTTTTTAGCACTTAATACCAGTGGCCCTGATAACAATAATGCGCCAGCCAAGCAGCCATTCAGCTAAACATGTTCCAACAATAGAGTGTGGAATCTTTTAAGTAAATCGTAATACATTTTTTATAATTCTTTTTTTTTTGCACTTCTGTTCTTTCCACAGTACTTTGAATAATAGTTTATTTCTGTTTTAGACTCTATTGTTTTGCCAGCACAGAGTGGAAATATTCCAATGCAACGGACTGGCTGGCAGTGGATTCGAAACAATGTGAATTGTAGAGCAAAAAATTAATAAAAAAAGTATTGAAAAAGTATCCCTAAAGCATTGTACATGTGAACACACAAACTGGAGCCTTGAACAACAGTAGTATTAAGCATTTCCTTTTTTTTTTTTTTTTTTTGGTATTTTGTAGCTGTTTTTAAATAAAAATTTACTTATGATCATGAAACAACTGTTACAACAAGACTTCTTTCTAAGATTGAAAAGCAAAAAGCAAAAAAAAAAAACAGAAAATTATTTAACAATAACTAAGTTAAATTTCAAATGGTATTTCATTTCTTTTGCTATTAATGAATTGCCTTTTAAGAGGTTTGCTGTTTTTGTTATGCCATTAATATAAAATATCAAGGATTTAGTCAATTTAAGGCCTTTAAGTAGGCAATTGTATTTATATAAATTTTCCTCCCAAAAGTATGCCATGAAAGTTACTTTATATTAACTGCTGTATGTGCGTAAATTGTACTTATAAAAGGAATGTTTAATACAGTTTATTTTGTCTCGCTAAGGGCGACAATTTTTTAGTTCAAGATTAGAGATTAAATTAACCTTAATCTTCATTTGTGATTTTTGGGTAGTCGATTATATGGTAGAGCGTGTAGCTCATGAACGAACGGGTTAAATTGAACGAATCACTTAATTGAACGAACTGATCCGGTGATTTTACTGAACGCTTTTGGATCAGTAGCGTAACGCTCGATGTTTTCCTTCATTCCGTTTGTGTTTCAAGTCTTTTATGTCAAATTTGCTTTCGTTAATGTTTGCTATTTATGTTATGTCTTTTTGTTTGAGTTGAGTTTTTGTGTTTTAAAAGGTTTAGGTACGTGTATACTAAATTCTATTTAACATCGCTGTGGCACTGCCATCATTCTTTTTATAATTTGATTTAACAGTCTTTTCACAAGAAGTGTTTTTACTAGTGTTTTTTATAAAGTGTTTTTACAAAGTAAAGATGTTAGACCTTAACTATATATATGTTTATACATACATTTCATTACCGTAATCTAAACTAAATTGGTAGTGCTCGAGATACTTTTTAGGGTTCCGTACACCAAAGGTGAAAAGGAATCCTATTGTTTTCGCTACGGTGTCCGTCTGTCCGTCTGTCCGTCACACGGTATTTTCTCAGGAACCGTACGAGCTACGGACCTGAAATTTGGACACAGTATGTATAACCTTAGCCGCTACAACAACAAATACATGAGAATTAAAAATTAAAGGGTGTTCCAAAACGAGCAATGAAATATGTTAAAATCCCATGTAATATACATACAATTGTATGAACATATGTATATTGAAACTTGAAATTTGTAAAATTAGTGTATTTTTATACAGACTACAACAATTAACACTAAAATTTAAAAAATTTAAATGAAAGGGTGGTCCATCAGTTAATGCAATTTTGACTATGTAATTTTGACAATTTGGTATATCTTGGAAACCGTAAGAGGCAAACACTTGAAATTTTCAAAAACGGTAAAACTAAAAAAGCCAAAAATTATAAAATCGCCAAACCAAAAAAAAAATCGCCAAAAATTAAAAAAAAATCGC
The DNA here is from genome assembly GCA_949987645.1 of Tachina grossa. Taxonomy (NCBI): domain Eukaryota; kingdom Metazoa; phylum Arthropoda; class Insecta; order Diptera; family Tachinidae; genus Tachina; species Tachina grossa. The sequence continues at coordinate 113,109,928 of OX465277.1, forward strand.
CGAAACGAAAAAAATCGCCAAAATTAAAAAAAAAATCTAGCACTAAAATAAATCGCCAAATTCGAAAAAATCGCCGAAATGAAAAAAAACGCCAAAATGAAAAAAAACGCAAAAAATTTAAAAAAATCGCCAAAACGCGAAAATGTCGCCAAAACTAAAAAAAAAATTAAATAAACAAAAAATCGCAAAAATTAAAAAAAATCGCCAAAAATAAAAAAACGCCAAAATGAAAAAACGCCAAAAAACCGAAAAAATCGCCAAAACAAGAAAATAAAGTGTCTAAACTAAAAAAAGAGCCAAAACTTAAAAAAAATCGCCAAAACCGAAAAAAACGCAAAAAACGACAAAACAAAAAAAAACAGAAAAGACTCCAAAAACGAAAAAATGCCAAAACTATATATTATATAGGATGAAGTTTGTATTAAATTACATATCTAGTGTTCGTACGGAACCCTAGTCATAGTCGCACTTTACTGAATTTATTTTGTTTCCGGTAAAATATTTTTGAGGACAAAATTTTTAAAATTTTAACTTTGAGAAGTAACATCCAAACATTGATGCGCTTTTGATATATAAATAACGATAAAAAGTACCTTTCTTAATCTTAATATTAAACTAAATATTACGCCAAAATATAATGTACAATATTCTAGTCAAAAGAACAAGAAATTATTTATAAAATTAATTTAAATATACTTTTTTTAATAAATTCTTCAATTCATTCATTCGCATTATTTAAATACTCGTATATACAACCGATTTTATTATTCTTACAAAATAGCATTGTTTCATACTGTCGTTGAAAAGTGAACGATTGAACGAACGGGTCAATTTTTTGCTAATTGAACGAAAATGACCGTTCACTGAAAAGAGCGATTTGGCACAGCTCTATTATATGGTTTACTTGCTAGTTTAAGCGGGCAATCGTGGTGGTTTAATCATACATTAACATTGACAACATACACTTGTGAAACTTATAACTTTTTGTAAAAATTATATTATAAAATAATTTAAAAACACATAAATAAATATATATATTTTATATTATTTATCTATTTCCTTTAACACGCGCAATATTTTACTTGTAAATAATAAAACATGGCAGTTTCTTCTTCTTCCCACAAAAAATCAAAGTGCGTTGATAACATGTATGACTTTTACACAGAAAATGTTGCCACTATTTTGTTCCTCAGTATGGTAATACTACAAATAATAACAAGTTTAAACTACCACTCAAAAATATCAAACTTTTGTTATGACAGAGTTCTATATTTACTTTCGTGACTCCGTCTTAATTTTGTATTCTCGTAACATAGTCACAAAAATCAAAATTTAATAGTTAACATTCTATGTTAAGGAAAATTATGACATTAAAAATTATGGCATTTGAATATTGAATAAAAAATATAAAAAAAGTACATACATACATATGTACATATGTATGTACATAAAACCCTGCAAATAATATTTGAGTACGTGGTCCAATATAGGTGAAATAGACGAGTTACATCATGGTCTCATGTAATGCAGTCATGGACAATGGCCAATGGCGTTTTCATACAAGCATTTAATGCTGCACGATAAGTGTTCGTTTAGTCTATAGCTATTCCATATGCGGTAGTTTTGGGGTTAGTCCGATGTAATGCAAAGTTTGACCATGTGGTCCAACCCCAGAACATCGCAATCTTAAATTGACCAGCTTTTTTCATATATTTGGGTAGTTTTGAGGTAATCCTACTCCTCTTTGGACTAGTCCTTACATGAATATATGGACTAGTCGCATTATCTGCAGAGAGTGAATCCCTATTTCCATTGGTCATGGCAGCATGCGTGAACGCCTGGATCACCTATCCTTTTTTTGTTTTTTATTGTCTAGAGAAGAATGATATAAACAAAAATTGAGAAAGCAGTGCGGATTAGAATAAATCGCGAGATTTTCACTGTTGGTATTTTGTCTGTTTTAGATAAGATTGCCCTAAATATAATTTAAAGCCTACTCACTTTCTTTCTAAGTACGAACAAAGTCGCGAGAAAATGCTGGTATAATAATGCTTATTTTTCTTTTGTGATTTTCAAAAATATTATTATTTGTGAATTCTCAAATAGTTCTTGAAAGTCTGTGCATAAGATAAGAGGTTTGTGACTATTCAAAATGTGTGGTTGAAGTCTACTGATGATTTGTTACAGCAACAATGAAATATATAGACAACGCTGAACCACCAGCAAATAAATTTCAAATTAAAATAAACTTCTGACAATATGTATGTCGAATAATAAATTTCTTAAATATAAATATAAGGGTAAAATCTGGGAGCAAAACTTGCTCTTCGATTGTTTGTGGAAATTGTACATCACTCCTAAATTTGGCTATTAGCAAAAATGTACAAATTATGTACAACCCTTTTGCCACTTTTCAATTAGTTTCTCTTTTTTTAATATTTTATATTAATTATTTTAGTTTGAAATGCCTGTCACAATTCCTATGATTGCCTATATTCCTATCCCATATTCATAAAATTTGAAACGAATTTGAAATGTATTTTATTTCAAATTTTCCATACAAAATTTTCCTAAAATGAATTTCAAATTCATTTTATTTTTTATAAATATGGGGGCTAGTCTTTATTTTAAAAATTTATGTTGATAGAATTTTGTTTGAGAATCGCAAATTTTAGTCACAATGTTAAAGTTATGACTATTTTTCAGTCACAATACTTTCTGTGAATAGGCATGTAAGTTAATTTTTGGATTAGCTAATTATAGAAATAAACTAATCTTAATCTCGATCCCAAAAAGTCGCCCCAAGTAGATTAAGAAAAGTTATTGTATATTTCTCGTAATTTTACATCATCTACAGACCATAGAATAATAAATAGAAGGTAATTGCCTAAATTCATAGAGAATAAAGTAATCTGAGGGATTTATACTTATTGAACTCAGATTGGAAGACAAAGGTAGGCAATAAATATATTTTATTTTATTGAAAGGCAAAAGGTAGAGAATAAATATATTTTGTCAAAGCAAATTCATGAAGAAGTTGTTTCAGTGTGAAAGTTGTCGCCAGTGTGAATCGTAATTGCAGTTCATTTATTTTTGTTATGCAAACAGGCCATTATATGTTATCTTAAGGACAAGTCCTGAAAAAACTTCCAACTTATAGGCTTGTTAGGGCAATTTTCGTTTCGGGTTTGATTGTTTAAACAGTTTTAAGCCCGGTTTTTATTGTTTTGTCGGTTTAATAATTTTTTTAAAATTATCAGTGAGTAACAAATAACAAAACATTTATAAATTTTAAATATAGTTTCCAAAATGTCAGATCAACGCGAAGGGAGTCGCCTTTAAAAGCTTAGTAATTACTAATAAAGTAAAATGGCTAAAAAAATTCATGTTGTTTTAACTTGAAATAACTTTGATTAAACATGGTTGTTCGTGTTATTTCAGTAACAAATGCACGTAGGTTTAACATGAATTTTTGATGGAATATTAAATCAACATAAAATAAAGCTATTTCACAAGAAAAAATTTTCTTTGAAGTAAAATCATTGCCATAAATATTTAATTTAACCTCGTTTTCGCCGATTTTCATATAAAATTTTTTTGTGTGTATTTTTTTGTTCGTTTATGAATTTTTGAAAAGGTTTGGCATTTTCCAGTGTAATGTTATATTATATGTAGTTATATTTCTATCCTCATTCTTATTCGCGTATACGCTTTTAGCGAGATATACTAGAATCCACATTTTTTATGCTCATCCATATGTTCTAGAATCCATATTTCACCATTTATTTTAACCACATGGATTTACTTATGGCCAGAATAGTGTATGGTTGATTTCAATTTCTCACTAGCTAACTTTTATTCCGTCCCATTGTGATACCTCAAAAATAATTGTGTATGAGTGGTTTGAAAAGAAGGAAACTTTTTTTTTTAATTTAAATCGTTTCTCATAAGATTTTCAAAACGTCAAGGCCAATAACGTCTGGAAATTTGAAATTCTGTTTTTTTTTTCAATGACAATTTTTATGATGTGACAACGTGTGAGATTTTTTTAAAGACTAAACATACAATATTTTATTATTTTTTATTAATAAAAATATTTGCTTAAATATTTTAAAGTTTCCAACAACTGCTCTCAATAATTAAATAACAAGTAGTACATACCCACGTATAATTTTAATTCACTTAAACTTTTTTACCAGGAAATCAATAAACATTCAATGTGAATGGCAACACACAAGTGTAAACAAATAAATTAACTTGTTTCACAAAACACTTTGGTTGGTTGCAGATAAAGAAGCAGATATCAAAAAAGAAAAGAAAAAACACAAGAAACGACAAGACGAGAGACAATCTTAGTGGAATGCCAGATGATTATGTTTGTCACATCTTAAGATATTTTATGAACGACCACATAAGATGTTTCGTAAGCATTTAAAAAGGAAACAAAAAGGACTATTAAAGCCGCCCGATAAGATACCCAGACAGGTAGAGCAATGTTTCTTAACACCTTGTAATTTTTGTGTTGTGCTCTAGAAATTCTTTTCTCAAGAAAACGTTTACTGTGACAACAGTTGCTAGTGGGAACGCAAGGGCAGCACTGATCGAAATGATTCTTTTGAAAACGATTTCCGAACTATGAACGGAAGCCAATAAGCAATTAAATACATCTAAATTCTTACAAAACACGCACTAATTCCGTAACCATATTTAAACTTTTAACTACAAATTCTGAACTCTTGTATTTTGCTGCCGACCACGTTCGTTCGTTCGGTTGCTTGATAATTGCTGCTGCCACCAGATTTTAGTAGAGGAACAGTATGTGTACGTAATGGAAATGAAAACTTTGAACTTAGCGGTTTTCGTAAAAATATATATAAAAAGCATAAAAATTCTTTAAACAAGTTTTTATTTATTTCTATCTTTTTATACTGCTTCTCGCTGTTCTTTTAACACTTTACAATAATAAACTATAAACTAGGAAGAATTAATGTTTATGATATTTGCGCAAAAAAAAAATAAGCTATAAACTATGAAGAAAAGCAACATTAAAGACAGATATAAAATTTGCAGAGACAACGGCTGGCACAGGAAGGCAGACCAGACCGGCAGGCAGGCAAGCAAGCAGGCAATTGCAAAGAGTTGGAAAAGAAAACATTTTACACGCATAAAGTTACCAGCAATACGAGTATGAGATGAGACATAAACATGATCATGAACAAACACACGCAATGCATGGAAATGTATAGGAAAAAGATATTCACACATTTTGCAGTTTGGGTAGGCCACTGGAAAATTCAGCGAAATTAGCTAATATTCTATATTTATGATTTGAACAGGCTAAAGTTCGTATCGCTTTTTAAACCAAATTACATGTGATAATTATTAATGAACAAATAACACCAAAGTTATAGTTAATTTTAATTATTATTCGAACTCCATTTCTTTCTATATTTGTGATTTTAACGTATTGCTTTTTTAAGCCAAATTACATGTGATAATTATTAATGAACAAATAACACCAAAGTCTGTTGTAAATATTCTGACTAACAACACATAATTAGTTGAACGGAACAGCCAGCCGTTTTCGAAGGCCACTAAACCTTCATCATCAGCGTTCTTTTGTGTTTGGTCCACTGTGTGTGCTGTCAGTAGATGTAGATTTCTGCTTTATATACTTAGCATTATTGCAAATGGAATGTGTGAATTGTTTTTGATTCATCTTATCTTATTTCAATTTGCTGAAAGCTTTTTTTTTTTTTTTTTTGTAATGAAAGCTCAATTTTACCATCTCTATATTTACAACAGTCTTACCATTGTCGTTTGTTCTTTACTAATTAAAGTTAGTTGTAAATATTCTGACAACACATAGTTGAACAGAACAACCAGCCGTTTTCGAAGGCCGTTTTCGTTTGTTTATAAAATACGAAGTTACAAAAAAATAACACAACGTTTGACTTGTCACACAGTTGCATTGGAAACAACAGCAGAATTTTAAAATTTGTTTTTGTTTTGAATGTAAGTGTGCGACAAGTCGAACGCTGTCGACATCGTGGGACAGGCCCTATATTTAGCGCTGTCAGTATTGGTAATAGATCCGATTTTAGGAGTCAATCAAAAGCCTGAACTATTAATAGAGCAGCAGCACTGGCTTAACAGACTAATACTTTCTCGCTCTTGCCAAATTTTATTGAAACCAACAACAAATTTTTGTTGTTTGCAATACAAGTTGTCGATCAAACGTTTGCGAGTGACATCGTGGGAGGCAATAACTTTGTGTAAGTCAGTTAAAGCCAAAAAATATGCTTTTAATTTCAAGTTGCTCGAATTGCTTTCATCCGCACATTCGGTTATATCAGTGTGGCCAAAACCGATTTTTTTTTTTTTTTTTAATCTGTTCTACAACACAAGAAAAATAAATTTATATTTTTGTGCAAAATTTTTTTAAAAGTACATAAATTGCTTTATTATTTTTTGGGCCTATATAGCGCACATAATAATATTTTATTTAATGAATCTAAATAATGTTTTACTTTCTATTGCTTATTATAGAAAATAGCTAAATAATTTTTTTTTTTTAAATAATTATGTATGTATTTTTATTAAAGTGACTGATAAGAAAAAGCTGTTAACTCTGGTGATAGGTATATTTTTGCGTACGAATGAGATAACTAACTACCTCTTCTTTTTATACTAAATTTTAATAATAGAAAGATTCAAGGCACATTTACTACAGGTACATGCATTAGGAAAAACTCTGTGGCAACTCTGTGCTTCTCACATAGCTTTGCAAAGTAATTGTCAAAAATTTGTATGCATCAAACAAGGCACAAAAGTAATTGTCAAACGAATTCTTCGTTATAAACTTGTAAACAAAAAATCAGCGGATGAGCAATATGCCTGATACGTTTACCTGTTTGATATGCCTTGAAAAGATTCTAATACATATGCAGGTATGGGCACCACTACATTGAAAGCTTAGCATGTGTGGCATTGTATTGGTTTGTTTTTCTTCTCATTTAATGACATCCGACGCACGTCTGCTTCGTTCGAAATTTTCTGCTAGACTAAGCACAATTTCGTTCCTCTGCTTCGCTCATCAATTTTGTGTATGTACACATCGTTCGCTCTTTTTGCATTTTCATTTTGCATTTGCCCATACCACTGTTGCCAGAATTGACGATTTCTCTGCGTTTTGACGATTTTCACCTCTCAAAATACACTAGTGACGATTTTAGGTCCAGAAATGACGATTTTTCTAAATTTAATATATATGGAAACTTTTTTTAGTATTGCATTTTTAGAGTTGGCTTTTTGTTGTGTTATGATTTTTTTGTGTTCAAAATGTCAAATTTCCGATATTTATACATAAAATGTTTGTATAACAAAAATGCTAATTATTTTTTTATAAATTATCTGTTTTAAAAATAAATAAAGGGCCCGCCAGATAACTTTTTTTTTTTTTTTTTTTTTTTGAAAATGCTATAAAAAAACTACTAAAGCTTCGGCTGTGTGGCACGTAGCGCCGTCCTGTTGAAACCAAATGTTGCTAATATCCTCCTCTTCAATTTTTGTGAACAAAAATTCGTTCAACATGGCCCGATAACGATCGCCATTGACTGTAACGGATACTCCTTGCTCATTTTCTAAAAAAAATGGCCCAATTATGCCTCTGGACCAAAATCCGCACCAAACAGTGACTCGTTTTAGGTGCGTCGGCTTTTCAATGTATGCGTGCGGGTTTTCTGTGCCCCAAATGCGACAATTTTGTTTGTTTACATACCCGCCAAGATCAAAATGAGCTTCATCTGAAAAGATGCTTTTTTTTGGCAAAATCGGCATTTTATGTAAGTCGATCGCAGGCCCACTTAGCGAAGCGAAAACGCATTGGATGGTCAGTTGGCTCGTTCAGCGGAAGGATAAAACTAATTATCTGTCAAATCAGACATGAGCTAAGTGTTACCATTCACGAAATAAGCACTAGTTAAAAAAAACGTTAGATTGCGGACCCTTTATATATGTACGTATATGAATTCTGATCTCATTTTAAGTTTTTTTAACTTTTATTTTTAATTTTAATGGTTTTCATGTTTAGGTAATTTAATATTTAATGTATATGTGTATATTTGTTGAAAGCATAGTTAATAAGTTTGACCATTGTAATAGTTTTTGTAATAAAACAATTAAAATACAAAAAAATTGAATATTTTTGATTTGACGTTTTTTTGACGATTTTCTAAAATGACTTGACGATTTTGACGATTTTTTGCACAGAAATCTGTAGTTTTTGACGATTTCCCCCCTAGAAGTTCTGGCAACAGTGGCGCATACATGTACATATGCAAAGAGAGAGAGAGAGAGAGACACCTGCGTAAGTATTCTTGATATGTAAATACGTTTTGTTTTTTAAATGTTTTGTCGTGGCATGTATTATACTAAACCAACAATAAATGATGTCGTATAATAAGCGAAGCACGATAGATGTACGCGGAATAATGTTCGTATACATAAGTGTTTACAAGCGATGTCGCGAAGACTACTTATTCGTAACAAACACTCAAAACACCATGCGAAGACTACTTATTCGTAACAAACACTCAAAACACCATAAGAAGAATTAGTGTCATATTGCATATTGTACGTTTGAGCGTGTGTAAGATGTAGATGGTAAGCTATTATGTTTGTGTTTAAAGGAAGTTTTTTTTTAAGCAAGCGCACATAACTAATGTCAATGAATATGTACGTTTGTATTTGCCCAAAAAAATAAAAGAGCATACACACAACGTGCCTATGTATGTACATACATGACGTTTGTATACGCTCACATGCGTAGGAAGAAGCAAGCATCACAAATTCTTTCGTCACGAAGTATTTTCTTCTATACCTGTTATAAGTGAAACAAATGTCTTGCAAACAGTGTTGTTCAGCGTTTGTTTTTGAAGACTTCGCTAAAGTAAAGCATTTGAAAAATTCGTCATGTCTTGAAAGTTCTTTTAAATGGTCTTTTGCAGGGCTCTAATACATAAATACTGTTAAATTTTAATGGGCGTGACTCCATCCACTTTACTTGGTGCAAGATTGTATTATCTTGAGCGCCTAAAATATTTTAAAATTTCGTAGGAATTCATTGCATAAAAAGTACGTGTTATGCAATATTGAACAAGAGGGGTGGGCATGGCCCGCCCAATTTTCCAATTATTGGATTCTGTCATTAAAAGAGCCTAAGGTGTGGGCTAAGTTTCATAAAAATTAAATGGATAGTAGTATACAAAATTATAGAACAAATTTTAGGGGAGGCGGTTACACCTATTTTTTTTAATAATGCAACGAAACGACAGCTATACTATTTCGGACGAAATCGTTTAACAAATGGCCAAGTTATGCAGTAACACACATAAAAGTAATTCAAACTTTTTGGAAATCGATTAAAAATCATTCACTACACCGTGAAAAATTTTATATAAAAAAGAAAAAAAATTAAAAATTCTAGATTTTTAATAAACTTAAATAATAAATATTTCTTCATGAAAGATCTACCAGATAAAATACCAAAATGCTGACAAAACGATGAAACTAATGAAGCAATTAAATTAAAAATACTATCCCTCAAATCTTTGGATTATTCTGTTGCATGACACATTGACTGGATGTCTCACGGAGACGTAAAAAAAAAAATATTATACAGTTATCAGGGATATCTTGATATATTTTGGATCATGCACTCTCACGTAAATGCTAAGAAATATTAGTCACGATTAAGTGAATTCGTTTTATTTTTAAAAATTACAGCTAATAATGCATTTCAGAACTATTTTATAAATATTTCAGAAAGATTCTACACTACACAGAAAAAATTATTCCCAAAAAATTTTCAAACAAAAGTGTGTTTTGAAATATAATTTAGTTTCAGTAAATATTTTTTACTGTTCCAGTAAATTATTTGTTCCAATTTTATTTTATGTAAAAAAAACTGTATAGAATGAAAATTATCTATATAAAGTAAAATTTGTAAAAAAATTTTTTAGATTTATTTTTTATATTTAAATTTGTTATTTTCAGTTAAATTTATTTTTTATATACTGTAAAAAAATTTGTCGGATTTTTTTTTAATTTTTTCTACAAATTATTTTATAGATCTAAAAAAACATTTTATTTTTTTAAAGATTTTTGTTTGCCGTTTTAAAACTTATTATGTTTGTATATTGTGATTCTCAATGTAGTATTAAGAGTCTTAGTATAAACCAGGGACCGAAAATAATTGTTATTTTTTTATTTGAAATGAAAAGGTTGCTGAAAAATGTGTTTTATTTGGTTTGGGTTATTTTTAACCGTTATCGTAAGATATATTTTATTTTGGTTATTGTAACCAATTTAAGTGAGAAATATTTTTTTTTTTTTGGTTACGAATAACAATTATAGCAACCAAAAAAAAAATTTTTTTTTTTGTCATTGCAGCCTATTTATATGTAAAAGAAGCATTTGTAAGGGGTATGCAGGACAAGAAATTTAAATTTATTTAAACTAGTTATTTTGCTTTTTTACTTTTCTTTTCGACAAAATGTCCAATTATGTTCAAATGCGTGGCATTTTTCTGTAGCAAATTCCTACTCAAAACATTATTTATTGCAAAAAAAAAAAAAATAATAATTCGCAAGGGATTAAAATAATGGAAAATATTCCAAAAACTGATTATATAGACCGCAAAAAGGCAATAGCTCGAGAATAGGCTTATAACATATATGTAAATCCAGAAAGCTTGCAAAAATGTGAATCTATGTAAAAAATATCCGTAGATTTTAAGAAACAAAAATAATATCATGTGCAAAAAATTGCGAAAATTCGCAAAAACTTGGTAACGCAATAAAACAAAGAATTGTGAACAATCACTTTTACTGCAAAAATTGTCAAATTATAAAAATTCGCACCAAATTTCTAACATCAAATAGATAGATGGATTAAAAATCGGAAAATTGGCACAAAACTGCAAACAACCCCGAAATTGTTAAGTGAAATTATGAGGAATGCCACAAAATTGGCAAAATTTGCGAAAATTTGCAATCAAATTAAAATTAAAAAATTAAAGTTATGCACAAGAGCAATAAGTTTTATTTAAAATTACCTGATTCGCAAAACTTACTGAAATTTGTAAATAAATCCTAAAGCCCTACAGGCGTATTCATAAAAAAAAGTTAATTGAGGTTTAAAATTCATATTAGTTAAAAAATATTTTAAGGCTAAATAAGGTTTTTTAAATATTGGTATTCATAATCAGTATTTTAACTAAAAATCAATTAACTTAATTTTTTTAAATATCGTGGCAACACTGCATTCTTTATTTGTCACTTGGATATTAGTTCTGCAAAACAACGACTTTTAATTCACAAAGTACTTGTGCCTATATTTGTTTGTTGGTCCCTTTTCAGAGAAATATTGTTTCTATAAAATAAAAAATGTGTCCCAACTTGTATTTAATAAAAAAAAAATTAAGAGTTCACAACGAATCTTTGTTAAAAGTGCTTTTTATATGATTTTTTTATTGGAGATTTAAAAGCACCACTATAATAACGAGTTTTTTTATTTTGTTTGTTTTGAGTGTTTATACATCACTAGTTAATTTTCTACAATCATTATCAATCATCTCACATAAAGTGAGAACACAATGACTGGGAATGGAAACTGCAACGCTCCTTTTCTTTTAAATATTCTCTTGGAGTCTATTTGATATTTCGGCAATAGTTTCTATAAAATAAATTACATTGTTTTCTTCTAAATATCACTAGCATATACACACATACATAAGTACATGCATACACACATACAGGCAGAGTCAAAAATGTAAACAAAAACGAAGCAAAATTACAACAACGTCATCTTAAAATTGGTTTAAACATGGGTGCAATCAATATTAAAATTTGCTGATTTACGCAAGGTTTAAAAAACGTTTTTTAAGCTAAAACTATATTATGAATACAATTTTAGCGAATTTTGCTTAAACGACAATTGAAAGGCTGTTTAAAATTTTTATGAATACGGCTGCTAAAATTTAAAAATCGGCTCGAAAAAATTTTGTTTTACATATCGGATACAGGTAGAAGTCGTTCGTTCAATAATATTCTAAAATGCCGTATTTTAGGTAGCAATAACCAAAAAATTTAAATTCTTTAGATAATTGTTATTTGTAACCAAAAAAATATATTTCTCACTTTAATTGGTTACAATAACCAAAATGAAATATATCTTACGATAATCGTTGATTATAACCAATATTTGAATTCATCAATTTTAATGGTTAAATATAACCTTTTTGTCATTTCTCTTATAACTGTTATGTCCCTCCTATAAACATACGGAGTTTGTTAGCTAAATTAAACAATTTTTTGGGTTGAAGTCTACTGACGAGTTGCAAAAGCGGGAACGAGAAATGCTTAACCATAAAAACAAGCCAATTTTTGAAAGTAAAAAAAATTTTGAACCTTTTATTTGATTCAGTTAGTTTTTTCAGATAAAACTTTTACTATTTTCTTTTAAAGAAATTTTTTAAGAATTGTTATTGATTCAGTTAATTTATTTTCTGATAATACGAAACATTTTAGTGAATTTGTTTGTAAATTATAAAAAAAAAATTTGCCGAATAATACAAAAAAAATCTGCAAAAATGTTTTTCTGTTCCTATTTATAAATTTGACTGAAAATATTTTGAGTTTCAGTTAACTTTTTTCTCTAATGCCATAATAAGTTAACTAAAAATAAATTTTTTTTTCAGTTAAATTTTTACAAAATTGTTATCAGAATCTACAAATTTCTTTGTAGGTCCGCATTCACACAAAAAATTTACTGATTCAATGAATTTGATTACTGAAAACGAAATTTAGTTTTTTCTGTGTAGCACGCTAACTCATTCATAGCTTTTTCAGGTTCACGTTCATGAACGCTGACGTGAGTGAATTAACAATAATAGATATAAATCATGTAACCAACCAGGTTTGCATTTTAATTGGCAATCCACAAAACCTTAAAACAAATGATTTGAGAGGTGAGAGATCAGGGTTAGTAAGTCCTAGTTTACACTATGCAAGTCTTATTGCTAAGCTGATTAATTTGTAGGCGAGAGAGATGAGGGGAAAAGAAAAGAGCTTCGTGTACTGTCAACACGTTTTGCTTTCTCATTCGTAATGTCAAAAAAAGCACACAGGCATACACTTAGTTTTGCATAAAAAATATGAGTTGAAAAATAAAACTTGCATTGTGTGAACGCCGATGAAATTTCAGGGAAGAAGAAGTGAGAAGCTTAGAAATAAGACTTGACTAGTGTGAACTGGGACTAAATATTAACAAAAATAAATAAATATTAAAAAAAAATAATCCAAACCAAGAACGCAAAGCCGTGGAAGTTACTACACCATGGATTATTTCAAACTTGGCAGGATACTCTTTAATGAAACAAAACTTTGCATATAAAACCAAAAATTCAAAACACTTTTATTAACAAAGTATATTCCTTCAATAATTTTTCTAAAACCACAAGAAATAAATGAACTACTCTTTAATTTGTTTAATTTTCAATTGACCCACCGCCACCACGTATCGTTGTCCATTGAACTAAACATATCGAAAAGACGTTGTTAAACACCAATAAAATTTATGGTTTAAGGAGTTTTGCCACAGTAACAACACTAATGTGAAAATCTAAATATGCTAAATATTTGCATTTGCTTCATTTTTATTTTTATTTTTTCTCACTGAAAACTAAAACGACAATATTTAATGCTTAAGTACTCAATATTTTTTTTTTTTTGCAAGTCTATTTTTTATTACAGCAACAAAGTAAGAAAGAAACAAGTAGATGTTGAATAGAATTCTTTAAGAAAATGACGGTGTTCAAAGGTAAAATAATTTAATTGGAATAAATTATTAGAGGATTTATATTTTTTTTCGTAATTTAAGTTTCTTTAGTGCTTAAAAATTTTTCTTCAAATAATCAGCAACAAGTAAAAAAAATGTAAATTCTTCCATATACTTATTGCAATAAAAATAAAAAATTTCCATTTTATTTTACTTCATTAAACAAATTCACCCTTATCATGAATATTTTTTCCCTCGAAATATTTCCACTTTTCACCAAATTGCAATCGTGAATAATTTTTACCATCAAACTTGTTCCCTTGTTTTGATTCCCCTTATCGTGAATAATATTTTTCAGGCGAACTAAATTATTACGTTGAATAATTTCGATATTTTCCTTTGAATTATGTATCAAAAGTTATAAATATTTATTTTTAGCACAAGATTAGTAAGTAAAGTTCATGATTCTTAACAATAATTCCATGCAACACCTTTTTTTCATGGAGTATGAATATCTTTGGTTCACACACAATAAATTTTATGATGGTGCACCGCGGTGGTATACTATTTAAAAAAATTTCCTCCACTCCACCTAGAATATTTAAAAACACAACTTTAAATTAAAAAAAAATTCATTGGGATCCTAAAATTTGTGTATTTCTATTTATTTAACTTAAATTTGTCGGACTTTCAATTAATTTTTATCATTACAAATCTTCTTCCCTTTTTTACATTCACTGGGACTGATAGCGGGAAAAAAATTTCACGGGAGATTCACGATAGCATTTTTCCCTTCGAGGGGAATAAAAATTTCACGTGAACAAATATTCCACTTGTTATTCATGATAGGGGTGATTATGAATAAAATTGTTGAACAGCATCAAACTTAAATAAAATAGACAAAATGAATTTATTTGACAGTCTAACAGAGTCGTGTTAACAAGCTAACATAACTCTGTTAAAGCAGCATTCAATTTATGTTATCATTTGGTTGTAATTGCAAGGGAAATGAATTAATTACGACACCTTTCACCTTTCAATCTATTAATTATATTTTCATACACACATTTTGCAATACAAGCTATCGTTCGCCTTTAACGAGTACTTTTAACCACTTTGAATTTTTCTCAACTGTCACTTTGACATTTTACTCTTTCTTGTTACTATTCAATTTAAAAACTATAATTAATTTCAAACGTATTGTACTCTGCTACGTTTTTTTTCTATAACTTTTTTTTTAATAAGTACATATTAATTTGATTTAATTTAATATCATTAATGAGAGCTTGGCGTGTTACTGCTGGCTGGCATTCT
The DNA here is from genome assembly GCA_949987645.1 of Tachina grossa. Lineage (NCBI taxonomy): Eukaryota > Metazoa > Arthropoda > Insecta > Diptera > Tachinidae > Tachina > Tachina grossa. The sequence continues at coordinate 113,125,081 of OX465277.1, forward strand.
GTGATGCAATTTTCAAATCACTTATGAGATCGTAATTTTAAAATTTGCTTTATAAAATTAATAGTAATAATAATAATTAAGGATAGGGGGAAAACGTGTCTAACGTTTGTTTTCTTTCAAATTGCTTCTTAGTTTCATTTTTGTTTATTTATTTATTCTAATTTTGAGTTGTTTTTTGTTAATCAAATTTATTGTGTGAAAATTTTTTAATTATTTATTTGATAATTGGCAAATAATTTTTAATATGTGGGAAAATTATGGGTTGATTTAAAGTTTAAACGAATATATTTTTTTGTGTGAAATAATTCAACAAATTTTATATAATTGTAAAACAAATAAGCAATTTTTTTAATTATTTTTGCGAAACTAAAATAATTTATGCAAAAAAAATGTAAAAGCAGTATCTAACAAAAATGGACAGTTTTTTCTATCAATATTAAAAGGGGTGGTGTTGCCATATTTCAATTTAACTCACATATGGCAATGATTTATTCGCAATTGGCAGGTTTTGTACCACGAACCCCTGAGATAAAGCTGAATTCGTTATACATTATATTATAGGGTTCCGAACACCAAAGGTGAAAAGGAATTCTTCATTGATTTCGCTACGATGTCCATCTGTCTATTTGTCTGTCCGTCACAAGCTATTTTATCGGCAACCGTAAGAAAATTTCACAGAATAAGTAAAACTTTGGCCGCTTCAACAAAAAATATATAACACTTAAAAATTAAAGGGTGTTCTAAAGGGAGCAACGAGAAACATGTTGCAATCCTATCGTAATATACAACAATTATGTATAGAGACTTGAAATTTTTAAAATTAGTGTAATTTTATAACTTAAATTTCAAAAAAAAAAAACAAAAGTAAAGGGTATTCAATCAGTTAATTTAATTTTGACTATGTAGTTCTGACAACTTGAAATTTTCAAAAACTCTTAAACTTAAAATGACCAAAAAAGAAAAAATCACCAAAACCAGGAAAAAAAATTGCCAAAACGAAAAAAGCGCTTAAATTAAAACAAAATCGCTAAAACTAAAATAAATCACCAAAAACCGAAAAAAGTCGCCCAAACAAAAAACGCGCCAAAACTAGAAAAATCGCCAAAACTAAAATAAATAAATCGCCATAAACCGAAAAAAATCGCCCAAACGAAAAAAGCGCCAAAACTAGAAAAATTGCCAAAACTAAAATAAATCTCCGAAAACCGAAAAAATCGCCCAAACGAAAAAAGCGCAAAAACTAGAAAAATTGCCAAAACTAAAATGAATCGCCAAAAACCGAAAAATCGGGGAAAAAAAAGAAAAAACGCCAAAACAAATATAAATCGCCAAAATGAAAATACATTAAAACAAAATCGCTAAAACTAAAATAAATCGCCATAAACCGAAAAAAAATCGTCCAAAAGAAAAAAGCGCCAAAACTAGAAAAATTGCCAAAACTAAAATAAATCTCCGAAAAACGAAAAAATCGCCAAAAATCTCCAAAAACGAAAAAAATCGCCGAATCTAAAAAAAGCCAAAAACCAAAACTAAGAAAAAGTACCAAAAGCAAAAAACGCCAAAAACCGAAAAAAAGTTTACCATGTATGTACATATGTATGTAAAGGGTGTTTTTTATTGAGGTATAGAACTTTAAGTTGGCATCACTTTTTTAACTGGCGGCCATTTTGTCAGCTGTCAAGTGATTAATATTTAGTTTGGTTTGCCATTTCATCATGAACAGGTTGACAAAAGAACAACGCTTGCAAATCGTGCAAATTTATTTCGAAAATAATGGTTCAGTTCGCGAAGTTTACCGCAAGCTCCCTCCATTTTATGGTCGACATAATCGTCCATCAGAGCAATTAATTCGGTTAACCATGGATCGTTTTCGCACTACGTTTACTCTATGTGATAATACGCATCCGCAGAGACGTCGAACAGTGCGCACCGAAGAAACAATTGCCGCTGCAGAGCAAAGTGTTGAAGAGGACCCGAATGAATCGATTCGCCACCGTGCACAGCAATTGGAGCCGACTAACCGACTATTTTGTTCCCGAATTGGATGGCATGAATGTGGATGAGTTGTGGTTCCAACAAGACGGCGCTACATGCCACACAGCGCACGTCACAATCGATTTATTGAAGGAAACATTCGATGAGCGCATAATTTCGAGGAATGGACCTGTCAATTGGCCACCAAGATCGTGTGATTTGACACCATTGGATTATTTTCTTTGGGGATATGTGAAGTCGCTCGTCTACGCCAACAAACCAGAAACGTTAGGGGACTTGGAAGCCAACATTCGTGGCGTTATTGCCAACATACGGCCCCATATGCTCGAAAAAGTGGTTGAAAATTGGACCTGTAGAATTGGCTTTATTCGAGCCAGCCGCGGCGGCCACATGCCCGAAATTATATTTAAACATTAATGGCATAAAATTATCCTTCCAATAAAGCCAAATTGATGGACATTAAAACGATTTTCTTGTGTTTTATTTCAATTCAAAGTTCTATACCTCTAAAAAAAAAACACCCGATACTTATATTTTTTTAAATGTCTACAACAGGTAAGATATTCGATTGTATAATAATTTGGGATTATTAGTGCGTTAACAAATGTTTAAAAAAAAACATAAGTTTAAGAAATAATATGGCGAACAATTTCATTGAAGCTGTTCAAATGTGTCCGCAAACAAAGTTCTCAATATGACAACCCTCAACGTATAACGTACGACGGACTCTGTAATATTCGGTTTTTTTTTACAAGGCAGGAATAAATTTATGGCATTCGATATGAATTGAAATTTGAGCAGAGAGCAAATATAAATTTCTACTGGTATCATAAAGCACAATTTCTTTCCGGCTCTTCACTTAGATCGAAATCTAACGGCCTGTCCCACGATGTCACCAGAAATCGTTCGATTGACAACTTGTATTGCAAGTAACAATAACATTAGAAAATTTGTTGTTGTATTCGATGTAAGTATTCGATCGAACGATTTCTGGTGACATCGTGAGACAGGCCGTAAAATTTAACATATTGGTAGCAACTCCTTAAACCAGAATGCAAAATAACAAGAAAGCTTTCAATTGCATTTAGGCAAGCCTTATTAAAATCCTTTTTTTTGTGCAACTATTCTCGGAAACATTTACCATGTCATTAATAAAAATATGGCTCTCATTAAACACAATTAATTGTAATTGCAAGCGAAATAATATTAAGTACCATAAAACACAACAACAACACAAAAGAGCATCTGTACGACCACCCACTTCAATCTTGAGCCATTAACAGGCTCCACACCTTCACTGAAAACGCCGTAGCGTAAAATAGCAGCAGCTTGAAATAAAAACGAAACTCATTAGCCCAAATCAAGGAAAGAGAAAAAATATACATACTTCAACCAAGCAAAAACACTTTCGCAAAAAATAAAGTTGTACAAAACAGAAACCAACCAGAAGTTTTATAAAAAAAAATCTTCACATTAATAAAACGAAACTATATATACATACAATTTAGAAGAAGAAAAAAAAATATTGTCATGAGCTAAATAATAACCCAACATTATTCAAAATTATGCTGGCCGCAAAATGAAAGAGAAAAAAAACGAAACGAAAATAATATAAAAAATCCTTTAAGTCAAGAAAATGTGTAGCAAAAAAACAACAACGTGCAACGCAACACAAGGCCAATAATGTGGCAGTTTGCGCAAATGAATAACAAGCCGTGTATGCAAGATTTAAAATTTAATTGAAAAATCTATAGCTACAATTGCAGCGACCAACTGCCTTAGTTGTTTCGTTTGATTAAGTGCAAATAAGGATATATCTGTCTGTTGCTCTATTTTTAAGAATCAAAACTATTTTGCAGCATTCCTTCAGCTCGATTCTGTACAACATTTTTGGTTAAAACAAAATAGCTGGAAGCAAAACAGCTGACTTCAAAAATTTTAAATTCTCTAAGTATTTACAATTTGATGAAGAGTAATCAAAAAAAAAGAGAGAACTTTTTGCAAAGACCAGTATATGGATTTACTAACTTTTATTACGACAATCGGATCGCTATAATAAATATAACGAAAATTTTATCGACTTTGGCATTCAGTAATATATATTTAAACGATATTCGCTGTCGGTTGGAGTAAAAAAATAATATAACAAGCTCAAATTCAATTAGTTTTTCCTTAATTCTTCTTTTCGCTTATTTTCATAATTTTGTATGCAGGGATGCCACATGATATAAAAATTAAATGGCGAGTAAAATACAGGTCTACACAGCTTATGTAAAAATGATTAGAAATTTCACTCCTATCGTATCGGAATCATTGAACTTTATTGACTAATTTGGAAGTAATTTTTGGTTGGGATGCAATTAATTGAAGATTGATTGTTAAAAATAAAAGTGAAATACACCTGTGTCCCACTATGAAGGTTTATTTTTTAAGCAATACTAATTGCTTTCTAAAAGGTAATTTATTATTACATGAAATATTTGCCCGATGCGACTTTAAGCTAAACAAGAGCCAAAAAATGCACACACACACACACACAAACACACACAAATATACGTAAGTCAAGTACGTGTAAGGAGTAAAACAAAATTTAATGATGATTCTTTTCAGTGATGATAAATAAGAAAATTAACATCGGTACAAAAATTTAAATTTGTCGAGCAAATCGTAGCAAAAAAATTTTAGTTTTTTTTTTCATTTTAAGGATTCCGTACACCAAAGGTGAAAAGAAACCCTTCGGTTTTCCCTATGAAGTCCGTCTGTCCGTCACAGTCCGTTTTCTCGAGAACCATAAGAGCTACGGACCTGAAATTTTCACAGAATATATAAAACTTTGGCCGCTACAACAACAAATTTATGAAAGTTAAACATTGAAGTTAGTTATTTTTATGCAGACTACACCAATTAACACTGAAATTTAAAATACTAAAATTAAAGTATATTCTATCAGTTAATGTAATTTTTAACATGTAATTTTGACAACTTGCTGTATCTTGGAGACTGTAAGAGGCAAACTCTTGAAACTTTCAAACACGCCAAAAAATTAAAAAATTCCAAAATAAAAAATATGCAGTTCGAAAAAATCGCCAAAAACCGAAAAATCGCCGAAAAGAAAATAAATCGCCAAAAACTAAGAAAATGTCACAACGAAAATAATTGCTAAGAACTAAAATAAATCACCAAAAACGCAAAACGAAAAAATCGCCAAATGCCGTAACATATACCCCACAAATAAAAAACCCCCAAAAAAGGAAAAAATCGCCAAAAATAAAATCGCTAGAAATCGGAAAAATTGCCAAAAGGAAAAAAGCACCTGACCTAAAAAAATTGCTCAAACTACTCGTAAACTAAATCACTAAAAACTGAAAAAATCCAAAAACGAAATAAAAGCGACAAAACAAAAAAAAATCGCCAAAAATCAAAATAAATCGCCAAAACTAAAAAAAACGCAAAAATTCGAAAAAGAAATTCCTAAAACGAAAAAACGCGCCAAAAGAAACAAAAAGTACCAAAACAAAAAAAAAACGCCAAAAATCGAAGAAACGTTTATCGGGTACAAAGAATTTAAATAAAAATATATCTACATCAGTTAGGATATTCAATTTTATAGGCCAAAGTTTGCATAGTATTACATATGTAGTGTCAGAACGGAACCTTTCTTTACCCACTTTGCTGAGTTTATTTTTTATTTTTTTTTTATATACAGAGAAGTAACATTTATATAATGAATGCCTACTAGGCCTGTTCGTAAATGCATCACTGCGCTGCAAATGGAAATTTAAATGTTCTAAGCTGGGGGCCTACTCTGTAATTCGAAACGAAAGCAAATGCTTTCGAAATGTAATGTTAATAACATACAAATTCGAAAGCATTTTCTTTCGTTTCAAAATACAGAGTTGACCCCCTGGTTCACTGAAGTAATTAGATAACGCACAAATAAATGTAAAATATGGTGTACAAGATGCAGAGTAGTGATGCATTTACGAACACACCCTATAACTGAACTTATTTCAATTACAGTCACAGATAATTGTAATTGAAATTTTCTCCACTACAATTACTTTTGAATAAATGTATTTTTTTTTTCAATTGCATCAAAATGTAGTTTTAATTGAATATTTTTTATCTAGGCGCACGGCAGTGCGCCAGGCCAAGTTCCGGCCAATGCACGCAGTGTGTATATTTACAGGAAGCCATTCGAGCTCTTTTTACCCCACTTATAACTTTGTTCCCCGCAATCGTAAAATTATAAAATTTAAATCATAATTAGAATAAATTCATGTAACCTCACAAGTGTTACAATGAAAGGTTCCGGAGATATGAAGGTGCAAAAAGTGCATATTTTAAGACTCACTGACTCACTGATCACTCATCAAATTGATGAAGCACTTCCGCTATATCTAGAGAGCTAAAATTTGGTACACGAGTAGATAGGTGAGCAATGAAACAGAAAAATCTGAAAACCTAAAAATTTTAACCAAGGGGACGGGGCTACGCCCATAAAAATTAAAGCTTGTTCTAGTGAAATGAAATTCAATACAGAACTAGGTCTAGGTGGGCAATCAAATAAACTAATCTGAAAACCCGGAAATTTTAACCAGAAGGGCGGGGCTACGCCCACAAAGGTCAGATTTAAAAAAGCTAATATAAGGCGCTGCTTAATGGAAGCTATTTTATTGAAATTTTACATATATACTACGATAATGCAAGACTATAAATTTTTTATTAAAAAAGTGGGCGTTGACACGCCTATACAATTTAAAACTCATTTTCGTGTACTACGGCTCAGGATATTTAGATATACCATATATGTATGAATTATTATCCCTTTGCAGCGAAACTTGACACAAATAATAAGCAGTGGCCGAAAATTTTCTAGTTTGAAAAAGTGGGCGGGGTTACTCCCATAAAAATCAAAAATTAAAAGTTGCGCTTATGAGCTGAAATTTGATACACAAGTAGATTTGGATGAGAAACCAACTAGAAAAATCTGAAAATTAAAAAATTTTTGCCAGAATGGGCGGGGTCACGCTAATATTGTTTGAAACTAAAAACTTACAGCTTTATTTATAAAACTTATTAAGCCTTTATAAAGACTTTTTAAGAAAAATTTTGTATTAAAATTTGTCTTAAACCCCTTTATAAAGCTTTACTAAGTTATATAAATAAGGCTGTTAATATACAGCTTTTAACTTAATGGGAAAATCTCAAAACCAAGAAGTTTTATCCGTTAAAACTCCAGTTCGTACTAGAGAGCTGAAATTTTATGCACAAATAAATCTAGATCAGAGATCCTTAAGAAAAATCGAAGAAACCAAAAGTCTCAAAGAGGGGGTGGGAATAAACACCGTAAACTCAAAATTAAGTTAAATTTTATTGAAACTTTTCATACACATTGCACTTATCCAAAAAAAATTTCCTGTTTTAAAAAGTGGCCGTGACTACACCAATAAACCTTAGCTTTTTCTTTCATGTACTTCGGGTTAGAAGTTTTTAGTCTGTTACTCATGTATTCCTCATTAGCTTTTTCCTACAAAACTTTACATGAACCATAAGCACTAACAGATATATAAGTCGGCGGGGCCAGGCCCATAAAAATTTAACATAATATTATACTGTAGAGAGCTGACATTTTGTAAACAAATAGTCTTAATTGATTTACTCAATCGGAAAATCCGAAAATTAAAGCACCAGCTACCCTGTTGAAACTTTGCACGCACATTGGGCATATCCTTTTGATTTATGTAAATACTTCTGCTAAGCAGACTTTAATATGTAAATAAATTAAGAAAATAGGCAGGGTCATGCACACTAAAATTTACGCTGTACTTTACAGGTTTCTTTCCAGACGACTCTTACTAACTTTCGTACACACTGGCGACATGTTGTAATGACACAATAGTGCATTTTTAAAGTCTACAATCCAACACCCATCACGCTCTTACCCATTATTTTATGTAACTATGCCATTTTCAACTGGCACATTGATCATGAATATAAATAAAACACACTAGAAATTTTAAGTTTAAGAAGTGTTATCAAAGAAAATTTTTCAAAAAGTAGTCAGATCCTCACAAAAACATAAATGTGAAGAAGGCCAAGTTCATATCAAAAATTTCGGCCATTAAAAGTAGTGAGATATAAATTTTGAACAAGTTCTTGTTTGGTACAATACCTAATACAGAAATATGTTATTTATTATATAAATTTGTAATCGTAAGTGTGTCATATAATTTTTAGATAATTTGCTAACTTGGCAATTTTTTAACTTTCTAGAAAAGGAGAGAATAATGTATATTTGTTCTTGTTTTTATATCGGTAAAAATGTTGTCAAGTTAGCAGATTATCTAGAAATTATATGACGAAATTATTATACGATTACAAATTTATATAATACATAACATATTTCTGTATTAGGTATTGTACCAAACAAGAACTTGGTCAAAATTTATATCTCACTACTTTTAATGGCCGAAATTTTTGATATGAACTTGGCCTTTTTCACATTTATGTTTTTGTGAGGATTAAAATTACAAAAATTTTGTAATTGATGTGAAATCGGTATTTTGCCATCTTCCTACCAACAAATCGCTTTTACTTCAAAAGTGTCATAACTCAAAAAATTATTTTTTTTTTAGTTTTTTTGAGTTGTGTTACTATTGAAGTAAATGAGCGATATGAACTCGCAAGTTCGAATTGTACCAAAAATGGCACAATTGTACCAACTTTATCAGCCCTGGTTCCCTTCTACTTCTCAGTTGCTTCATGCTGCCGACGCTTGCGGTTTTATTTTCATCTTACTCTTTCATTTTTGCATAAATATAAATAACACCTTCTCACAAATGAGCTTGATACCTGGACACTTAACATGTGTTTGCATGAAAAGCGACATGATTGCAGTGTTTATTAAATTAAGAAATTATACTAATACGGTCATTACAAATAATCAAAAAGCCATAAAAAGAGGCCTTTAATAAATGCAGTTTTTGTGTAAAGGAAAATAAAAATTACCAAAAAAAAAAGGTACGCATGAAAAGGTATTTTAAAACAAATTATTAAACGTACGATTAATCATTTCCTCTTTTTTGTTTTCTTGGTAAAGGAGCATTTCTATGTCAAGTCAAATGATTGATCTTAAGATCATCACACCGACTGCAGTCATTTTTGTAGTGGAAGGATGCCATAAAAGTCAACTTTTAAATAATGAGAAAAAAAATTCTGCTTTAAATGACAAATTTTGCGAATAACTCTTAAATGTATTGAATCATACGCAAGAAAAAATGTCATATTTAAATAATGCAGGCAGGTATGCTGATCGTTGATTTGCGATTGCAGGAATTATTTTATACTGACTACAAAAAGCTTTTTGAAAGAAATCTAAAAAAAAGTCTTGGTATTCGTAGTCAAGCTACTGGTACGCATCAATTTATCTTCTTAAAAGAGAGAATTCTGAAGTGGCAAAAAGCCGCAAGTAAAATTGTGGGAAAAGAATTATATCAGATTAAATAATCATACACCCAGAAAAAAGATTGGTTGGAAAACGGTTAGTCCAATAAAATATCCTTTGCATTAACTATATTTCAGTTCACGCTATCAATTTTCTGTTAATCCAAAAAACAATCCATGTTCATTGCCATAAGGTCATAATTGTAACAAAGATATGATTGTGACAATACTTAAATTGATTGCATCAACCAATCGTATGCTTTTGTCATGACTAATTAACTGATTGGTTAACCCAACCGAATAAAATATTACGAATTGGATTTTACTACCAACTTTTGGTATTAGCAACTAAAAAATTGTCGTTCTATATTAAAATTAAAATAAAAACTTTCACTCAGTTGCTGCAACTAACTAGAGGTTGAGTTTAGTATCATAGTTTATAGCAGCAAATTAAAAAATTAACTTTTGTGACTTTCAAAAATATTATGATTTTTGAATTCTCAAATGGTTTTTGATAGTCTGTGCATAAGATAACAGGTTTGTGGCTTTTCAAAATGTGTGGTTGAAGAAATGTATATAGACATGCCCAGCAAAAAATTACACATTACCATTAGAACTACTTGCCATATAATGACTTACTTTTCTGATTGCCAGTTTTCATTACTCGCTTACAAATCACATTACCTAAAATTTAAAAAAATGACGTGCAAGTTGCTAAATGAAGAGAATGGCTTTTTTAGACAAAATAGATTACGTGAAATGTTGGCAAATAAAAAAAATGTAAATACTTCTCAAGAATCGATTATTTTAGTCTCACGCCTTGTTAAAATCATTAAGTTGGTAATCCAGTAGGGAAGTGCTTCCACCAAAAATGCTTAATTCCAAACTCGATTACATTTTTTGAAATTTTTTGCTGGGTGCTTCACCACTAGGAAATAAATTTCAATTAAAATAAACTTATGACAATATGGCAAATAATAAATTTCTTAAATTGTGTATTTTTATTTGCGTTTATTGTTTATTTTTTTTTTATTTTAGCAAGGAAGGCCAATTTTTCTTTTACAGGTACCAATCATGATATTGTTTTAATTATATTAACCAAATTTTCGGTAGCAAGAATAAGATTTATTTCAAATTCCATACTGTCAACCAATTTTTTCTGTTGCTGCAACTATTGGGTTGAGGGTTACAATTAAAATATAGTGGTACCACAAGAAAATTTCAGTCGCTATAGCAGAATTCTATGATAGTTGCTGCAACCGCCAAAATTCAATTGGCAACAAATTCGGTTGTCACAACGAATCTGTTTTCTCTGTGTAGTTAAAATGTGGGACTTCAAATTTATGGAAATGTATGTATGTATATACATGTCCTTGCAGTAAATGAAGTAAAATTTATCAGGGATATAATAGGCGCAGTATTACAAATATTTATACGTGTTTTTTGCATTAGGATCATAATAGTTATTATAACTTAAGAATTGTATGGGAGGCATATAATGTCCTTGAACAGCTGAGGATGAAATCTAAATGTTAGTATTAAGGATACATGGACATGATGCATGTCCATGCCTCAATTTATGCGGTTAAAACGAAGTTTTTAAAATTAAGGTAATGTGAGAGTCGCTGATGGAGGATGCGAATGTCCTCACAAGAGTGCATATGAAAATTTTTAGAGATCTTGCATGTATAATTTAAATTTGATAATTGTATTTGAATTTTTTTTTTAATTTTAAGGATATATGAAAGGCAGACACATCCTTGCGCAAAAGGAAGTTTAATTTTTTTATTATTATAAATAATGAGCGCATTTTTGTTGAATTATGACTATAATTTGTGCTAAAATTTAGTTTTTTTAAATTAAGGATATATGGAAGGCAAGTACGTCCTTGCACCGATTAAAATAAAATTTAGCTTAAGGATTTAACTGTGATATTACACAAATAATTACTCATATTTATTGCAATATATTGTATTACAATTATAATTATTGCTGAAATTTATGTTTAAAATTTAAGGATATATGGGAGGTAGAAATATTTTTTTGCTGGCTGAAACTAAATTTACTTTAGAGTTTAGCAACATACATTCAGGACCAATTGGCGCAAGTTTACTTAATATTGTTGATGTTTTTAGCTAAAATTTAATTTTTTCAATAAAGGATATATGGCAGCTAAAACATGTCCTTGCACCGATTATAATTTAAAATTTTCAGAAAACTTAGCTGCGCATAGTTCTAGAACTAATTGCACTTTTGCACTAAGTTTTAATGGAGATTGCGCACAGAATTTAATTTTTTTTAGATTAAAGGATATATGGAAAGAAGAAATGTTGTTGCAACGATTCAAACGAAATTTACTTAGGAGCTTAAATGTATGACTTTAAAAGTATTTACACTTTTTCTGTGAAGCGATTTAAAGCGATTTAAGCAACTTCTGAGTTGAAGGATATGCACGGAATAAGCATATCCTTGCACTGATTGAAAAGAAATTTGCTACTGAGCTGAACTGTCTTATGATAGAAATATATACTAGTTTTTTCTTCATTCTAAAGGCATTTTTTTAATATTCAAAATAAAGGATATATGGGAAGCAGACGTGTCCTTGCACCGATCAAAGTATTATCTTTCAAGCAGCTAAGTTTAGTCATTTGCAAAATAGCAAGAAATTTTCAGTGCATTCCTATAACTTTTGTAGATAAAATTAATTTTTAAATTAAGGATATAGGGGAAGTAGGCATATCCTTGCACCAAAGAGCTCAGACTGCAAAATGTTCTACACAGTTGCAAACTATCAATGTATTTTTATCACAATTATGGTTAAAATGTAACTGTTAATATTAAGTATATATGGAAGGATATCATGTCCTTGCACCGATAGCAAGAAAATTTTGTAAGAAATCCTTACTGCACAACTTCGCTGATATTTTTTAAAAAATTTTACTGCATCTTAAGCATTATTTTAGCTGAAATTATATATTTGATATGAGACCAGGGAATGTCCTTAAAACCATTTCTTATAGCGAATTTATACAACTGTTAGCCCACTGTTGGTTTAAAATTCATTGAAGAATTCCCTATCTAAGTTCAGTGTTGTGCAATAAAAAAACTTCTACTTATTTTTTTTATATTTTAATTTAATTATATTACGATAATGCCAATTGAGCTTAAACGTTTCACGACTCGTTTATGCATGTCATTTACATTCAAAAGAAAAGAAAAAACAAAAAAGTGAAGTCACATAAAACAAATTAAATCACAACTATAATTAAAAGTCAGCTGAAAAAATTTTTTTAAGTAAAAGATCATGTAATAAATAAAACATAAAAGTATCAAGTAAATAAACTTTTTTTTTAAATGCAGAGAATTCAAACAAAAAAGTTGTATGTAGAAATGAAATAAAATAAAAACTAAAGATACTTCAAATACTTTAAGTTGGCCAACAATAATGCGACTGTCAACTATTGAATATTCAATAAAGAGCAAATGGTCTGTGACAACCTTACAGCCATCCCTAAACAAAAGCGGCAAGCGTTTTTTAGCTGTCAAAAGTTCTCATATCCATACATTTTGTATGGAGCATACCGAAATAACGCGACGGCAACGCAGCGGCAATGCTTTGCTATCTGAAAATCCGATTTTGACATCACGTTTCACAATGAAGTTAGTTGCAAAAGAAAACAATTGCCTTCTGTTTGCCATCATCAGTGTTATCATATGTGAAGATTTATCTTATATTCGAAGTTTTTCAGGATGTTAAAAATACCAAAAAATATCTTTGTTAAAAATAAGATTTTTAAGAATATGATATTTAATACTTTTAATATATCATTTAATGTCCTTTTGACTAAAGTATTGACATATTTTCTTCTTTCCTTCATTAAAAGTATGAATTATGTGCATACATATATTTATCTTATACATGTTCTATTCCGAAAATATTTTGTGTTATTTACCTTTACGTTTGTTCCCTACAAGAAATGAATGACTGAAACTAACACAAACAGAATTTTTGCACTATCACATTTTCAGCAATTTTACACTGAATTCAATAGTGGCAGTCAATTGACTGGTCATTTAATTATATTTGCTGCACTCTAGCATATATGTATGTATGTATGTTAGAGTAGGACATCTAATATAAATATGCCAAAACTTTTAAAAATCGAGTTTTATTACAAAAAAAATACAAATCATTCTGTCTGTGAAATTTAAAATTTATAAGTGTTAAAAAAGATAAGTAAGAACAATAGTGAATAAAAGAAATTTACAAAATTTAATTTAATATATATGTATGTAGATATTTCTTTTCAAAGTTGTAGATAAATATTTGTAAAAAAGCAAGATGCGTTGGTGGTGAAAAGGTGTGAAGAGGGCTGGATACCGCCTAAGTTATTCTGATTTTGCTTATTTCTATCTTTAATTTTAAATATTTTATTTACTTGCATATTTTGAATTGACTTTTTAAAATAAAAACAATTAATATAATAAAAATTATATTTTTTGCCAGTATATCAATCATGTATGATAGCTCAATTGTGGGGGATATATTAGTCAATTATGAACAGTCAAACTTGATTAGTATTTATGCTATCATTGATTAGTATTTATGCTATCATTGATTAGTAAAAAGCACTGGGAGCAGTTCGACTAAATGTTATATTCATTAGTTATAGAGAGATGCAACATCACACGTACACAAGAGTTTCCATCACATTTTTCATTTTCCCCTTAATAATGTGATAGCAACTTTGTTCTGCGCAATGATGAATATATCCTACATGACTTCCGATCAATTAACTGATACTATTCATGTAGAGTTAGTTCATTTGAAACAAAATAAATTTTTTTTTGAATTCGAATTCAGTACAATAAATGCATATTAATATATTTTGAGTAAAATCACTAAGAAAAAAAAAGATTTTTAATTTTTGTCCGACTTGAAGGTTTTTCGGAAGAAAATATGGCAACGCTGGCCATCATCCTTAACACAAGCAAGTTTTTCAAATCTTATAAATAAATAAATTTTTCAAACTTTAATTATTTTATTTTAATTGAAGTAACAAAATTTATATAACAAAATTTTAATAACAAAATCACAAACAACAATGTCGTCCGTGCAGCAGTTAAAATAATCAGGGTTGTTTTATTTATTTGTTTGATAACCCTGTTTTTGACATAACCCGGACGCTTTTGTTTAGGTGTGGCATTTCAGCGTTAATGCTCGGCGGAAAAAATCGTTTCGCTTTCCGTCCTTGTTTAGGGATGGCTGTTAAAGACCACGACCATGACGACGACGAAGACGACATCGTTCAACAAATTACATAAATAATGCTTAACAGCCTTAAGCAATTAACCAAGCTCTAACCTAACCAGCTACCAACAAAACAAAGGTGCTAACTACAGTTAGCGGCAGCAAAACAAGTCAAGATTTAATGTAAAACAAAATGACTAACAGCGACAAAAATATAAAATAAAAAATAAAATAAAAGCAACCAAAATGAAAAATTACATGGAATATTAACAAAATTTAATGATGGTTAAATAATACGGATAATTAACATTTTCACATGAATGAATTGAAAATGTATTACGTTTCAATGAAATGTTTAATCATCTTCAAATTTGTTCTCAGCCAGAAGAGTGAAAGAACATGAGTTTTTTTTTACTAAGAGGACCAACTGAATAATGACAGCAGCATATGAATATTACTTAGTTCATAGTTTTGAAGAAATTATCGTTAATTAATGTCATCTGGCTATAAAGTATTTTTAGTTAGTGAGTGATAATCGATTAACAAATTTTTTTTTTTTTTTTTGCTTCGAAAATGTCATATTTTGTGCCAATAAATCATTTCCAAGAGATAACTCGTGTGGTTTAGACTAGAGATGGGCGCGTGTTGAGTTTTTTTTTCGTGATAAAAACACACACGACTCAACATGTAGTGTTCGTGACCGAAAATCTGATTTAGAAACGATTTTAGGTGTAAAAAATTTATGCATGAATTTCCAACACATTTATTTATTGATACTGTATGTGGGATGCTTTGACCAGTGTTACCATGTGTGAATATTTACCTTTCTTTTTGAAGTTTTTAGACACGTTAAAACGACCAAAAAGATTTCTTATATAAAACTAGGATTTTTCAAAATGTGACTTTTGCTATTTTTAATATATTATTCAGGGATCTTTTGACTTAACTACTTACATATTATCTGAATTCGTTCATAACACTCTTAAGAAGTGAAGATTTATCTTTCTTTTTGAAGTTTTTAGACACGTTAAAACGACCAAAAAGATTTCTTATATAAAACTAGGATTTTTCAAAATGTGACTTTTGCTATTTTTAATATATTATTGAGGGATCTTTTGACTTAACTACTTACATATTATCTGAATTCGTTCATAACACTCTTACACATATTATATACAGTAAATATTTTGCGTTATTTTGCTTTACGTTTAATAGTTCACTGGAAATAAAATAAGTTTTAACTTATTTTCATTCAATAAAATAAAAATAAAAGATTTTTAATAAAAAAATCGATTTTTTGTTGCTCGATTTGAAGATTTTTGAAAAATAAGTATGGCAACACTGGCTCTGACACTGATCAACATCACTCTCTCAAAAGCAAACACACACACACACACAAACAGACAAAAGTAGAAAGCACAAGCAGTGTTACCATATGTGAAGATTTATCTTATTTTTGAAGTTTTTAGACATGATAAAACGACAAAAAAGATTTTCTATCTAAAAATAAGATTTTTTAAAATCTTACTTTTGGTACTTTTAATATATTATTGAAGGATTTTTTGGCTGATTTGGTTCATAATGATCTTACACATATTCTATACAGTAAATACTTTGCGTTATTTGGCTTTACTTTTAATAGTCCACACGAAACAAAATAAATTTCATTCAATAAAATAACACAGAAGATTTTTGCTAACAAAAAAAAAGATTTTTTTTGCTCGACTTGAAGATTTTTGAAAAATAAATATGGCAACACTGAGCACATGAAGTAATTTGTAAAGAAATTTTTAAAAGTTATTTGGCTCTCCTGTAAAATTTGCTTCAATTAAGTTAGCAAATTTACACTCAGCGTTGCCGATTTCTATGTAATTATCCAAAAATGGGACAAAAAAAATTTCTTGAACTTTTTTAGGACTATAACATTTTTTGTATAATTTTTGTGCAATATCGCCCCAACATTATACACAAGTAAATTATTTAATTAAAGATCTTTATTCCATTTTAAAAGACTTTTACTACGTAAATTTACTAATAAACGTTTTTATAATCCTTTCATGTTTTTGTTTGTCTGTTCAGTAGAAAATTTTTTTCATGAAGAATAAGTTGTCATCTGGTACCATCGTGTCAATATTTTTTGCACATGATGGTATAGGACAATGTTGAGGGGACTATTTTGAACTAACCAAAAATATATTTAAAATGAAATATTGGAACTAAAATTTGCAATATATCGTATACAGTAATACCTAATTTACATTGAGCATTTTTTCACAAAATTAATTCAATACAAATTTTTTCATTTGTGAACAGGAGGCCGGAAAAACAAATCAGATAAAAAAAGTTGCTGAAAATGCTTCAGAGATTCATGTCACGTCATTTTTTATAAATCACTCTCTTATATAGAGCTACAATTGCCTAAAAGAAAAAGTTTCGTTGTTGACATATCGCTTTATTTATTGACACTGGCGGATATAACAGCAATATTCTCCTCAGTGCGCAAACGTATTGGTGGATTAATGTTCAAAAAAGTGAAACTGGTGCGAAATTTAGTGAGAACAGCTTGAAAATGTCGATCGATTATGACGACCATAAAATGGACATAATTTACGAAACACAATTTTTACGCAGCACGAATTTTAATAGTAAAATTCAATGATTTGAAAATATTGTTCGTTTGTTAGTATATTCACGGTGAAGTGGCAAATCTTACTAAGTATTTTTCAAATTTCCACACTGAAAAAAAAACAAATAGAAAAAAAAATCACTCGATATATATTCTTATATAAAAAGCATTACTTATTATCAAACACAAAATTTGTTTTGTGTAATTTATAACATTTTGGATAATTTGGAAGGTTCGTCTGTGTAAAATTGAATTTCGATTCCGGCAACACTGTCTACACTCGATATTAATGCCGACGATATTAATTTCCTCTTACCGAATTCCTTATATTTTTTTCTGGCATTAAAAAAATTAACAGAATAATGAAAAAAATATATGTATAAAATACTGAAAGTATCTTTTCTAAATGGAAGTTCAAAAAATTTCATATGTATATTTCGTTATTATTATTATTTTTTTTTTTTTGTTCTATAAAATGTGTAATTTTTTTAATTTAAATTTTTTATTAAACAAAGTCTTACTTATCTGATATTTATGTTGATTTTAATAAATGCAAAACATACCTGCAAATAGAAAAGTAAAATAATAATTGTTAGCAAATATTTGTAGAAAAAAAAATAATTGTTTGTAGTTCTTATGAATGAGTCTATTGTTTCAAATAGATACAATTGTTTTGTAAATAAAGATTAAATAAAATTGTAATAACAGTAATAACAATTAATGGATATGAATTGCAAACGAGTTTACCAAAGGTAGACGGACGGCAAAAACACCACTTTCACAATTAACTAATCAGCGCGGTATTTATATTTCGAAGACATTCTCTTTCATTTCATTTCAGTTGTACAAAATTTGCAGTAATTTTTGTATATTTTTCACACCACCAGAAGGAAAATCAGCAGAGCAAAGAATTTTGTTAAAACTAGCGAATGTAGTACAAAATTTATAATTCTCGAAATTAATGATATAGGGGAGGTAAGGATAATAAGCCTTGAACGGATTGAAATGAAATTTGTCAGCCAACACATCTTTATAGGTTTTTTTTAATAATTATAAATATGAAGGATATATAGGAAGTGGAAAGTGTCCTCGCACTGATTGAAGTAAAATGTATACTATAGTTGAAAATCTTATTACCTTTCTGCAAAAATTGTCCGTTAAATTCAATGGCGCATATTCAGAAATTATCACTGTTAACTTTTTTAAGTACCTATTTAAGTTATTCATAGTTGATTACTTTCAACAGTAAAAGTTTACACTTAATTATGGGTAAAGCTGTAACTAAATGCCAACTAACTAATACATTCAAAGAACAGCTGACTGATTTCATTTACAATTTATTTGAAAAGTAAAATCATGCATTTGTGCATCTTTAAAATGCACAAAACAAAAAATACTCTTTATTTTCTAACATTTTTCTAAATAATAAGCTTTCCTTTTTATCTTTACTTATTGCATTTATTTCTATTGCGTCCAAAACAATATCCATATAAAGCAATAAAATAAATTAGAGATGTGTTTTTGGTCAACAAAATTCTATTGAATATTTTTATTTTTACAGGCCCATATTTTAATTTATTTATATAAAGACTATAACCAAAAAATTACTTTTATAGATTTTGTAAATTTTTTTAAAGGAAATTAAACTGTTTTTTAATAGATTTAATAGATAAGTTTTTTAATTAATTACAGAATTTATCGTTCAAAATATTATCGACATTTTATGCTCTCACATAACAATATGCAAGGTTGCATTTCGTTTACCAGCTGAAAGCAGTTGCTGCACTAGTTATGAATTGTGAATAAGAGCTATAACTATCTATGAACTATATTTTAGTTTCTGTTTTATTAGTTTCGACTTTGGTTACGATTTCTGAATATGCGCCAATTTTAAAAATTAAGGATATATGGGGGAGACCTTTGTCCTGGAAATAGTTACAAATTTTCATCACATTTTTAATAATTGTTAAAATCCAATTGGTTTATATTAAGAATACATGGTAAGTAACCATAACTTTGCGTTGATAAAGGGCTTAGTTGTATAATTTTAGAAATAGTAACAGTTGTCACTGCATTTTTACTATAATTCTGGCTAAAGTGTATTTTTTAAATTAAGGATATATGGTTAGGTAGGCAAGTCCTTGTACCCAATGAAGCGAAATTTTCTAGAGAACTTGTATGGAAATATTTACAAGTTTGTACTGCATTTTTTCTGAAATTTGGCTAAAATGTAATTTTTTTCAATTAAGGATATACATATGTAAGGTAGACATATCCTTACACCGAATGAAGTGAAATTTTCTAAAGAGCTTATGTGGAAATATTTACAAGTTTGTACTGTATTTTTACTGTATTTTTGGCTCAAATGCAATATTTTTAATTAAGGACATGCGGGAGGTCACCATGTCCTTCCACGGAATCAAACAAAATTTTCTAAAGAGCTTGTATGGATATATTTACAAGTTTTAACTGCATTTTTATTGTATTTCAGGATAAAACTTAATTTTTTCACATTAAGGATATATGGAAGGTAGACATATCCTTGCCCAGAATGAAATTAAATTTTAAAGAGAAATTATATGGAAATATTTACAAGTTTTTACTGCATTTTTATTGTAATTCAGGCTAAAATTTAATTTTTTCAAACTAAGGATATATGGAAGGTAGACATATCCGCACACCGAATGAAGTTAAATTTTCTATAGAGCTTATATGGAAATATTTACATGTTTTTACTGCATTTTTATTGTAATTCAGGCTAAAATTTAATTTTTTTCATATTAAGGATATATGGGAGGCAGCCATGGCCTTACTACACCAAATGAAGTGACATTTTCTATAGAGCTTATATGGAAATATTTACAAATTTTTACTGCATTTTGATTGTAATTCAGGCTAAAATTTAATTTTTTTCAAATTAAGAATATATGGGAGGTAGCCATGGCCTTACACCAAATGAAGTGACATTTTCTAGAGAGCTTATATGGAAATATTTACAAGTTCTTACTGCATTTTTAGCTTAATTTTGCCTGATGTAGTTTTTTTTTTTTTTTTTTTTAATTAAGGATATATGGGAGGCAACCATGTCCTTGCACCAAATGAAGTAAAATTTTCTAGACAGCTTATATGGAAATATTTACAAGTTGTTACTGCATTTTTACTGTAATTCTGGCTACCATAAATATGTTTAAATTAAATATATATGTATGTATGTATGGGAAGTAGGCATGTCTTTGCAATGCTGAAAGTGAAGTTAACCAAAGAGGTTAGTTGTTTGATTTTTGGCTTAATTTTTATCCAATTTGTGCATAAAATTGAGTTTTTTGATTTAAGGATATACGAGAAGTAGGCATGTCCTTGCTCCGATGCAAGTGAAATCAGCTTAGTTGTATAATTTTCCAATAATTTCTACTTAATTATGATCAATTTGTTTATAAAATTGATTTTCTTTGATTTAAGGATATATGAGAAATGGATGTGCCCTTGCATCGATGTAAATGAAATTAGCTAAAGAGGTTAGTTGTATAACTTTCTAGTACTTTGTACTTAATTTTTATTGGATTTTTGCATAAAATTGAGGTTTTTTATTTAAGGATATATGAGAAGTGGGTGTATCCTTGCATCGTTGCAGGTAAAATTAGTAAAAGAGGTAAGTTGTATAATTTTCCAAAAGTTTATACTTAATTTAGATTAAATTTTTTTCATAAAATTGAGAATTTTAATTTAAGGATTTATGGAAAGTAAAAAAGAAAGTAAAGAAAATCACGTTTTCATTGCATTAACATTAGTAATGCAAAATTTTAGATTTTGAAATTAAGGATATGCATACATATGAATGTCCTTGCGTCAGTTGAAATGAATTCTTTTATAAAGCTTTCTTTGTGTAGTTTTAGAATTATGTAGGATATGCATACATATGAATGTCCTTGCGTCAGTTGAAATGAATTCTTTTATAAAGCTTTCTTTGTGTAGTTTTAGAATTATGTAGTTGAGTAATTATAGTATTTAGATAACTGAAGCTGAAGTTTAATTTTTAAAATTAAGGATATGTGGAAGAAACAACTGTCCTTACGGATATTTTTCTCAAAAAAAATTCTTTTTATTATTAAACAAATCAGAGTTCGGAAACAGCAATTAAAATTTAGCGAAATGAAAGACGTACATAGTTTTCGACATGCTACGCACTTTGTTTTGATGGCTTTTGCGTGTCCTGGAGCCCTATTTATCCAACTGGGCAGCGCATACTTAGTTGGTCACCTTATTTCTTTTAGTTTTTGCGTGCAGTAACGAAATCAAGTGAATTCATTTTTAAAATTCTGAGAATAAATTGAATGCATGTAAATTGCTTTCACATTTGAAGCGTAAGTAAGTGAAAAGAACCAGAAAGGGAAGAATTAAATAAAATTAAAGCGAAAACGACAAAGCGAGAAAAAATTTTTTATTTTTTTTTACCTTTTTAACATAATTGCGTTTTTCGAAATCAATCATGCCGGGATTATGATCTTCAATGCTTAATTGATTTGCTGGCGATGATGTTAATGCAGGAGATATTGGGTTTGTTGTTGTTGCTGCTGCCGCTGCTGTTGTACTTGTTGCTGTAAATGCTAATGTTGTTGTTCTTGCTGTTGTTGTTGACGACAAAGTGGAAAACGAAATCGTTTCGTTTGATACGCCAGCATTTGATGATGAAGTTGAAGAATTTAAGGAATTATTTAAAAAGCTTTTAGCAGTGGCCACTAGTGCAGACGAAGCCGCTGTTGCATTTAAACTTAAATTTGATGATAATGATGATGGCGATGGTGATGGTGATGTTGATGGTGAGCTTGCATTTAATGGCTGTAAAGTGCTGCTTGTATTTAGAGGAGGTAATCGATTTAACATTAAGGAATTTTTATTTTCAGGAGATGTCACCGTTTTGTCATTTTCGGCTAAATATTTCAAAGTTTCATTTAATTGTTGCTGAATTTCCGAAGTGGCTGGCACTGATATGGATTCTATATTAGCATCAATAATGGCGCCATCAAAAGGCGCCACTAACTGTTCAACAATTGTTGCTGCACCGGCCGCACGAGCAATACTTCTGTCCCCCACTGTTTGATTGCCATCAAAGGAGGATGTTGACGATGTGGCATTTGATGCTAAAGACAAGGAACGATTGTTTGTTTGTAATAATTGTTGTTGTTGCTGATGATGGGCGGCAACAGCGGCCGCGGCGGCAGCTGCTGTAAAATTACGTATGCCAATTTCAATTATTATTTTATTGTTATTATTATTATTATTAGCTGCTGGCGAGGCAACTGGTTGTACTGGTGATGCCGCTGGTTGTGGTGGCGGCAAATGTTGTAAGGGCGTTTGCAGCTGTGGCGGCGCAGGAGGAGGAGCAGGAGGTTGTGCGGTTTGTTGGGTTTGCTGAAAACGTTGTAAATTTTTGGGATGATTAGCTGTTATGTAATTTAAATCGCTGCGTGACAAATGATGCTGTTGCAATGTCGAATACTGTTGCTCCACCAAGGCCGCTCGCGTTTGAGCCGCATTCGCACTACTTGCCGCCGCTGAATCACTGGCAACCTTTTCACGCAGTTTGACAATATTCGAAATATTAATACTGTTGGTTAGTGTGATGCCGGTAATGAAGACTAAGACGATTGTGAGAATGACACCGAATATGACTAACGTTGGCATGCGAAAATATTTTTTTGTGCACATTGTTTGGCGCAAACCGAAAATTTGTCGTTGGCTTGGTTAGGTTTTGTTTATCTCTGTCTTCTATTTTATTTTCTTAATATAAAAGTATGTATGTATGTGTGTATTTTAAGACATAAAAACCAGAGATGTTGAAATTCAAACCCTGTGGTGGTGGCAACGTTTGATATGGCGACGAATTATAATGATGCAAAACAATGTTTTACTTTTTCGTTTTTTTTTACTTCCTTCTTTTTCTTCGTGTTTTTAAGGCACAATATTTATTAACATATTTTTGCAATTTCTTGCAAATTTTATTTTTAAATTCAAATTAATTTTCTGCAATATTTTATTTAATACAAATTTTATTTAAGTCTTGTGAGTTATTGAAAAAAAAATAAACCTCTACCACGAAAGAAACATTCAATCTTTTTGGTTTTTTATTTATCTGTATTTTAATTCCAGATTTTGAATGGCTAATGAACTTTAATTGTCAGCTTTATTTATGTATGACTCATTTGAAAAGGATTATTCATAAAATTTATGTTACTAAAGAAGTAAAAAAGCGACCAATAAATCTTTTTTTTAAGCGTATAAGAAAATAAATCGTTTCTTTAATTTAAATGTATGAACATGCTTATGAAATCCATTAACAATTTTTATTTAATTATTATTCAAAGCAAAAATTGTCCCAATATTTGTTTTAATAATGTTGTCCAAAAAAAAAAAATTGATTTATTACATTTAACTGATTTAGAATGAATAAAATCTGTATTAATCATTTTTAATTTTAGCTTAAGATCAAAATTTGTGTGAAAACTATTATTTAATTATTAATTGTTGTTAAGCCCACTCGTGACTTCGAAAGACAAAGAGAAAACTAGACAACAATAGTCATAAAGACATAATTTATTTAGAAAATTTAGAAATATGTATGTGACATAATTATAGTTTACTCGCACTTTGATACGTTGCACAGTGGGAGATTTTGCAGAAAAAAACCGAAATAATTCTGCAGTCTCTAAACATTCGGTTCGATTTGCAAAAACTTCTTTTTTTTAAGAGATTTTAGCCAATGATGTTTTAGTAAAAGAGTGTAAAAACAAATGAGAACCCCTTAATTCCCAAAAGAAATTAAGAAAATCTCCAAAATTGAATTACCAGCATTTTTGTTGCATTTTTGATATTTTTCGCTAGGCACAGATAGTTTTTTGGAAATATTTAAAAGTGGCTTTCGATTTGAGCAAACAGACCTCTTTAATTTGATATTTACAATGAAAATAGGTTTAATATGAAACGTTTTCCATCGGGGAATCTGTAAATTTTATTACGATAATCGTTTGGTTATAAAATATATAACGAAAGCTTGTCGACTTTGTTGTTATTCAGTAACATATGTTAACAATATTCGCTGTCGGTTGAAGCAAAAAAATAAAATCACAAGCTCCAATGTAATTAGTTATTTTTTATTCTTCTTCCTGCTTTTCTCTTACTTTGATATTTTGTATGCAGAGATGCCACATGATTCAAAGCTGAATGATGAATAAAACTCAGCTGTTCAGTATCGTAAAAAATAAATTAGAGAATGA
The DNA here is from genome assembly GCA_949987645.1 of Tachina grossa. NCBI lineage: Eukaryota > Metazoa > Arthropoda > Insecta > Diptera > Tachinidae > Tachina > Tachina grossa. Next base: position 113,149,670 of record OX465277.1, read on the forward strand.
AATTATCGCTAATGCTAACGAATGAATATATCCACAAATATTACTATCTTCGGTTTGCAAAAATTACTTAATCCAGGTACTACTGGTTTTTTTAATAATGAAAATTTTGAAGAAAAAATTTTAGTTTCAATTTCTATAGTACTTCTTTTCTTTAGTTATAGGTAGGTATTTTTGTAAAAAAAAATAATAATTATCAAATAAATTACGCACTTTTTTCCTACTAACAAAAACGATGAAAACTCGAATTTTTGAAAATTTTATAGTGCGTTTAAATTTGAGCAAAATCTAGACTTAAGAGATTTCGGGCCAAACCTGGTGGATTTTTTATACAAAACAAAATATACTTCGGCACTAGATTTTGTCAAAATCTACTTAAAATCTAGTAGAACTTGGTGATGCCACTATAGTTTTTTTTTCTTCAAATTTGTACTAAAAACTTAGCCTGTGTACTTAAAAAGGTTTGTGAATTGACTACATTGCTGTTGTTTGGTTGTAGTGTAGGAAAATTTCGAGTTAATGAGTGTTGTTTGGATAAAAAAAAAACTTAGTGTGTAAAGGTTTCCATAAGGGTTTAGTTGAAATCTGCTGGTGTTTTGCATGTGTAAATGCTCTATTAATTTAAATTACTTATATTTTTGGACTGAGTTGTCGTTTTTGAACATTTTTTTTCAGATTTCAGATTTTGTGTTTGGCCGGGGCACAATGAATCCGTCATGCGTTAAACTTCGCCTTTTTCAACTGACAGCTAAGTTGAAAAGCATGCTTTCTTATGAGGTCTGTTACATTCAGTAAGTGTCCGTCAACGCAAACTACAAAATTTGATAAACTTTCAACTTTTTGCGTACGTTGAGTAGTTTGACAGATATTGGTTGGTTTTTTGATATGTTCTGATTTAGATTTTTGTGTTTTGTGGCAGCAAAAATAAAATTTAACGAAATAAATAAATAAATAAAGTTGAATTTAATAAATAAAATAGAGAATCAACCTATTGAAGTTGTTCAAATGCTTCCGTCAATAAAGTACTCATTGTGCCAACCTTCTCCGTCGTTTAAAAAGGCGAAGTTTAACGGATTCATTGTGCTCCGACCTTAAAGATCATTGAGTCCGTGGTAAAGGTTATAAGTTTGTTTTCTTAGTTTTACAAATTGATCTTCCTGTTTTTTTTTGTGCTTTTTGTTAAGTTAATTGATCTTCACTATAATTATTTTAGCACTCGTAATTATTTAAATTATTAACTTTTTAATATATCTATATTTAAATGTATATTTCTTTTAATAATATTGTTTGCACAACGAAATTAATTTATACGTATGTATGTATGTATTTGAACTTGAATAAAAATAGAATTCTGTATGTTTGCTTTTATAGTGTTTTTTTTTCATAAAATAAATAGATACATACGTTGAAATTTTATTTATTTTAAGGTTAAATATTTAAAGAATTCCTTCAAGTTTTCTGGTTTTTTTATTTTATTATTATTATAAAAAACTTTAATTTATTCAAACAAGACTTTTTTATGTAGTTATATTTTTATATTATTTTAACAAGTAATCATATACGAGTACATACTTTTTTTAATTTTATTTGCAAAATTTATATATTAATTTTTAGAGAAATTCATTCACCATTCATTCGCAGTAGTTGTTTTATTTATTGTTATTTCCTGTAAATATTTTAATGTCTCTTTACTTTATATAAATATGTATGTACATACATTTTTGGTTCATTATTACTATTTTTTTAGTTTGTATTATTTGATAATGTAACTGTTATTTTACAAATTTACAGCAAACTTCTTTTAAATAAAATTTTTCAACATTTTATTAACCAACTGGTTATTTATGAATTTCTCTCAATGTTTGTTATTGTTATTAATACTGTAGTTAGTTTGTTTTTTTTATTAATTTATTTAAAACCAGCAAACGTTTTAGCACAAAAGCAAAAATACACAAAGAGAGAGACTAAATAAATATGAAGAACAACAAAAAACTAGCGTCTGTTAAGTTTGAGGGTTTAACAAGTAATGAGCAGGAAGAAATAACAAATGCTTGCATTTAAGTTTGCATTTTGTTTTTTTTTTACAAAACAAATTTTACACGCGAAGACACACACACATGCAAGCAATGCTCACCTTGCGCTCTCTTTTGTATTGATACATGTAAACAAGATCACACACAGATGGGAAAATATTGTGCAAAAACAAAATCAATGCAAAAAATTACAACAACAAAGTGTTTGCAAATTCGCTCTTGCTGCAACAGTCAGTCTCACTCTTTTTGTGGTAAGACGAAGAAAAAATGCCGGCTTTTAGTTGTTTTTTTTTTTTTTTTTTTTTTTTTTTGGTTAAATGTTTTTAGAGGTAAGGTAAGTATTTTTTGTTGGATTTGATTTTTTTCACATTAAGTTTTGTTGCAGTTGTAGTTGTAGTTGTTGGTGTAGTTTGTAAGACGACAGTAAACTGCATAGCTCCCTCACCGGTAGAACGGCTGATGATGATGATGACGTTTAGTTAGTTGCAAGATTAGTTGTTGTAGTTGTGTTATTGTTGGCTGGATTATGCACTCAATGGTATTTTTACCAAGTTATAAATGTGCTTGGTAGTTTTTGTTGTTGTTGGTATTACCAATGTTATTATTTTAGCTGGACATTGATCTTTTTTTACAGCAGTTGACATCAAAATATGCTTTTGATGATAATGATACTTTGAGCAATGTGGCTGCTGTAGCATTTGCGTCTGATGACGATGATCCTGCTGTTGTTGTTGTTCTTGATGCTGCCTCATTTTGAGGTGGGTCATTGTTTATGTTTCTTAACTTATTATTTCGTTGTTGTTTCTTTGTTTTATTTTTATTGTTATTTAATGATGTTAAAAAATTTAATCTTCTTTTCACGCTTTTATGCAGTTGTTAATGTTGGGTGTGTGTAACTTTATTTATACACATTTTCTTCTTCAAGATGGCATAATTTTAAAGTTTAATGAATGAGTTAAACAGCATTTAAATTTTTTTTCTTAATATTTTGTCATTTCGTATTTGTTTTATATAACAAAGACCACGACAATCAGGCTTTAAACAGATTTTCTGCGTAATATTTACAAGGAGTGTTTTCAAAATGAACCTCAATAAAGAACAAAAATAAAATAATAATAATCATGAAACAAAAAATATCAAAATAAAATATCAAGACCTATTTGATGGTATTCATATAATTAAGGAAATTCAAAGCGTGTGCGTTATTTATGTCTAAATACAATACCGAATTATTTACATGCATATTTATATAAAGGAAAAAGTAGAAAGCCTTTACTCAAAACATTATTTGAAACATTATTTGTTCCCAGTGATTAATAAATGTGTCCGTAATTAGGAAAACAAACAATATGAAACAGACTTAAATGTAAATAAATAAAAATAAATACAAGTTATTAAGGGACATTAAAGAGACTTTTGGCATTTTCCATTTCTTTAATGGGACGACCAAACTCACTTATTTTTCTATACACGAACATTTAACAATTACTCGTACATGCCTTCCCATGAAGAGATATTTGGGGGATTCAAACGGTTGTCTTAAGTCTCATAGTGCTGTATGGTTTTAGAACCAATTATATTAAAATACATAATTTAAAACATTTAAACATTTGTATTCCTCAATTACAATATAAATTAAAAGTTTTAGCTAGGCTGACTTCCAAAACGTATCAGTATAAAAATTGTACACTTTTTGGATGCGGTATTTATATGGGTTACAGATACAAACTTGCGAAATATTGTAACCATAAGCATCAATTTTGTCAACTTTTTGCAGTGCGGAACTATGAAAGTCTACACTTAGTTCGAAGACAAATAAATTTACGTTTTGGAAGTCAGCCATAATGATTATTATTTTAGACAAAAATATTTCCGCACTGGTAGTAATTCGCAAACAAATTTTCCCGTGTTAGTTACTTCAGCAAAACATAAATAAGTGGACAACGTGACAGTAGCAAAAGTAAACTCTTCGCGGTTTTGCCAAAATTCTTACATAATAAAACTGAAATGTTGTGACAAAATCTTAAATTAGCAAGCAAAATGTAAAAAAAATAAGTTCTGTATACATGTTATATAGATACTAGCCATACAGCAGCAACGAGTGCTGCTGACTCGTGACTGACAGAAAAGGAAAAATACTATATAAAACATCTTCATCTGCCTTATCACCCATTCCGCTGGGAATTATACAAATTGCCGTGTACTTAAAATTACGTTCGCTTTATTTTTACTTTCTTCTTTTACCTTTTTATGAGCTCTTAATACTCGTGATAGAAATTATAAATAATTTTTTTTTTTGTATTAAAGAAGACCTAAAGTTTAAAATATATTTATTTGTTTCTCTACAAATTAGTTGCTATTTTATTAGTGGCATAAAGCTAATAAAGAAACATTATCTGCTCCTAAAAGCATGCTGCTTTTTTAATCGACTTCAAAAAAGGAGCAGGATATTAATTCCTCTGTGTACTTCATAGCTCCGTCATTATTAGGCCGATTTTATTAACTACTTTTTTTTTTGTCTAAAAGAGTGTAAGTTCAATTTGGACCCATCTCTTTAAAAATTAGTAGGCGGAAACACCCCCATTAAATTTTTCTTTATATTTTATGTATTTTTACATAAATCGAATCACTACAAAATATAGCCCATACATTGATCTGTCATGCAGACACAATCTCGAACTTATGAAAAAGGGGGCAGAGCCACGCCCATTAAAATGTAATACTATATTTCACCTGCTTCTACTTAACCGATTCTTACGAGACCCATGAGCTCGAAAGTGACGCGATATGGCATACAAAAAAGTGAGCCGGGCAACGCCCATTAAAGTTCAATATTAAATTATATGTACTTCTACTTATGCGATACGCATAAAACTTTGCAGGCTCAGCCCATATTGGCTCCTGGAATTACACGATCTGGCATTTAAAAAAGTGGGCGGGCCATACCCCAAATTATTACGAAACTTTACACATTCCTTGAGTTCTGAAAGGGGCGATATCTTGCATTTAGAAAAGTAAGTGCGATTTAATATTTTCAAAAGTGGGCATGGCAACGCTGAAAGAAATTTAAAATTGGAACTAAATAGTTTAAAATAAAGCTTTAAAAAAATTGAGCCGACCTCAGAAATATGCGAATGATAATCCGAGAGTGATTGTCGAAAATTGGAAGATATGGAGGTGGAAGATATGTGGTTTCAACAGAACGGTGCCATTTGCCACGCAGCTAACAAAATAATGGCTCTTTTGCGCGACAAATTCTATGGCCGTTTTATCTCACGTGGTGGCGATGTCAATTGGCCGCCAATATCATGTCATTTGACACCGTTGCACTTCTTTCTTTGGGGATATTTGAAAGAAAAGATGTACGTCGATAAGCCAGCAACAATTCAAGAGCTAAAGGATGAGATAATTCGGCACATTAACGGCATAGAACCTCAATTATGCCTCAGCGTCAACGAAAATTTGGACCATCGGATAGAGATGTGCCGCCGAGGTCGCGGAGGACATTTGGCCGATATTTTGTTCCATACATAATTTAAACATACTATATTATCATAATAAAAGGGTACGACTATAATTTCCTAAATAATTTGTGTTTTATTCAAAATCGACATCGGTCCTTAAAATTTAACCACCCTTTATGTCTGATTTACATCTTTCAAAAAGTTCAAAATACACCGTTGTAAGAAATGTCTAAAACAGTGTTTCCTAATAAATCCACAGCTGCTCGTCAAATCGATTTTCTAGCATTGTTTCCATTTTTGGACTTGAAAAACTGTGTTTCCATTTTTAATTTTTCGATTTTTTTGTGGTTATGCTTGGCGGAAGGTTTCAAGAATGGCCAGCATTGTTATTATATTATTTTCACTTTTAAAATTAAAACAATCGTACTTAGTACTTTCTTACACATTTATAATTCGATATTAAAAATCTATCTAGTGTCCCTATCTACACTTTATATATATATATATATATATATATATATATATATATATATATATATATATATTCCTAGTAACAACGCATACGCATAAAATTAACTTTAACGCCAGACAAACATTCAGTCTAACATAAACTTGTAATGAAAATATGACTGGAGAACATTACTCAGCAAATAAAATTATTAAAAACAAAAAAAAATAATTCTCTTATCTGGCCAACGTTACTTCCAAACTCGCTTTATGTTCAGTTGACTAAAATATCCGTGGAGGGGGTTTTGTAGGTGTGCATTTGGTTTGTTGTACTTAAATAATTTGTCACATTTTTATGACCAATGTTGTAGTTTATTAATGTCTTGGCTACACAAAGCCATTCAATTTAATATGTATATATATATATTTCTGGTTCTCAAATATTCATACCCATAAACTGACGGTTCAAAGAGTTATGCTACTAATCGTCTGTTCACACACTCTCCCATACGAACACATACATACATTACTGCTCCTTCTGACAGCCAAGCATGACAAGGAGTGACTCATAAACTAAAAAAAAAAATACACTACAACACCGAAGATAACTGGTGCTTCAATAAGACGTTTCATTTTTCATAGCTCTGATATTTCACATGATCCAATATATTATGTGCCCAGGGAAGAGTTAAACGAATGCAAAATACTTTGAGCCGCTTTGAAATAAGACACATGTTTGAACTCATAAAAACCGTGTTCGTGTTCGTAATATTCTCCTGCACAAGATATCTTATAAGAACTTTTAAGACATGAGGGATTTTTCAAATGCTTTACTATAGCGAAATCTTATAAAACAAACGTTAACAACATTGTTTGCAAGAAATTTTTTTGAGTATTGTAGGTATAAGAGTAAAGAAGAAAACACTTCGTGACGGAAGAATTTGTGATACTAGCTTCCTTCTACGCATAAGCGCGTGTACAAACGTCATGCATGTATGTGTGTATGATCTTTTATTTTTCTGCGCACATGCAAAGGCACACACATCCCTGTCGGAGAATATGTAGTTGACTACAAAAATAGTTAACTTATAGTTAACTTTTCTTAGACTGACTAAAAGCTAGCTGCAAAGTCATCCAGAACAAACCCAAAATTAATTCTTAAGTTGAATACGTAATCGAATTTGGTGAGAGCCAACAAATTTATTCTCAGCTACTTTAAAGCTCGTTTCAGTTTTATGTTAACATTTTGCTGTTGTTATTTTAGATGGCAGCTTAGCCGAGTGGTAGCGCGTTGAGAACACAACGTGTGATGTTACATGTTCGAGCCCCAGAAAAATTTTTTTTAATTTACTGACTACCAGGTGATTTAAAAAAGTAAACTTTAAGTTAGCTTAAAGTAGTGCAGAGTGAGACAATTGACTACCGCCTAGGACATCGCAATGTTAAAATAGTCAGTTGATTACATTGCAAAGTAATCCAAGTGTCAGTCAGTACTAGTTGCGAAATAGTTAGCTTAAAGTTAGTTTAAAGCTAGCCGAATTTCCGATAGGGATGCATTAACATTAGTTGTATGCGGTTAATCACATAATAGCTTGCCATCTACATATTACACACACACTCAAACGTACAATATGAAAAATAACAAGCATACACTAATCAACAGTACTTCTTTTGAGTGTTTGTTACAAGCAAGCTGTCTTGCGACATCGCTTGTTACAACCCTCTAGTCAGCCTAGAACCATATGTCTCTATGTCAATACTCTTTCTCCAGCGACAATTGCACTACATAAAATGTCGGCAACTTTCATTTTATGCAAGAGTAGAGATACGTTAGAGACAACAGTTGTAGTGTATTTCTGGTGATATTGTCAATGAACGCGTCAATAGTTGTTTCTCTTTTTTATTATGCTATGCAATAAAATTAAATAAATATATGTAGACGAGCGTTTACATTGGCTGGGGTACACCTAGTCAGTAGCACTATTGACAATGTCATTAGAAAATCAATATAATTTTACTATTGACAAGGAGCGAGGAAATATCGATATTGTAGACTAGAGCCCCTAAAATTTACTAGTGAATCTTTGGTGTCAATGTCTCCATGTGGTCCCAAAAGAACTACTTAGTCAGTAGTGCTACAGTCTAGTGGTGGATTTTCAATGACAAGCTAATGTTAAATGCCAATAGGAGATTACATTGGCTGGGGTACACCTGGTCAGTAGTACTACTGACAACGTCACTAGTAAATCACCACAATTTCACTATTCGCACTTTCTGCAGGGAACTGATATACACATGCACCAATACATCCATCGTGCTTCGCTTATAGTACGACAGCATTTATTATTGGTTTAGTATAATACATGCGACGTGAATACATTTAAAAATCATGACGTTTTTACATTTCAAGACTGTTTACGCAGCTCTCTAGTTCGTAAGTAAGACTTTGTTGAAGGGTTTGGCACGCACCCTTTTAACATAATTTAGTTTGAAAATTATCTTCTTAAACATATATTGATCATAATTTAAGTAGTGTATGGTATATAAAGTTTAGTGTTTGAGTACTTTTTATCACACACCGAGAGGAGTAAGCTGAGGAGGCAAAAGAGTTGACTGATGGATGCCTGGTAAGAAAAAAATGACACATAAAATTCCTTAAACTACTCACTGCAAAGCCAAACTAACAAAAAATCCAACATCGACTTAGAGTGCCAGCGAGTCAACTCTTTAACAGATGTAGACCTGGGGAAAAACAACAACAAAACAACAAGAACAACAAAAAAAGTGTATGAAACAAGAAAACAAGACAACTTCCAAACATGTTGAATTAAAGTGAAGGAATAAAAACTTGGCAAAACAAAAACAAAAACAGCAACAACGACAAAAACTTTGCACGACCTTAAGTTACAGACAGATAGATACATATCAACTTAAATATAGAAATTCCCTAACTCATTATTTTTCAAAATAGATTTTTTCGTAAATTTCGATAGAAGAACTTCTAATGTAACGAAAAATGCAAAAATATCGATTTCAAAAAAAAATAATGAGTTAGGGCCTTTCTATATTAAGGTAACGACATGTTTGTATGAATGGATATTCAAACACATGCATACATACATATATACATACATATGTTTATATATTTATAAGTATAGTTGGAGCACAAAAGCGCCAATAACAACAAAGAGGCTTAAAATATAAAAAAATACGGCCGGCAACTGGGGAGGAAAATAAGAAAACGACCGTCTGAAAAAATTAGAAGGCAACTACTACAACTTAAGAAATCTAGCAGCAACAACAGAACATGACAACTTTTGATTTTTTGCGGACATAATGTTAAGAAGTGAACAAGACATACGACAAGGAAATTATTATTATTATTTTATTTTTTTTTGTTGTTGCATCTATTCTCGATTACTTTTCCGCCGTCTTTGTTGGCAAGCTAAAGAAATATTTAAAGCTGGGGTCACACGATTTTCACAATGTACCAATTTTCGTCGGCTCACTGAAATAAATTCATGAGTAACAAAGTAAACTTGATCTATTTCTCAACTAATTAAAATATAATTACATAACTGCACCACACTGCATTAGTAATAAGGCGATATAGACTTATTCAAGAATTAATTAAGTAATAATGTCATTTTGGCTTATTACTTATGACTGTATCGCAGTGAGCCGACGAAAATTGGTACATTGTGCCAATCGTGTGACCCCAGCTTAAGAGTCGTAGATATAAAAATTAAAAACTAACGAGTGATACATAGATAGATACATACATATCCAAACACCTGAGTTAAGAGAGTGAGCTGATATGGTAAAATCAAGAAATCGTATAAAAAGACTGACTAACATTTTCAAAAGAACTTTTAGCGATGTTAATATATGTTTCGCCGAGTTCTCAGTTCTCTAAATGAAATTACAGTGATCTGTCGATAATATGATACTCCCGCTTGACCTGATTTTCTTTTCAGATCCCTTAAAAACATTCGATAAAAAAAAATTTGTAATTCGATCCAGTCGGTAATTTAAAGTTCTTAGCATGACTCTTTATATACATATATCGTGCCATAACTGCCAAAAAAAATACCTTGCGACATAATTTTGGAACTTGATTTTTTTGATCAAAATCGATTTTTGTCAAAAAGTCCAAAATATGTGTCGGTTAAGCTTTTTTGGCGGTTGTGGCTCGATATAGAAATCTCATGTTGCTCGTCGATTCTTTTTATCGTTTTTTTTTAATAAACTAACACTCATGCCTACCCACACATCGATGGCTTAATTCAAGAAAGGCGTAACTCGAACTTTCGATGTTTTACAGAATAAGGAAAAAACTGAATAAAAACTAAAGCAAAAATATTTATGTAAGTGTTCATGTGTTATTTACTTATGCTTTTAAGGAGGATGTAATCAGGGTTACCGCTGGGAATTTCTGAAAAGTCGCACAAAAGGTCGTTTTATAAAAATAAAGTCGCACAAAAAGGTCGCGTGAGAAAATATAAGTTGCACATCTTTTTAAACGCTTTTTATATTAAAAAAGATTACTGAATCAAAACAAAAAGCTTAATGCATATTTTATAGCATTTACAGTTGCATTATTGTATGTGCTTCAATACATATTTTCTTGTATTTATACTGAAGAAATCTACTTAAGTTTAATAAATTTGGCTGTAGTATGCTGACGAGGTCAAGATATTTTTTACAAAATTCTAACATTTCGAACCAAAATCGCGTGAGCTCTTCACTTCAATTCGATTCGTTTGATCTTAGCGACATATATCCTATTTTTTTGGTGAATGTATTCATACTTCAACATACATATATATTACTTTTTTGGAATCCACTCTTCTATATCTTTGTCTATTAAATTTAAAGCTGATAGCATTGAGTTGCATGTTTTTACTTTCAATTTACTTTTAAGCAAAGCTAATTTCAACATCTTCACATGTTAGTACACACTTGTATGTTTTACGACAACTTTTTCTTTCATTGACTCGGCAGCTAAAAATAATTTTGTAAAATAAGCACTGCAAAACCAGAATTTTTATTTTAACACCTTTTGTGTTTCTTTGAAGCCTTTACTGAAAATTTGGAAATAAATTCTTAAATACATTGTACACATGACAAGGTTGCAAGAAAGTAATATAATATAAAATAATAAAAGTGCTTTCAAATCAACAATAATCTGTGAATTGCTCTTACATTATGACGACGTTATTTTTTTTTTTTTTTTTTTTTTTTTTTGATAAAAAAAAACCTAATTTACTGCAATTTTAATGTTTTTTGTGAGAATCTTTAAAAAACGGTAAAAAGTCACAAGAAAATCAAAAAAGTCGCAAAAGTCGGTCATAAAAAAAAGTCTCACAAAAAGTCGCAGATCGCTAAAAAAAAAGGGTCAAATTGCGACTTTAGTCGTATGAACGGTAACCCTGGATGTAATTATACGCTTGCTGGTTAGCAGGAAACGTTAAAACCACGATTTAGAAAAAAAAAATTTGAAACCCGCATTTTTTATACTAAAGCTTAAATTAGATGTGACATAGCCATAATGCAGTAACCCGCAAGCCATAGCACAATTGTGCGGATGAAAATCACATACATGCCTATGCTCTTTCATTTAGTCGTCACTGAGCAAGCGACGAATGAAGTTGTGCACGCGTGTACGAATTTTTTCCTGGTTTTTTGTTTCGTTTTTTTCAGCACACGGAACGAAATTAAAGTTAAAATTTAATAAATTTGTACAGCAAAAAAAAAAATTAAATAATTATGGAAGGTAACAAAAATTTCGTGATAAAAAATGCTTTTCGCAATATGCAATGCATTTAATGTTATGAAACATTGAAAAATAATAGGGAAAGTAGTCTAAACAGGCATTTTAATAGTATCCACAGAAGTGTGAATAAATTTAATTTTGAATTTATACACAAAATCGTTGAATGTTCATTAAATTTTTACTTTTTATTTAAGTTTTAATTAAATTGCTTATTTACAAATAAAAAATTCAATCAACTAATAACCACATCATGTATTTTATATTACAAAACTTTTCATCAAGTGCAAATTTATTTTACTCTCATTTTTCTCACCAATACAAACATATTTTATTTTGCGGGACACTGTCATAATGCCATAGCCATAACCAAACCAAAATTCAATTGGTTTCTATGGTGAGAGTTATGGCGTTATGGCGAGTCACGTATAATCGAATACAGTGTTGCCCATTAGTTTGGTTCGAACGGCTGTTCTCTATGGACATGGTTATGTCACGTCTGATTGAGCCTTAAGTCGCCGATATGTATGGGTATGGAAATACTAGATTATTAAGCTTGACCCGTTTGTTTTTTCTTTGCCATGTAGTTTGAAATGCAAATGCTATTTTGAAACGGAATTTACAACAAACACATGGGATGCTTCTATAAACATAAGAAATTGTAGCATAGTTTCAGGCGCCAATTAATTTTGTTTACATGTCAAATTTTTCGTACGAATTAATCAATGTTGATAAACAGTTTTCAAAAATTTGAACAGAGTACTATGCGAAAAAACGTGCTAAAATCAAGATTTTATGTTCGAAATCAAATCACTTCAATTCCCAAAAGAAAACACACTTTGTAATGCTTTTAACTTGAGTAACAACATCGACAATTGCCTTTATAAATTACTGCCGTAGTTACATTAAAAATAAATAATTTGCCTGAATTAATAGTTTCTATTTCCGATATTTATTATAAGTATACAATAATTTTGCTGAAATGCAAAATCACTCAACTATACTTTTTAAATTTTATAGGAAAGAAAAAACACTAAACAAAACTATTCAAGTTACTGAATAAGCTTTCTTTATTTTTATTCTTAACTTGCTACACCCGGTGCGCTTCGCTGCCCCCATTCTGTTAATATATGTGTCTCTTGATGGTACGCGTTTCCTATTTTGTTTTAGGAGTAACACACACCTAATTTTAAGATAATTATTGATTATTTGCGCAGATATGTGAATATTATCAATAGATGACCCCACAAATGTTGTTTTGCCTTCAAATTTTTCACCTCGCATTCGACGTTGGAATTTCTTCGCATTCAAAGTGTACTAACACGGCATCTCTGAGTAAATTAACGTTTGCACGTACTTACAGATCACTATGACAAATCGAGAAGAAACTGGCCGATGTTGTCGCTGGTGGGTTTTGAGCACGTTGAGCAGCATTTGCTGCATTGAAATAAACTCGTGACCATTCTCCAGATGCACTACCAAATATGTATGTAACTATCCGATAAAATATGTATGTAACTGTCCGATAGCGTTCGTGAACGGGAAATGAAAATGTACGCCAAATCTCCGAATTGCAGCTTACGTATCGACCAACTTTATAGCGTGTAATTTCATCACTGGGGTCAGGAGCTTGAAGAGCAAAAGCCAGCCACCATGTCACTGGCTTTCGTGACATATTTGCAAATGTACTTGATAGACTTCACTGAATTGCAATACTCCACGTTACAATGCACCGTAAATGTTTTGGCAAGAAGTGGCTGGCGTAAACGTAAAAACCCAATAATTGTCTACCACGAAATCATTTCTTTTCACTTTGACTGTGATTGTTCTACCACCATTATTAGGTGATCGTCGCCGATACAGTGGAGAACCATTGTTGAGCATAAACTGCCTGTATACCAAGTTTAACGAGAAAAAACAAAAAGTACCAAAAGCAAAAAACGAGACAGTTTTTCCTTATTTAACTCCTGATCAGATACTATGTTCACGCTTTATGTAAATGGCATAAATTGTATACCAAATTAAGCAAAGAAAAGTACCAACAACAAAAAGTACCAGAAGTAACAGCTTTTGGTTTTTTTATTTTATCCCCAGAAAGTATTTTTTATCGGTAAAAAAATTAAGAAAATAAAAAGTACTAAAAGTAACATTTTCTACCGTTTTCGCCCCTTAAAAAGTACCCTATGTTTTAATCTACAATATATTCCGCAGGTTTTGTGTGATAGTGGAACAAATATCCAAACATACAAACTTTCACATTGCTAATACTATATAGAAGGAAAAGTACCAAGAACAAAAAGTATTTTATCCCCCAGAAACTATGTTAAGTGTTAATATAAAAAAAAATATAAAAAAAATAAAAATTACTAAAAGTACCAAATTAGCTAAAAAGTACCCTACATTTAATTCCGGGTCAAATACTATGTGTGTTCCAAATTTGATCCACATCCGTTTAGCGGCTTAAAAAGTACCAAAAGTACTTTGGATATTTGGAGACCTGTCCGAATTGGTGCGAATCATCGAAATCGTTCCAAGCGTTCTTGAGTTATAAGCGTAGTAACTAACACACTGTTTTCTTATATATAAGTTAACAAATCTGTTGATATACTTTTTTCGTTAACTGTTTTTATTGAATTATTAATATTTAAAGTGATTGTAGAAAATTAAATAAATGTAAACCGTTAAAGTACTCTTTTTTAAAGTTGAAACTTCAATGTACTCTCTAATTGATTTTTCTACTCATTCGTATTCTCATTCTCAGCGTAACTCATTCATTAAAACAGAATACTGATTCATTTATATTTCGGATGTTAATTGTTTTAAATAATAAAAAATATTCTTTAAACCAAAAATTAAAAATTTAAAGGAAAAAATTAACAGAAGTTATATTGCTTTGAATAATTTTGTTTAAAGTTAGAATTCTTAAACAAAAACATCAAGAGACTAAAGTTAAATATTTGAATATAAAAATTTGTAATAAAAAGTTAGAGTTTAAATAGAAAAATTTTAAAACAAAATTTTTGTTTAATAAAATTCCTACGTAGTAGGACCTAAAACATTTTGAATTTAAAAGAACTAAAATTAAAACATGTGAAACTAAAAATTGATGTCTTTATGTTAAAATTTTAAGGAACTAAAATACAGATTTCGAATATTTAAAATTCTACATAGTAGAAAATAATTTTAAAAATATTAAAGCACTTCAAACATAAAAAATAGAAAACTGAAAAATTTCATAATTAAAGCGCATTGACTTAAAACTTTTAAAACAAAAATAAAAAATAGACAACTATTTAAATATTTCCCAAAAATTTAACTATTAAAATTTAGGTTTATATTGAAATAACAATATAATGTTAAAGAAGCGATTTAGAAATATTTTGTAAATAAAATCTTGCTTTCAACTGAAATAAAATATAGAAATTTAAAATAAAAGGCGTTTCCCTTCCTCTGGAAAACAAGATTCCTTATTAATTTATACATATACATATATATGTATGTGCATTTCAGCTGACGATATACACATATAACTGGAAAAAGAAAATAAATATTGAGAAATTTTGATTTAGCTGTTGGTAATTTTATTTCTCCATTATTTAAACTTTTTCTGTTATATCTCCAATTTGAAATTATCGAGTGTGGACTGTATGTATTCTAGTATTCGCAGTGTGGCCACAGTTTCTTTATTAGAAAAACTTTGCTTTGCAACCACGACAGAAATTTTTATAGCCATATGCGTAGAAAGGCCATCCGGGGGGAGGGCATTGCCCCCAACTAGAATTATTAAAAATTGCATGTAATTATTAGTTTTAATATTAAGCACAGTACTCTGTTCAAATTTGTGAAAAATGTTTATCAACATTCAACTGGCGCCTGAAACTATGCTAGAATTTTTTTTTTTTTTTTTTTTTTTTTTTTTTTTTTTTTTTTTTGTAGAAACACGCCATGTGTTTGTTGTAAATTCCCTACGAAACAAGTGTCACTATACATATTTATTTACCATTCAAACTTTAAATTTTGAAAATACATTTCAAATGTTTTTTCCCAAGATAAACAGAGTACTATTTCTGCAACATTTTTCCATGAACAATTCGGGCAATTTTTTTTATATGTACTTTGGCAGCAGTTCGCGTGAAATGTTGAACAGAGTATCAGGCTTTACTCATGAAAACCACCAGTCATAATTCCGTCCACCAAAACCCTAGAAAACACATCTAGCTACGCAATGGTTATAGCAAAAACTATAGCCACATAGCTAGAATTTTTAAAATTCCGAATCATTATGCTGCAAAAAATTTAACTGCATGATAAAATCCGGAGGGTAGCAACTCTGCTGGGAAAACAAAAAATACCTTAAAGAGAGCAAAACTTTGGCAACACTAAATAAGGTACAAAAAAACTACTTAACCAAACAAAGGTGCGAATTGTTGCCACAACAAAATTAAAACTACAACTTCTTTAATAAAAATTGCAACAATAACAACAGTAGCTTTGATAATGCTGTTGAAAAAGATCATTTAAAATAGTGTGAAAATTAAAAAAAAACACAACTTAAAAACAAGACCAACAAATTAGTGAAGTGTGAATGACAATGACACTCACACAGCGGTTGGTTGGTTGGTTGGTGGGTCGATTGGTTGGTTGGCTGTCTGGATGAATGGTTTACTGGCTGACTGACTTAAGTAACTTTGTGCATCCAGTTCTTGTTTTGCACACAACTCTTAAACACATACACATGCTAAAAATATTACGAGGAAATATTTATGGAGGAAATATGTATTTATGAACTAAGCAAATGAAATGAAAACTTTTTAATTACCAGACAAGAAAACGATTCATTACACAACATTGCTGTAGATGACAAATTAATTTTATAACATTTGATTGCACAAGTTTAAACAAAACCGAATTTAATATTACATTGAAACCGCGGATGTTGCCTAAATTCTATCAACAGCAATTTGCTGCTGGATCAGCACAAATTCGATTTATCCTGAATAATTGGTATTTAGCAAACGATGATTTGCACGACGGACGACACAGCAGCAGTCAAAAGTTTTTGCATTTACATAAATGAGACAGAGAGAGAGAGAGACAGCAACAAATGCAAAAGCAACAATTATGACAAACAGTTTGTTAAGTAAATTTTTGCAAAATAACTAGAAATTATTTATTACTCTGAAACCATTATATTATAAGCAAAATGTTAAAACTTGTTTACAGGTTCCTTTCCAAAGGTTTTCGCCACTATGTCCGTCCGTCTGTCTGTCAAAGGGTATTTTCTCGAGAACCGTAAGAGCTACGTACCTGAAATTTTAACAGAATATGTAAAGCTTTGGCCTCTACAACAACATATATATGACAATTAAAAATTAAAGGATGTTGAAATCCTAATGCAATATACAGACACTTATTTACAAACATGTGAAATTTTGAAAGTTAGTGTATTTTTATGCAGACTACACCAATTAACACTGCAATTAAAAAAATCTAAATTAAAGGGCATTCTGTAAATTAATGTAATTTTGACAACTTGCTAAATCTTGGAAACCGTATTGGGCAAACTTTTGAAATTTTCAAAAATGCCAAAACTAAAAAATCCGAATATTAAAAAAAGCAGTAACGAAAAATCGTCATAATGAAAAAAGCGCTTAAATGAAAAATATCACAAATAATAATTCTGCCAAAAAAACCCGACTTCAATGCAAAGACCTGACTGATAGAACATTTTTGAAAAAAGTTTATGGGACATAAAATTAAATTTTAATGGGCGTGTCTCCGCCAATTTTTTAAATGCAAGATTTTGTGTTTCTCAGAGCTCAGGATGTGTGTTAAGTTTTGTAAAAATCGGTACAGTAGAATCACTTAAGTACAATATTAAAATTTAATGGGCGTAACTCCGCCCATATTTTAATGGTAGATTGTGTCTTTTTTAGAGCTCAATTTGTGTGGTATGTTTCGTAAAAATCGGTTGAGTAGAACCACGTGAAATATTATAATAAATTTTAATGGGCGTAACCCCGCCCATTTTTTCAACTTTCAAATTGTGTAGTTGCAATAACCAAATGTGTTTGATAGGCTTCGCAGCAATCAAATAAGTAGAATATCATAAAATTAAATAAAGAAATTTGTGGACGTGTCCCCGCCCAATGGAACCAATGGGTAGTTATACCCTCTCAGACAAAAAAAAAAGAATCTTTACAATCAGTCTAAAATGTACCGAGTTATGAAGTTACACCACAAAACCATTAGATGAATTGATATCTTCCTCCTTCTTTTTTTTTTTTTTTTTTTTGAAGTCGGTTTTGAATAAAATAAATCGCTCATAAGCAAAAAAAAAAACACCATAAGTAAAAAGGTTTCCAAAATAAATTAGGAAAACCGCCGAAAACTGAAAAAAATCGCCAAAACGAAAAAAATTACCAAAACGAAAAAAGCGCCAAAAATAACAAAAAAAAACCGGAACAAAGAACCGAAAAAATCGCTAAAACTAAAATAAATCACTAACAGCCCAACCCACGATGTCGATCGACAACTCGATCGACTGGCAACAAGTCACTCATTATAGTTCGTTTGAGCGACCCACTAACTATCGACTTGCCGGTCGTCAGGCTTTACGTTGTTAACGTAATGCATTTACTCATTGTCAAATCAGCATATTGCCACATCAAAAATTTCACAAATAAAACGCTACTTTACAAATAAAAAGCGCTGAAATGTGAAAAGTATTCCATAAAAAATGTAACTCTATGCTACTTAAAGTTTCTACAAATAAATAATAAAAATAACAACAATAATAAACATAAGACAATAGAAAAAAAAATTGAAAAGTTATTTTCAAAATTTTGTGTGTGAAATATAAATAAATATATCAGTTGAAATGTGTAGATACTCCTAAAATAATGCAAGCGGATTGTAATGAAGAATGGAGGGGAGTAGCACCAATGGGACAAGCAATCTATTGAAGTGGAAAGAGTAATTTGCCTAATTGAGTGTTTAGAATTGGTTAGATAAATTGCACGTATACACATTCATACATACATACATACATATATACATACATATATACATACATATATACATACATATGTACAAACAAAAATGCATGTTTGTGAGTTAAATAAATAAAATAAACGCAAAAAAAATTAACATTTTTATTTTTGATTTTCATAAATGTAAATTTGTTTAAAAATTTGGTATTTATGTGTACTTTTTGTTTTGTCGACAAGCAGAAACCAAGTGACTGATTTTGATATTTGTTGTCGTTTGAATTTTCATAGTGGGTACCAAATTTGTATGGAAATGGTTACGTCATCGTTCGCATGCATTGTCGATCGACTTGTCGTGCTGAACAAGTTTAGTGGGTCCCAAATCAGCTGTTTGTCGTTAAAAATGATTGCGAACGACAACGTTCGATATCGTGGGTTTGGCTGTAAATCTTAAAAAATCGCCAAAACAAGAAAAAATCAGCAAAATGAAAAAACCGCTAAAACTAAAAAAAGCCAGAACAAAATAAAATATCTACATCAGGTAAAATATTTGATTATATAGGATAACGTTTGTTTAGTATTACATATCGTTACCTTAATATAGAAAGGCCCTAACTCATTTTTTTTAAATCGAGATTTTTGCATTTTTCGAAATTATTATTATTTATTATTATTTTATCGAAATATACAAAAATATCGATTTCAATAAAAATAATGAGTTAGGGACTTTATATATTTAAGTAGCGATATGCAGGTATGTAGTGTCCGTGCGGAACCCTTCGTATGAGTGTCAAAGTCGCACTTACTGAATTTTTTATGTATTTTTTATAATTAAATTTGCGGCCTATTAAATTCAGGCAGAGATAAAAAAATTATAACTGCCAGTTTATGAAAGACAATCAAAAATTCTTGTCAGCGATTTAAAACAAAAATAATTTTTAATTGTCTTCGATAAACTTAAAGTAAGTGTTTCTGCGATTTTAAGATTAACGTCTAAACTTATTATAAAACGGTTGAAGTTTCTACCCCGCTCTGCAAATAAACATGCTAAATCTCCATAGGAAATTTTGATACCTTTTGAATTTTCGATATGTACTCGTATATTGTGTTTTCAATAGCTGTATATTATGTGATGTTTTCTTGAACCTTTCATAAAAAAGGATCATATATGTATCCTTAAACGAGGGTTAAAAATTTCAACAGAAATAGTTGCCATTATATTCTAATTATAAAAAGATTCAACTCAAATACTACCAGTCTTATTTATAAAACTTATTCAAGGGTTTATAAAGGCTTTTTAAGAAAAATTTTGTATGCAAATTTGTGTCAAAAAACCTTTATAAAGCCTCAATAAGTTTTATAAATAAGGCTGAATAAATCTAAGATTCCTACTAGGATTAATTTAAGTTTTGGTTCATTCGGATAATCATATAAAAGTGAAAAATATTTATTCGACATCACACCACATACAAAGAAATTCATAAGAATTCTCTGCAATCAATTTTTTTAGGAACTTAATTGAAGGTAATTATATAGAAAAATATTACAAAAAAAATTTATATGCACAAATTTTATTGGCAAACTGTAAGCTGCAACAAAATGACAGTAGAGTAAAAACTATTAAATAATAAATAGTTATTTTTATTTTAGATTTTCCAATTCTGAAATTTGAATCAAGCACGAAGGGTCATTTGAAATTTAATAAAAACAACTGCATCAACATTTCAAACAGAATATAAAATAATTTATACGGTGACTGAACGAACGGTTCAACTAAAATAAAATTAAAATAAATATAAAACAAAAACTAATTAATATGAATTTTAAATAATTGTTAAACGAATGAAAGTGGAATATATTACTTTTGTTGCAAATAAAGAAATAAAATAACAAATAGAATTTTTTAACAAAACATAAATTTAATTACTAAAACACACACACACACACACACACAAAGACACATTTTCAAATGCCCGTAGGAAACATTAAATTGATAATACACACATACATCATTCCATAATAAAACCTAAAGAAATTAAGCTCAAGCATCAAATGGAAAACAAGTAAGTACCATTTAAAAGTTGTTTATTAATACGCTACACTGCAACACTTTCTTGCTTGAGATATTTAATAGCTGACAAATAGTATCAGTGTTGCCAAAAGCAGGGGAAAATCCCTACATGTAGGTATTTTTGCTACTAAAATAGAAGCGTTTGGGAAAATCCGACAGATTTTTTATATTCTTCAAAATGTAGGGATTTTTTCGTCATGTCGCATTATTTATGAAATAAATGCAAACATAACGTTTGTTTAGTAATATATTCTTATTCAATACGGTTCAAAAATGTTATTTTCGTTAAAATCGCTTAAAAATATACTTCCAGATTTGTTTGTGGCTTAAAAAGTTGGCGACACTAATATGTATGTATGTATATGCCAGGGCGAATTCATATACCAGGGGGTCGATTCTGGTTCTGTGATAATGAGAAATGAAAACTTTTTTCATCTTTTCATAGTGTTTCTGATTCTAGTTCAATGAAAAAATTAAAACAAAATTGAAATGATTTCATATGAAAAAAACAATTGGAATGAAACAAAACGTTTTCACAGTTACACATCATTACTGATTCTCGTTTTATGAAAAAGTATAAACAAATGTCAAAACCTTTTCATATGAAAAGTTTTTTTACACACACAATTCATTAGTGAAAAAGCATGGAAACCCATTAAAAACCTATACTAATACTACTAAAACACTTTTAAAATATTTAATTCACTTATCCTCATCCCTAATTTCGTCTGATACGTCCATTAAAACATTTTATCCAGACATTTTCTATTTTTATTCATGTTCATATTTGCATAATTTGGCAATTGATCAGAAGCCGAGGGAGGCATAAGTTAAGTTATTATCGGCGGCAAAAAAAAATAATTTGGCGACGAGTGGAAGTTAACTTGAAATGTTATTTATAATAGTTTTTATTATAAAAGTTTTTAGTAATAAATATATCAAAATGCCATACCACACTAAAATTAATATGTTTTCTATAAGAAAGTTTCAAACTCCATTTGCAAAAGAATACATTTAGCTTTCTAGTACTGAAAAGAGAAATCAATGCAACAATTCCAAACTCTTTAAAAACAATTTGTATTTGTGAATCACTATGAAGAATTTTGAAGAACAATATGCCAATTTCTACATGAAAAATATGTGTATTTACATAAATGTGTACACATGTACGTATGCTAGTTTGTATGTATGAATGTTCCTATGCACATTATTAAAAAGATAGGTAAAAAACGCATGTTGTTTAGCTTGCTTATCATTTTGTTGGAATCCTCGTTTATGCTGGTATTTTACACTTTTCTCTACCTGACAGAAACATGCACACTAGCATCATAAATGAAACCACTTCATTGGACAAACATATTTTAAATTGTATTTCTCGTAAAATATTTTATTGTAATGTGAACTATTTTCTTTATTGAGTGAAACTTAAAGCTAGTAAAAGGCTGAAAAAATATGAAAAATATGAAATACTAATAAAAATAATTGTGTTATTTACATACATAAAAACGCAGAAACATATACATATATGTATGTATATATGTATATACATAAATTCAACAAGAACTTAATCCCTGCCACGATTATCCCATTAAACTTAGATACATGGAATAAAAAAAAAAAGAATTGCCTAAAAACGAACCAAAAAAACTTTACATATTTACGAACATACATATGTATGTATGTACATATATAAGTATGTACATAAGTGTGCATGAAAAAAAGGAAAGCAACTGTTTGTCTTGTTTGAACTTAACTTTTCCTCATGTACATTCTTATTTAAATTACATATGTATGTATAGGGTGTTTTTTTAGAGGTATAGAACTTCGAATTGAAATAAATCACAAGAAAATCGTTTTAATGTCCATCAATTTGGCTTTATTGGAAGGATAATTTTATGCCATTAATGTTTAAATATGATTTCGGGCATGTTGCCGCCGCGGCTGGCTCGAATAAAGCCAATTCTACAGGTCCAATTTTCAACCACTTTTTCGAGCATATGGGGCCGTATGTTGGCAATAACGCCACGAATGTTGACTTCCAAGTCCCCTAACGTTTCTGGTTTGTTGGCGTAGACAATTGTTTCTTCGGTGCGCACTTTTCGACGTCTCTGCGGATGCGTATTATCACATAGAGTAAACGTAGTGCGAAAACGATCCATGGTTAACCGAATTAATTGCTCTGATGGACGATTATGTCGACCATAAAATGGACGGAGCTTGCGGTAAACTTCGCGAACTGAACCATTATTTTCGAAATAAATTTGCACGATTTGCAAGCGTTGTTCTTTTGTCAACCTGTTCATGATGAAATGGCAAACCAAACTAAATATTAATCACTTGACAGCTGACAAAATGGCCGCCAGTTAAAGAAGTGATGCCAACTTAAAGTTCTATACCTCAATAAAAAACACCCATTACAATGTACATTGTACATATGTATGTAGTTGCAAAAACAATTACTATTTCTTTTTTATTTATGTATATATTTGTTTTTTTTTTATAAATAAATCAGGCTCAAATATAAGCCAGATTATATACTTCATTCATAAATATAAGCAGCGGCAGTGGCTCAGGAATTAATAAAAAATTGCATGCGGCTTAGCGCGGCATCGTAACTGCGAAACTTAGATCTCTGCATTTGACAATTAAAGTTAAATAACATGAATAGAAACTCTTCATAGCTACACTGGAATGAAACATATTTTCATTTCTTGAACAAGAATCGCAATCTGTGAAACTGTGAAAAGACGGTGTGAAAAGTTGCTATGAAAACGAAAATGAAACGTTTTTTTTTCACTTCACATTATCACAGAACCAGAATCGACCCCCAGGTGGTGTCAAGCCTGCAACAACAAATTCTGCCTACGGCTTTATTGCAATGAAAATTTACATATCAAAATTCCTACAAATTTTGTTGGAATTTAAATTTTTTTTTAATCTAAAGGGCCGTAACTCAGTGAATTTTTATCCGCTCATCATTTTATAAACATGGGGTGATAAAAGAAAAACATATCATTGCAACGGTGTTAAATTTACTAAATTTTAATAAACAGTTCTCAAGTTTTTGCAAATATCTTTGTAAACTGCAAAAAAACTAATTTTTTGCGAATATCTCCAAAACGATTCTAAGAAAAATAAATTAATAAACATCTCATTTTTGGGGTTCATTTTTTTTTTTTTTTTTTTTTTTTTTTTTTTTGTTGCATAGTGTTATCGTTCCAAAGAACTTTTTTGCAAACTTTTTCGAAAGAGACCAAAACACTAAATGAAAAAGTTTCAGGGCCTCATCTGCCGGAATCAGTCGTTAGGACCTTGGGATTTGGGAAAAAGTTAGATTTTTACAAAGTTTAGTATATAAAATGTATATGTAGTGAACAAGAAATATATTATCCTTTATTGTATTTGACTTTAAAATGTCGAAGTTTACAAAATATCGTAGTCGTAATACGCCAATCACGACAAATTTTGGGGAAAAGGGAAATAAAAAAAATTAACAAAATTTATTTAGTTTATTTTAAAGATACTAAAAGTTTCTCACGATTCCATCTTCAAGAAGGAAACACTCCATTTACCCCCCTAAGAGAAAAAAGTGTTGCCAAGTTTATCTGATTTTGCAGCAACAAATAACGTTATTTTTTATATGTATTCTCGTGGCATGTATTATACTAAACCAATAATAAATGATGTCGTTTAATAAGCGAAGCACGATGGATGTACGAGTATATGAGTGTTTTTAAGCGATGTCGCGAGGACTTCTTGTCTGTAACAAACACTCAAAAGAAGTAGTGTTGATGGGTGTGTGCTTGTTATTTTGCATAGTTTACGTTTGAGCGTGTGTGTAAGATGTAGATGGCAAGCTATTCAGGGCTATCATGAATAAACTTCCATGTGAAATTTTTCCCTTTTCCAATTAGAATTTTTTGTTTTCCCTATTACTTGCTATTAGTTGGAAATAATTCCACGGAAAAATTTCACGTGGAATTTTATTAACGATAGCCCTGATTATGTGTTTAAAGGTAGGTACTCACAATGCAATCTGTTTCCACAATCAATTTATCATTAAGATTTCATGTTTTAGCACATACTCGGCAATCAACAATGAAATCATAAACGCAATATCAGTTCTGTTTTGTTTGTATTGGCATAAACATCGCGGGAGAAATACGGTTCTATTTTATTCAGGTACACAAATAGTTGAATTTTTAGGTGTTTACAGTTTGCTGGTTTTCAATGAACTGAACAGGTAAAAACAAGAAATCACGCACCAACAATGCAATCTACATCAGTGCAATCTCAAAATATCAAAATATTTTGATATTGCTGAAATCTCGATTGCAACCCGAAGTGAAATCAGAAACACGAATACTAACGATGCAATATACAATGCAATTTGCCAGATTGCGGAAACAGATTGCATTGTGAGTACCTACCTTAAGGGTGGTTTTTTAAAGCAACCGCACACAACTAATGTCAATGCATGTGTGCGTTTGTATGTGCGCAGAAAAAAAACGTGTGTGCGTATGTACATGCATGAGGTTTCTATACGTTTCCATGTGTATGAAAAAGCAAGCATCACAAATTCTTCCGCAATAACTGAAACAAATTTCTTGCAAAAAGTGTCATGTCTTAAAAGTTCTTATAAGTGATATTGCGCAGGGGTCTAATACATATATATGTGCATACATGCATATCGTAACCTTAATATAGAAAGGCTTTAACTCGTTATTTTATGAAAGCGAGATTTTTGAATACATAAACTCGATGTATGTATGTATGTAAAAATATTAAGTTTGAAAAATTATATGTGTAAATATATTTTCTCGGAAAAAAGTTTTAATAAATTTTTTCCTGAAAATTACTTCCACATGTATTTTTCTTTTGCTAATTTTATAGTTTTGTGTTGGTTATTATTATTTTTTTTTTTTTTTTTTTTTTTTTTTTTGCCAGTAAAGGACTCCTCTTACATATTGACATGGTTGATAATTTTATAAAAGCTACAAAAGTTTTACCTCAACATTTTTGTGTTCTTATTTCTCTTTAACCACAAAATAATAATGATTTTTTTTTTCAAATTACTGGTAGCCTTTTAACGTTATTACATGTTTGTATAAAGTTGTATGAGCTTTTGGCAGAATAATAACATAATTTAACGTGTATTTTGTTGCAACCTTCAAACAAAGTTGCACAAACACAAATACTGATGAAGATGTTCTTTTGTTTACTGGTCGGTTGTAAAATAAAATAATAAAAAAAAATTGTATGTACTCTATTTAGACGAAAGTATCCCTAATTAAACTAAAATTATGTAGTTGAATTAGTTTTTGTGGTTCTTTAGGTTTGAATAAAATATTTTAATTTTTTTTTGTGGCATTATAATGAAATTACAATTGCAACACAGAAATTAAACTTTTTTAATTTTTAAATTAATAAAGTTTTATTATATATTATTATTTATATTTATTTATGATATTCAGAGCTATCATGAATAAAATTCCACGTGAAATTTCTCCCTTTTACAATTAGAATTTTTTGTTTTCCCTATTACTTGTCATTAATTGGAATTGTTCCCCGTGAAAAATTTCACGCGGAATTTTATTCATGATAGCCATGATTATAATTTTAATGATGCTTCTTATTATTATTCGAATGAAATCTTAAAATGTTGCCGATACATTTCATATATTATTCAGATGAACAGAGTGCTTGTTGTGCAACATTTATTAATGAACAATTTATGAATTTTTTTTATATGTATTTTGACAGCATTTCACATGAAATGTGGAACAGAGTAAAAAACGAAACGAAATCTATCAGCTATGTTGTATCATATACGAATGAATTAGATAATACCAATTTATTTTCGAATCGGAAATTGTCTTCGAAGAGGTTTGTAGTTTGTTAACAAACTACAGGGAGATATAGCGTCTTGAAAATTTAAAAATTCAAAAAAGATGTACTATTATGGACTTGGAAATTTATTTTTATTTTCGGAACTTCTTAATAAAATATTCTTCGTTATGGGACGAAACTAAAAAGGGGAGAAAAAGTTTTTAATAGGTTTAAGTTGTAAATTAAAAATTCAAAGTTAAAAGGTCAAAATTTGATAATGTATTTTTGTTAACTATTTTTCTAAAAAACTGTACTTTTAAAATTCTTAAAAAAATATATATGTATGTTAAAGAACAACGTCTTGTCTACAATTCTTGTAAATTCTACTTTGGGATACGAAATGGTTTATGAGATACTGAAAAAATATCATGCAAAGTTTGAAAAATAAATTTTAAATACTGTATTATCAAATATCACAAATTCCATAAAAGAAATTTAATTTATTAATTTTCAAAGCAAAATCGATGAAAAAAAATTGGAATAAAAAGTGAGTTGAAAAAAATCGCTTTGTACAATAGTTTCGTATCCCAAAATGAAACTTTCAGGAATTGTTGGCAAAACTTTATTATTTAATCTTTATATTTTTAAGAATTTTAAAAAATACATTTTTTCTAAAAAAAAGTTACTGCAAAGACAAGCTCACTAAAATTTGACCTTTAACCTTTAGAAATAAAATCCACAATTAAAGCCATCTTAAAGCTTAAGTAATTGCCTTTAATTTGATATTTCAATTAAAAACATATGTGGAAAAATTATGAAGATATTAGAAATTGTATAAGACCATTGCGGCATATTTTTAATGAGCCTAGGTTCTACACCCAAACTTTCAGCCGATTTGGAGAGGGTCGCATCCAAAGTGATATACATAATTTTCAGTTGATTATAAATGGACTTACCCTAATCTCTTTTTACTTGACATACATTATAATTGACTCACTATTTGTTCAATTGTTAATAAAACTAAACGTATAACATACTATGTACAAACAATCAAAATTCATGTAAAGCAAACCCAGTTCAGAAGCATATAAAAGGATTTAACACTCTAATGCACTACAAAAACTAGAAAAAAGAAAAGAGAAACAAAAGCGTTAAAATAATACAAATATTCATTCGAGACTTCTTGCAAAGGAATCTTAAAAATCTTGTCAAACCTTTTTTTCTATTCAAAATTGAAAATTGAAATTACTTTTCCGAGAAACTTTTTTAGAAGGGAAGTACATACATACATACATACATACATATGTACATATAAATGTGAGTTTTTGGCAACTTTCTTTTTGGCAACACTGTTTTTGGCAACTCAGATGTTTTCATGTATCATGTTACTCTTCAACATGTTCAGTTTGGTCTATAATGTAACCATGATCATTAAATTGAGTTATCAAAATACATGCTCGGTCAAGAAAGTACATCGTGCACTTTTTCCAATTCACGGTCAGTTTGGGCGACCTTCCGAGGTGGTTATTCGGAGTCTTGGGATTAAATTTCAAATATTATTGAACATTAACCACCAACACGCATACGTAATTAGATTGATGACAGAAGAAAATATCGCAGCTATATCCGCCAGTGTTGTTGATGACCGTGAATTACCAGTTCGGCGTTATTCCCAGCAATTGGGAATCTGTTATTTTTTTGTTTTTTGCCCAAAATGGAAAAGCTGGACTTGGCTGTTATGTGATTTCAGCAAGACAGTGCCACATGCCACACATCACGCGAAACAGTGGCCCAATTGAGAGGCGAGTTCGGTGAACAGTTTATATCACATTTGGGGCCGATCAATTGGCCGCCTATATCGTGCGATTTAACGCCTTTACACTATGTTTTGTGATGCTATGTTAAGGCTCATTTCCATAGGGACAGGTCAAAAACTACAGATTTCTGTGCAAAAAATCGTCAAAATCGTCAAGTCGTTTTAGAAAATCGTCAAAAAACGTCAAATCAAAAATATTAAATTTTTTTTTGTATTTTAATTGTTTTATTACAAAAACTATTACAATGGTTCAAACTTATTAACTATGCTTTCAACAAATATACACATATACATCAAATATATGTATATTACATAAACATGAAAACCATTAAAATTAAAGATAAAAGTTAAAAAAACTTAAAATGAAATCAGAATTCACATACGTACATATATATTTATTTTTAAAACAGATAATTTATAAAATATAATTAGCATTTTTGTTATACAAAAATTTTATGTATAAATATCAGAATTTAACATTTTGAACACAAAAAAATCATAACACATCAAAAAACCAACTCGAAAAATGCAATTCTAAAAAAAGTTGCCATATATATTAAATTTAGAAAAATCGTCATTTCTGGAGCTAAAATCGTCACTAGTGTATTTTGAGAGGTGAAAATCGTCAAAATGCAGAGAAATCGTCAATTCTGGCAACAGTGCTGACGCAGTGGAAGACAATATTGAAGAATATATTCAGGTATAGGCACCTCTACATTGAAAGCTTAGCATGTGTGGCATTGTATTGGTTTGTTTTTTTTTCATTTAATGACATCCGACGCACGTCTGCTTCGTTCGAAATTTTCTTCTAGACTAAGCACAATTTCATTCCTCTGCTTCGCTCATCAATTTTGTGTATGTACACATCGTTCGCTCTTTTTGCATTTGCCCATACATGAATATATTCGTGAGATACCGGGCGACATGGTGGAGAAATTATGCCAAAATCGGACCCAGCGTATGAACCATTTCAGACATATCCGCGGTCATTAACATGAAATAATCTTTAAACTTTGAATTATATATATCGTTCTACCGACTCAAATAAAGATTGCATACATTTCTCTAAACTTTATGTTTTTTTAATCAAATCCGGAAATTGAGGGTGGCGTTGGCTGAAGTAGTTAGCACGTTGACTACAAAACTGAAGATCCTTGGTTCAATCCCTGTATCCGACAGTCATCAAAATAAAAACACCACGCATTTTTCTGGTGAGAATTAGTGTCCCTTTATATCAGTTGTTGTAGGAAAGTTCAAGTGATGAAGGCATAGTCACTGGTGACTGAACTATACCGACTTCAGCAGATGCTAATCTTAATGTAACATCAGAGCGCCCTCCTTCGTCGGTATTGTGTAATAAAATCATCGGCTGCCAGATTTGACGATTTATAGTCATTTTGACGATTTTTGATGCCGAAAATACCAAAATGACGATTTGACGATTTTTCCCTCACAATTGACGATTTTTTAGAAGTCCAAATATTGCAGTTCTTTTATAAAAAAGCGACTATTTCAATTCATATATTACTTATCTTCTAAAAGATTTTAGTGTAATTTTGTCCACTTATCTTTAAGAAAAGTTTGCAAAGAAACCATGGGTGTAAAATCTAACCCTATACCGCGCATCTCGACATGAAAATTTATTTCCTCTTCATGAACTTCTTGTTTGGCTACTGCCTGCCTATTGGTGCATAGTCATAGTCAAAACAAAGTATACTTTATGAGTTTAAAACCAGTATTTTGTATGGCAATACTGGTTTTAAACTCTTAAAGTGTACTTTGTTTATGACTATGACTATGCGCCATTGACTTTAACCAAATATTATGTATAAAACTGGGGTCACACGATTGGCACAATGTACCAAATTTCGGCGGCTCACTGCGATAGAGTCATAAGTGACAAAAGGACATTATTACTTAATTAATTCTTGAATAAGTATATATCGCTTTATTACTAATGCAGTGTGGTGCAGTTATGTAATTATATTTCAATTAGTTGAGAAATAATGTAAATTTACTTGTTACTTATGAATTTATTTATTTTATAAATCTTCATGTCGAGATACGCGGTATAGGGTTTGATTTTACACCCATGGTTTCTTTGCAAATTTTTTTTATTATTATTTTTTTAGAAATCGAGTTTTTTTATTTTTCGATAGAAGAAATCTAATGTATCGAGAAATGTAAAAATCACGATTTCAAAAAAAAATAATGATTTAGGGCATTTCTATATTAAGGTAATAAATTAAGTTAAAAATTCACTATAGTTCAATTAAAAATCTAAAATTGTTTATCCATAATAATCGACCCGGCCTAGTACACACGTTAAAAAATTCATTTTGATTTGTGCGATTTTTTTACGATTTTTCGAGTATAAAATTACGGTTATTTTATATTTTATCGGGATTTCGACGGTTTTTCGATAATTTTATCTGGCAGCCCTGAAAATAACCAATAAAATGGCTACTAAGCACAGCTTCAAAATTTAATACGCCTCTTTTAACACCAAAAGTCGCTGCAACACTGCATTATTAAAAAGCGTGCAAAAAGCAGAGTTGTAAAAGAATGAAGCTTTCTTCTACCTCTTCCTTCACCACCTGTCTTCTATCACTATCCCTTTCCTAAAGAAGGTAACACCTAGTAATAGTAGTAGGCATTAATTGCCTGAGTGTTACTTATCTTTAAAAAAAATAAAAATAAAAAAAAAAAATAAAAAAAATCACCCTATATATGTATTTAGAAAATTACAATTAAAAACAAATTAGAGGGCTGCAAAAACAGTCTTGAAATGTAAATAATTATGTCTTGTTTTTTAAATGTATTGTCGTACCATGTATTATACTAAACCAATAATAAATGCTGTCGTTTAATAAGCGAAGCACGATGAATGTATTCATGTACGTGTATACAGTGTTGCCATATTTATTTTTCAAAAATCTTCAAGTGGAGCAAAAAAAATCTTTTTTTTTTGTTGCCAAAAATCTTTTTTGTTATTTTGTTGAATGAAAATGAGTTAAAATTTATTTTGTTCCTTGTGAATTATTAAAAGTAAAGCCAAATAACACAAAATATTTACGGTATAGAATAGGTGTAAGATCATTATGAAGCAAATCAGAAAATTTGTAAGTAGTTTAGTCAAAAACTCCCTCAATAATATACTAAAAGTACCAAAAGTAAAATTTTTAAAAATCTTTTTTTTTTAGATAGGAAATCTTTTTTGTTGTTTTAGAATGTCTAAGAACTTAAAAATAAGATAAACCTTCATATATGGTAACACTGCGTGTATATGAGTTTTTGCAAGGGATGTGGCGTAGACTTCTTGTTCGTAACAAACACTCAAAAGAAGTAGTGTTGATGCGTGTATGCTTGTTATTTTGCATATTGTGCGTTTGAGTGTGTGCGTAAGATTGTTAAACTTAAACGATTGTTAAACTTAAAGTTGGTTTAACAAACGAATTTTGTATGGCAAAACCGGTTTTAATACATGCTTTAACTTTAACAAACGTTTTTGCATAAGGGGGTATGTGTTTAAGGGTGATTTTTTAAAGCAAGCGCATATAACTAATTTCTTGCAAACAGTGTTGTTTAGCGTTTGTTTTAGAAGATTTCGCTGTAGTAAAGCATTTGAAAAATCCCTCATGTTCTAAAACTTCTTGTAAGTGGTATTGTGCAGGGCTCTAATACAAACTAAAGTTTCATAATAACTTTTTAACCTGCTTCTATAATTTCTTTTAATTATTCACACAAAATATAGAGGTAATTTAAAAGATTTAATAAGAAATTCACTTTGTTAATTCAACCTTACAAACGCGCACACATAATGACTGAATGTGGGAACGGTTAAACAATATGTACACACATTTAAGGAAATAAGTATGTATGTAATTAAATACGTTTAATTATATTAACACCCAACCACATACACAGAATGAAACAAACAAAAAAAAAACTGAAAACCCTATTGCGAGGCGAATTCATACAAGGGAAGAGAGTTGCCAACCTACTAAAATTACAATTATACAAAAATTACATTGGGCCTAGTTTCGACTTTGACTACGACTAAACAAAATTGGCACAATTTTTCTTTAATTTAGTACAAAATCGTCGAAGTCGAAATACGAAACTCGTAATAAAGCCTATTAGCTTCCACTCTCTTCTCTTAATTTTTTTTTTTAACAATTGCATCAATCGGCAGCTGTAGTACCTTGAAAATATTTACGAATATTTTGCTTGATTTTGACACCAAAGAAACTATCAGCTGATCATCATGTGCTGAAATGAGGTCACCTGGTTAACTTCGAAATTTAAAAAAAAAATTGTACTGTAGAACTTTTGAACTAGTTGCCAGAAATTTAAAATTAAATTTCAGGCCGTTTTAATAACTCCAAAATTTCATTCATCCACGCTCACTCAAGTTGAACTTTTTGTACACTAACGCTCATGTAAAATCAATTGAGTCGTGCCAATCTCTATTATCTAATACAGTAGTAAAGAAAAGCAAAAAGATATGAAATTTCGAAAAAAAGTATTTTATTAATTAAGAATATTCGGCTAAGCTCCCATAAATTTTTTATAAAATTTTAAACATTTGCCATGCTCTTTTTTGTTTGTTTAAAATGACTTCCTTCAAGGACTTTGTGTCATATTTTATAAATTACTGCCATACAAAAGATAAAAGTCTAATAAGGCTTTGCGTAAAATGCTACACACAAAACAAAAGTCATAAAAAAGAGAAATTATTTCAAGGACCAAACTGATGAGCATTCATTTACAATCTTAAATAATGAAGAGGAGGATTTTAAAGCGCTCAACATGAAATTTGTTTTTCTTGTTTTCACAACTCAAAAATTCTTATTTATGATTTTTGTTGGTGTGTTGGGCATTAATGTTGTTGTGTTTGTGCAAGGATAATGACAACAGTAATTAAAACATAACACATCATAAATATTTATAAATAATACTGAGTGATGCACATAAATATGTACATATATTTTTGAATCATATCTGTGTTTGTTCATAAAAACTTGTAAACTTGTTTTAGTTAACATTGTTAATGTGTGGCGTTTTTTATGGACTATAAAAGACTTCGATTCTTAAAGTCCTAGCTAAATGAAATAAATAAATAAAAATAAATAAATAAAAATAAATAAATAAATAGAACAATATCTACGTCTCAGCCTGTTGTTTGGCAATTTTTCCATCAACCAAATTAAACTAAACTGAGCAGCGAAACTTCTTTTATGTTTTTATGTTTGTAGAAACACATCATGTGTTTGTTGTAAATTCCATACGAAACAAGTGCCACTCTACTTATTTCGCATGAAAACTTAAAATGTTGAAGATACATTTCAAATGTTTACTCCAAGATAAACAGAGCACTATTACTGCAACAATTTTTCATAAACAGTTCCTGTAAATTTTCAGTGCAATGTTGAACAGAGTACCAGGCTTAAGAAGCGGTTTTTAAAGACAATCTAATTATGAATCAGTCATTTTCTATAAAAAATTTTCTCTGAATTAAAGTAATTTTCTGTCGAAAATTTGCTAAAGCTAATGTTGCACTGATTATCAGTAGTTTTCTATAGAATATGTTGCTCTGAATCACAGTAATTTTTTATTAAAAATGTAGCTCTGAATCACATTTATTTTCTATCAAAAATGTTACTCTGAATCGCTGTAATTTCATATGAAAAAAGTTGCTCTGAATTGGAGTAAATTTCTGTAGAAAATGTTGCTCTGATTAGGAGTAACTTTCTATAGAAAATGTTGCTCTGAGACAGAACCATTTTCTATAGGAAATGTTGCCCTGAATCACAGTCATTATCTATTTAAAACGTTGCTCTAAAACAAAATAATTTTTTATAGAGAATGTTGTTCTGCATAAGAGTAATTTTCTTTAGAAAATTTTGCTCTGAATAACGACAATTTTCTACTAAAAATTTTGCTCTGAATCAGAGACATTTGCTCTGGAAAATGTTGCTCTGAAACAGAGTAATTTTCTATTAAAAATGTCGCTCTGAGTCAGAATCATTTTCCATATAAAATTTTGGTCTGAATTAGAGACATTTTTTATAAAAAATGTTACTCTGACTCAGAGTAATTTTCCATAGAAAATGTTGCTCTGAGCCAGTCATTTTCCATAGAAAATATTGCTCTGACTCAAGAGTCATTTTCCATAGAAAATGTTGCTCTGACTCAAGAGTCATTTTCCATAGAAAATGTTGCTCTGACTCAAGAGTCATTTTCCATAGAAAATGTTGCTCTGAGTCAGAGTCATTTTCCATACAAAATGTTGCTCTGAGTCATAGTCATTTTCCATAGAAAATGTTGCTCTGAGTCAGAGTCATTTTCCATAGAAAATGTTGCTCTGAGTCAGAGTCATTTTCCATAGGAAATGTTGCTCTGAGTCAGAGTCATTTTCCATAGAAAATGTTGCTATGACTCAGTGTAATTTTCCACAAAAAATGTTTCTCTAAATTAGTAATTTTCTATAGAAAATTGTGCTCTGAATCAGAGTAATTTTAGAGTAATTAGAGTAATTTTCTATATTAAATCATGCTCTGGACTAGAGTCGTTATCTATAAAAAAATGCTACTCTGAGTAATTTTCTGCTGATTTTCAATTATTTTGTTCAGTTTTCTTTATTTCACAGCAGTTATATTTTTACCTACACGTTAATTAATTTATGATTACTATTGCTTTTTTGGTATAAGGTAATATTCTTCCTATGCCGAAAAGTTTTTGAATTAAATTTAGTTATAACAGAAAGTTTGTTGCAAGTAGAATATTTGTGCTACCTCAGTATACCAATTTGATAGAATTATGTCAATAGTAAAACACATGAGTCGTCATAAAAATCAATAGTTTTGGCTTCTTTTTTATATAATATATTGATTTTTAATTAAGAGCTAAAAACTTCGATACAATATTTAAAAAAAGGAAAATCAAAGAATTTACCTCCACAAAAACAAGAAAATATGCATATAAAAATTGACATTTAGTGGTTGATTATTTTCTTGTTGTGTTTTGATAGTTATATTTTTTTAATATAAAAACGAAAATAGTATAAAGGACCTTGATATAAAATCACTCAAAAAAAAATTAAGCAAATATTTATAAAATACAAATTGTAAATGTAAAAAGTAAAAGGAATATCAAAAGTAATCACAGACATTGAAATGCATCAACGGCAAAAAAAATTATAGAAATGACAAAATAATTGGAAGAAATCAAGTCGACACATATACACAAACACTATCATCATAAACATATAAAGAAAACAATTTCTTTTAGTTTCAATGAGTACGAGAATCAATGTCGGAGAAGCCAACGTAAAATAAAATAAATCAAAAAATTCCATACAACTAATGACGATAATGAATGCCTAAATGAAAAGAAGGGCAAATTAAAGTAAAGAGAAGTAAACAGAGCGTTTACAACTGCAATGCATATAATTTAATAAATTTAAGGCAGACATTTCAGTTGAGCAGAGATTTTAAGAGTTTCAAAGGAAAGTAATTTTTAACAAAGAAATTTTAAAAACTAATGTATTTCAATTCTTTTAGTCATATTAAAATACTACATAACACGTACTTTCGACGGACAATCATAGAAAATTTACTAAAATTCCAAGCAAAATTTAAAATAAAAGGCTCCGTTCAGAGCAACAGTTTGGATATAAAAAAATTACTCTGATTTAGCGCAACATAAATAATTACTCTGATTTATAGCAACATTTTTCATTTGGAAAAAAAAACATTTTCTATAGAAAATGACTCTGATTCAGAGCAACATTTTCTATAGAAAATGACTCTGATTAAGAGCAACATTTTCTATAGAAAATGACTCTGATTAAGAGCAACATTTTCTATAGAAAATGACTCTGATTCAGAGCAAAATTTTCTATAGAAAATGACTCTGATTCAGAGCAAAATTTTCTATAGAAAATGACTCTGATTCAGAGCAAAATTTTCTATAGAAAATGACTCTGATTCAGAGCAAAATTTTCTATAGAAAATGACTCTGATTCAGAGCAAAATTTTCTATATAAAATGACTGTGATTCAGAGCAAAATTTTCTATAGAAAATGACTCTGATTCAGAGCAAAATTTTCTATAGAAAATGACTCTGATTCAGAGCAAAATTTTCTATAGAAAATGACTCTGATTGAGAGCAAAATTTTCTATATAAAATGACTCTGATTCAGAGCAAAATTTTCTATAGAAAATGACTCTGATTCAGAGCAAAATTTTCTATAGAAAATGACTCTGATTCAGAGCAAAATTTTCTATAGAAAATGACTCTGATTCAGAGCAAAATTTTCTATAGAAAATGACTCTGATTCAGAGCAAAATTTTCTATAGAAAATGACTCTGATTCAGAGCAAAATTTTCTATAGAAAATTACTCCGATTCAGAGCAAAATTTTCTATAGAAAATGACTCTGATTCAGAGCAAAATTTTCTATAGAAAATGACTCTGATTCAGAGCAAAATTTTCTATAGAAAATGACTCTGATTGAGAGCAAAATTTTCTATATAAAATGACTCTGATTCAGAGCAAAATTTTCTATAGAAAATTACTCTGATTCAGAGCAAAATTTTCTATAGAAAATGACTCTGATTCAGAGCAAAATTTTCTATAGAAAATGACGCTGATTCAGAGCAATATTTTCTATAGAAAATGACTCTGATTCAGAGCAATATTTTCTATAGAAAATGACTCTGATTCAGAGCAAAATTTTCTATAGAAAATTACACTGATTCAGAGCAAAATTTTCTATAGAAAATTACACTGATTCAGAGCAACATTTTCTATACAAAATGACTCTGATTCAGAGCTACATCTTCTATAGAAAATTACTTTAATTCGGAGCAGTATTTTCTATAGAAATTTAATGTAATTCAGAGCAATATTTTCCATAGAAAATGACTCCGATTACGAGTAACATTTTCTACAGAAGATTCCTCTAATTCAAGGCAACGACTTGTATAGAAAATTACTTTCATTCCGTTCAACTTTTACAGAAAATTATTCCTATTCTGAGCAAAACTACTCTGATTTAGAGCAACATTTTCTACAGAAAATTACTCTGATTGAGAGCAATATTTTCAGAACATTTACTAAAGAAAGTCACTCTAATTGAGAGCAACATTTTCTATAGAAAATTACTGATTCAGAGCAACATTTTCTTAAGAAAATTACATGATTCAGAGCAATATTTTCTATAGAAAATTACTTTAACTCAGAGCACTCTTACTCTCGCTTTAACTCTTACTCTTATTCAGAACAGTCATTTCTATAGAAAATTACTGTTATTCAGATGAACATTGTCTATCGAAAATTATTCTATAAGAATTTGCTCTTATTCAGATAAAAGCTTTCGGTAATTCTGAAAAAATTGCTCAACCGTACATGAGATGTTGGTAATTTCAATAAAAACATTGTTTATAAGCAAATGTTTACATAGAAATTACCAACAACGTTTGTAAGAAAGTACAACTCTTACAATAGGTTGTGAATTGGGTGAATATTTGGTATAGAATTTCACTATTATTTAAATACTCCTTTTTTGAACAGAAAATATCTTGGATTGTTGTATGTCTTCAAGTGAAGCTTTAGTGTAATTTTGTATCTTTTTTCTTAAATTTAATTATATTGACTGGTCATAGTTTAAAATTATTATATTATGTGTTGGGTAAAGCTGCTTTGCAAAACTTTTAAATTAATGAATTCTCTACCAGCTTTAATTATTCGCAAAAAAAAAAACATATTACAGCACTATCGCATTGAAATAAATGTGTAGACAAAAGATTTTAATAACATTTTGTGCTTTATCACGTTTCTAGATTGAAGATAAGACACCATGCGAAAATTTTGTTTTTGTATTTAATATAAAAATGTTTAAATAGAAACTGTTTATATAGAATATATTAACTGATGGATCTATACAACTATAAATAATTGCGAGAGTAAGCAAAAGATATATAATTTTTTAAATTACATACATGCATACATATGTATATCCTACATACATATGTGTGTATTTAGATTATAAACCCCATAACAGACATGTGCTATTTGAAAATATTCGATATTAAAAAGCAGACAAAAAATATTTCCACAATCTTCAAGTATATTTTCAGGCTTAAAGCAAAGTTAAACAAAGATAGATAGTGGAGTGAGTGGTGGTGGATGAAATGACAAAATCAGCAATAGCAAATTAAATGCAATGATTTATAAGAAGTGCAGAAAAAAAGTTAAATAAACCTCTGGCGAAATGTGACAGCGCATAAAGAAAGGGACCTAAGGGTAAAAACCGGTTTTGTTCAGGAGAGCCATTTTAAAGATTTAAATACGTGTATCTTTGGTGTACCATCACATCATAAAACGCGCATATCTCTGGGAGGGAACACTTTTGGGGCATGGGATCGGTCTCATTCAATGCTCAGATGTTGTCCACATCAAAAAAAAAAGTGAAAATTGATTTTTTTTTACCCTTAGGTCCCTTTCTCTATGCGCTGTCACATATATACACAGAAAAAACTAAATTTCGTTTTCAGTAACCAAATTCATTGAATCAGTAAATTTTTTGTGTGAATGCGGAACTACAAAGAAATTTGTAGATTCTGATAACAATTTTGTAAAAATTTAACTGAAAAAAAAAATTTATTTTTAGTTAACTTATTATGGCATTAGAGAAAAAAGTTAACTGAAACTCAAAATATTTTCAGTCAAATTTATTAATAGGAACAGAAAAACATTTTTGCAGATTTTTTGTTGTATTATTCAGCAAATTTTTTTTATAATTTACAAACACATTCACTAAAATTTTTCGTATTATCAGAAAATAAATTAACTGAATCAATAACAATTCTTAAAATTTTTTTTTTTTAAAATTAGTAAAAGTTTTATCTGAAATAAATAACTGAATCAAATGAAAGGTTCAACTATTTTTTTTTTACTTTCAAAAATTGGCTTGTTTTTATGGTTAAGCATTTCGTTCCCGCTTTTGGAACTCGTCAGTAGACTTCAACCCAAAAATTTTTTGAATTTAGCTAACAAACTCCGTATGTTTATAGTAAGACTCCTAATACTATATTGAGAATCACAATATACAAACATAAAAAGTTTGAAAACCGCAAACAAAAATCTTAAAAAAAATAAAATGTTTTTTATATCTATAAAATAATTTGTAGAAAAAATTAAAAAAAATCAGACAAATTTTTTTACAGTATATAAAAATAAATTTAACTGAAAAAATTAAAAAAAATCACACAAATTTTTTTACAGTATATAAAAATAAATTTAACTGAAAATAACAAATTTAAATAAAAAAAAATAAATCTAAAATTTTTTTTACAAATTTTACTTTATATAGATAATTTTCATTCTATACAGTTTTTTTTACATAAAATAAAATTGGAACAAATAATTTACTGGAACAGTTAAAAATATTTACTGAAACTAAATTATATTTCAAAACACACGTTTGTTTGAAAATTTTTTGGGAATAATTTTTCCTGTGTAGATTTATCGTATATAAAAACAAATTTAACTAGATAAGTATTGCTTCTAGTTTTGCCAGGAAATAAGAAGTATAAAAAGAAATAAGTTCTTAGAAAAAGAAGCTTGAAATAATGGGACATAAATAAATGGAAATCACAAAATTACTTAAATGTCATACATCAGTTGTAATTTCAATTCGATTAATTGGTCTAATTGCAAATACATATCGCTCATTTATTTAAAGAATTTTTGAGTCAATGATGCAGAATTAATCTTCATATCATTATTCATATTAGTGTCCTGCACAAGACTATTTATAATACCTTTCAAGACATGAGAGATTTTTTCAAATGCTTTACTACAGCGAAATATTCTAAAAGAATCGCTAAGCAACACTGTTGGCAAGTAATTTTTTTCGGTGGTTCGTCTTGCCAACAGTGTTGTTTAGCGATTCTTTTAGAATATTTCGCTGTAGTAAAGCATTGGAAAAAATCTCTCATGTCTTGAAAAGTCTTATAAATACTCTTGTGCAGGACACTAGTTCATATTGTGTAAAAATTTCAATTTCATAAAATGTTGTATAATATAAATATAGTTTTTGATTTGTTCAAATGTAATCTACTAAATATATCGACCAAAGAAATATATGACTTAGACCACTTTCATAATTAAGGGCACATAAGAGTACATATCGATGGCTTAATATAAAAAAGGCCTAACTCTAATTTTCGATATTTTACAGGAGAAGCAAAAAACTGAAGAAAAAATACAGCATTTACATGCAGAAATAGTTTTTAATGTTGCCATAAGTTCTTGATTTTGAACTGTAACGTACTAAGATCTTAAAGGAGGATGCAATTATACGTTGTCGCCCAGAAAACATTAAAAACACGATTTCGAAAAAATTGAGTTAGGCCCTTTTTATATTAAGCCATCGATATACGAATTGATTTTGGAAGCCAATTTTACAAATGGAAGCAAAAATTTAAGTTGAACAAAACACATTTTAGTTCTAGCAGAATATATTCAATCCTACATCAATGAAACTTAATGAATCACATAGTTTTAAAATATTTAAAAAGCATTTATGAAGATAGATTGAATGGACGGAAGTGGACTCTTATGTATATAGAAATGTCCACATACAAACAAACTGCCAGAATACTAAAATTTCATAAGAAAACTATTGAATTTTTTAGCAATATAATATTGTTAGATTTTTTTTAGTATGCAGAGAGTCCTTGAGCCTGTATTAGCCTTTATCATGTTAAAATATTTTCATATAATTTTAAAAAGTGTTGGTCATATAAAAATATGTGCGTATGTAGCACTAGTATATCCTTTCGATTGAAGTCAATTCCAAGAAAAATTCAAAAACAAAAAAAAACAAGAATAAAGCAAATAAATATTAAAACGTTAATCTGAATTGATTTTTAATAACTAAGCCACCGTACAAACAATAGCAGCTGATCAATGCCATTTTTTATTTTTTATGCAATCAGATGTTTATATTTATGTATATAGTTGTTGTTTTGTTTTTTTTTCAACAGTGAATTGAAAAATCTATGGTTTATTATATAAAAATAAAATATATCAAATTTGTTTTCTGGCATGAAAGGAACATGTTGACTAACATTGGTCCATGAATATACATATAAGCGGGCGCCAGTGTGTGTGAAAAATTAAATTTTTTACCCTTTTTTATTTAAGACTTTCTATACAAATATTTTTTACGTAAAAATAAAATATTGGAAAATTCATATACATATGTAGCACACCAAGGATAGTTTGTCTGATGTGTACCCAGCCAACCAAACTTACAGATTTTGTCTGATATAAGACAATTCTGTACAAATTCGTAAGTCTTTCGACATATCGTACAGAGTTCGTTAAAAATTGTTAACGAAATTTCGAGGAATTTTATATTTTGCTTATGCAGAAATATCTGCAGGTTTTCGTTCAGCCTTCAGATATAAACCTCGGAGGAATTTTTCATATTCATTTGTTAAGAAATATCTGCACGAAAGCTTGCAGACTGCTGATAGATTTTTCAATGGTTTTTATGTTTTGCTTGTGCAGAAAAATCTGTAAGATTTCGTATAGAACTCGGATCAAAAGTTCGAAGTTTTTTTCAATTCTTTGTTTGATCATTGTTTACAACAACAGTTTAATGTGTCTAACGGGATTATCCAATTTGAAGAAAAGAAAACATGTTAATAATCGGCGTTCACAGCAGTGTATCAAGTGAATTTGGAAAGAGAAGACGTGCTAAAAACATAAAGTGTTTAATAATAAATGTGGTAATAATAATTAAATTGCATAATAATAAATAAACTAATAGTAATAAAAAATATATATGAAATAATATATAATAATAATTACAAAAAATTTCAAGACAGGCAGTTAGAAAAAAAGTTAATAAGGAAGCCGAAAAATTAATAAATTCAATTTTAAGCAATGAAAATGATGAAGAAAATGTTCCAAGAATGGGAACAAAAATCTGATTTATTCAATCTGAAAATGTTGAAGATTTAATGTCAGATTTCTGTCAGACTTTTCTACGATAAATCGTCAAAAGTTTCAGAGTTTTCAACTATTTTTGTCTAGATTTCTTCCATAAATCTGCACGATTTGTCGCCAATCATTTCAGAAATAAATTCGATTTATTGTCAGATTTCTGGCATATATCTGTACAAACTGTCCCAAAAACTATGCGAATTTTAAACGACTACAAGTACGATTTCTATCAGACATCGATTGGAAATATCGGATGAAAATCCAGAATTTCCCTAGGAAATAACATCAGACATCGTTCAGATGTCAGACAGATCTATCTGTGAAGTTAAGGGAATTTCCCCCAGAACTCGTGTCAACCACTTCATATATTTTTCGTGTCGACTTCGAGACGAAATCAGTCCCGAAATCGGCAACTTGTGCAGAAAGTCGTTATGAACTCTGAACGATTTCGTTGCATTTGGTTTGCTGGGTATGTTTGCATATGTTTGCGTGGTGTAAAAGGCAAATAAATACAAATAAACATTAAACACGACAGACACCACACATAACCAACACAGATAATATGTACAGTATGGAAAGTTCGTATTCGTATACACTCAATCAAAAAACCCATTTCCTTAAAATCATTTAAATTACTTAAATTTTTTTTCTTGCATGATTTTGTTTATAGAGGTTGTATTTAATAAAACATTTGAATAAAAATATATTTTGTTAAAATTGTTTAAACAAAAGCAGAATTAACTAATTTTTAGAAACAAACTTCTTATTAGTACACATAAAATTTTATTAAAAATCAGATTAGAAATTGATGCAATTACACACCGAGAAAAAACAGCTTAAAATCAATGAAAACAATATTGAATTAATAAGAAACATTAGCGAAAGTCTAGTCATGTTGAAATTTCTTATTTCGATATGGAAAAACATTAATTTACAGTGTTAATTTATTAGTTTATTAATTTTATTCACTTTTATTATTTTCTATTGAATTACTGCCAGTTTACAGAAACCATGTAAAAATTCTCGGCTGTCTATTTATATTGAAAGCAAAAACAAAGCACTCAAAATTAGTTTTTGTTTTCAATATAAATAGACAGCCGAGAATTTTTACATGGCTTCTATAAACTGGCAGTTAATGTGATGCGTTCTTATTTTTTAGCAGCTTTTATCTGAGTGTACGTACAAAAGAAAAATTAAGCGTTTTTTATACTAAAATTATTTGTTTAAATAAATTTTTAGGATTACTTAATTGTACGAATGTAAGCTTTGTTCCTTAAGGATATTTTCTATAAAATTTTGCGATCGAAATGTCATTTAGATTATTTGATTTCGTAAATTACTACAAGAAAAATAGTAATACTATCTTTTTTTAAGTTGAGGGTGTATGTAAAATCTAATCTAATCTGCTCTTAGCTTCAGAAAAACACATGTCTATTATTCCCAACTGAACCAATATCGGCTGATTCATTAGAGAGATATTGTAAAAACATTTCGAAAAAATTTTTGTTTTTTTTTTTAATAACTTCAAATGTATTTGCCAAGCCAACTTAAAAAGCGTATAGGATGCCGCAAACTTGGCCAAAATCTGTTGCTTAGGGGAAAGTTTCAGGCATGGCTCGATTCACTATAAAGCAGTAATGTAAAAAATAAAACTATAGTTGTATAGGTATGTGTAAGAAAAGTTGTCTTATTCATCTTGAGGGCCAACTTTGAGGGGCCGGC
The DNA here is from genome assembly GCA_949987645.1 of Tachina grossa. Lineage (NCBI taxonomy): Eukaryota > Metazoa > Arthropoda > Insecta > Diptera > Tachinidae > Tachina > Tachina grossa. The sequence goes on from OX465277.1 coordinate 113,193,835, forward strand.
ACCAGCTAAAACACAACTTGTCGGTATGCATTTTTTTACATAAAACTGAACCGATTTGGGGGGGGGGGGGGGAGAAGCGAGAGTAGAAGAAATCAAAAAATAAATCAAAAATAACGGCCACCCTAATGTACATGCATGTACACATTTATGTTTATCACATCACAGATGCATTCGAAAATATACCAGCAAACAATATCAAACCATGTCAAATAAGACAACAACAATACGTGCAATAATATGGCAGCACTAATTCACTATTGCCACCTCTCTCTCGCGTATAACGGAAAGCGAGATTACTGCAAACTTACTTGTAAGCAGCGTTGTCAACTCGGTGCTTTTCGCACCGATTTTAGTGCTTTTTGGAATTTTCGACGCGAAAAATTTTGAACTTAGTGCTCGGTGCTTTTTTAAACTAAGTTTTGGTGCTTTCTATTTCTTGGCGGTGGCACTAAAATTAAATTTCAAAAAGATTTTTCTTTATATAATATATATCGTCACCTAAAATCCAAAAGGTCGTAACAACCAAAAAATTCAAAATAGATTTTTTGATTGATTATGATGTGATTAACCAAAATACATATTTTCCTAAAATTTTACTCACATATGTTTAAAAATACCGATTTTATTCATTATTCAATTTGGCACCTAACATATAAATAGTATTAAATTTATGAAGTTTTTTGCTTCTCCTGTAAAATAGTAAAAACTGTACTTACGGCCTTTTGGATTTTAGGTGACGATATTTTTTTTTTTTTTTTTTTTTTTTTTTTTTTTTTTTGAAGAAGTCTAACATTTAAGAAACACATTTCAAAATATTCTAATAATATTATACAAAACTGCTGTTATTAATAATGCGTTTGCTGTGAAAGAATTTTCCACAGCATTGTTTAATAAAAATCAAATTTTGAAATTCTTGATTTTAAAAAAATTAACTATTTCAAAATCTAATCAGCAAGGCAAAAAGACTTGCCGATTGCTGCTTATTTGACTAATTTCAGGTGATTTGTTTCGACGTTGACGAAAAAAAATTTAATTTTTTATAATAACTTTAAAAAAGTTTCGTCAAATTGGTTTTAGAATTCACCGATTCTCATAGAATCAAAATGTGTATCGAGTGCTTTAAATTTGAAGTTTCAAGAATAAAATGCAAGGTCAACCGATTTCTATATTTTTTATGTACAAAATTTTTTTTTATAAAACAAAAAATTTTAATTAAGTGCTTTTTTACTTAAATTACGCGTTTTTTCCTGGTTTCAGTGCTTTTTGAAATTTAAAAGTTGACAACGCTGCTTGTATGTTTTTGTATATAAGCCAGTGATGGGAAATGAAATTTACACTTCGGTATCAAAAAAAAATTTTTGAGTACTTTTTTGATCATTTTATTATTTTTTTAAATTTAAATTTTATTAACAAAAAATGGTTAAAAAAATTGATTGACGATGAAATAAAAAAGAACACAAAGTATATACATATGCAGGTACAAATGTGAAAGTAATAACAAGATGATTTCTTAGGGCCAATTTCACCAACTTATTTAAATATCAATTAATATTTAAAAATAATTTTTCCATACAAAAATTAATCAAAATCGACATTTAAATATGAATTGATATTTAAATAGAGTTGGTGAAATTGGCCCTTAGACTTCAATAAATCTTTGGGCTGGATAAGACTTGATACGGTTTGGAACATAAAATCGGTTCCTTGTGTTATTTTCATGAGATTTTGATAAGAGAAAATCTTTTCGACATTTGTAGATGAGTGAGGTATGGACAAAATTGCGTAAGCTACTATCGATATATCACGAATGTATTCATCTAAGCGTTTTTAGTTTAATCCACTGTAGATACATGTATTTTTTCTATTTTTGATGGTTTCAGTTCTTTCATATCAGCCAGTGCTTTATACAAGTATTTGTTGTTAATAGCTTAAAAATTTTTCTTTCCTCTAGAAAACATTTTAATTAAAAGTGGAGGAATGCTGTTGGTTTTAGCAGATAAAACATTTCAAGGTTAAAACTTATACCTCTTTTATACACGGAAAGTTAACTTTTCAAAGTCTTAACTCAGCTGGGAGAAAGGCAGAAAGAGATGGCATTCTTCCTTCTGTCTTTCACACAGCTGAACTAAGACTAAACTTTGCATGTCTAAAAGGTATTACTAAATCAAACTAACATTTCATTGTCAAAATCTACTTTTGCCCTTAGAACTAAGTTTTTTTTTTACAATTTTCTTTAAACTGATTTCAAACAGTGGTTTCAACATGATCAACTTCTGTGCCACAGAAAATATCATTGGTTTTCGTTCATATTGAATTGTGAAAGAGTACAATATTCTAAAAAAAAAAGAAAAAGAAATTTATTTCTTGGCAAAAATATATGCATGCGCGTATCTTTTGACTGCATTTCTAAGTTGACCGTGAGAGTATCAAATGTGTTGGGGGAGTACTACGGTGGTACTTTTTCATATAAAATAGTATCAAAAAAAGTACGATAGTACCAACTTTCGCATCACTGATATAAGCAGTTGCTCTTTCAAATTTGTTTATTTTTAAAATGCATGCGTATGCATGTGTATGTGTGCAGAGATGCTATGCATGTGTGAATATCTTACACTTATGTGTGTATATGGGAGTGTATGATTGCAAGTATGAAGAAAGTATAAAAAACAAAATACATAAAATGAAAAGTATCCAAGTGTATAGCAAACAACACTTAACCTGGCTTAAAAGTGCAAAGCATTGCATTAACTTTACACACTGTGCATAACCTATCATCTCACATAAGGACAGTGTTTTAAAAGACTAAAGACTTGAATGTCACAAATTCCTATCTGGCACGCTTTCCTTTATGTTCGTTGCATTCCTAAATTCGATTAATTTATTCAATTAATTTATTCAAGCAGGGTAACATGTGAACAGTTGGTATAATGAATTAAATGTGTGGTGTAAATTTAAGAATGATTATATTTCTAAACTCCGAAAAAACTGCTTGTAAATTTGCTTGCTTTCAAACGATTGCGAAATATTTTGACAACTTATAAAGAAAATTATTCACAAAGATTTGTCTGTCGGAAAAAAATTCAAATATGCAAGTTTTTAATTTTAAAGGAAGGATGATACGAATTTAAAAAAAATCAAAATCTATCAGTTAATGTAATTTTGAAAACTTGCAGTATCTTGGAAACCATAAGAGGAAAATTCATGAAATTTTCAAAAACGCCAAAACTAAAAAATCCCAAAATGAAAGAAATTCCGAAAAGAAAAATCGCCGAAATGAAAAAACGCTTCAATGAAAAATATCACAAAAAAAATAAATCACTAAAAAATCGCTAACACAAAAAACAACTAAAAAAATCGCAAAAAACCGAAAAAAATCGGCAAAAAGAAAAAAACGCGCCATAAATACAAAAATCGCTTAAGCTAAAAAGAATCTCCACAAACTGAAAAAAATCGCCAAAATTAAAAAAGCACTTAAACTAAAAAAACGCCAAAATATACTTTTTTTTTTTTGTTAAATTCGATATCGGGTAAGATATTCGATTATATAGGGTGAGGTTCATATAGTAGTTTTTATGCAGTGTCCTTAGTCCCAGTTTACACTATGCAAGTCTTATTGCTAAGCTGATTAGTTTGAGGGAGAGAGAGACGAGGGGAACAGAAATGTTTCTTTCCCCTCGTCGCTCTTTCTCCTAACAAACTAATCAGTTTAGCAATAAGACTTGCATAGTGTAAACTCGGATTCACGAAATCCTTCATGTGCGAGTCAAAGTTGCTCTTTACTGAATTGATTATTTTCATTTCTGCATGTTTTTGTTTTTGCGGTTTTCGATAAAATTCTTTAAAATTACACACTAATTTAAAACTTGACATTTCAATAGATGTGGAGGAGTTACACTGTTATGCTGGGAACACAACTGGGACGAACGACGAATTTCGTCCACGTCGACGAAATCGTCGATAGGAATTCGCTGCGCAAATTCGTCGTGTGAAGCACAATAACGACGAATTTACTCAGCGAATTGAGCTCTTATAATTGATAACAAGGCATATTTATTAGGTCAATGCAACTCTACAAAAACACAGCAACACAAAAAACAACTTTGTGTTTCAGTTGTCAGAAACACACACAAACATGAACTAAAGTGTACGGTGCAAACAGATTTTGACAGTTAAAACACGAAAACACTGAATATAATCAGGACGATTGCATTGACCTGATAAATAGGCCTTGACTGATAAGGTTGGTTATTGCCAGTGTGACCATATTAGCTTATTTGGGATAAAATTTACCTCATTTCTTCTGCACAGAGAAAACAGTGCCTACACAGAGAAAACAGTGCCTAATAAATATCTAATAAAATAGAACAAAATTAATAAGAAATCTCTATGGTTTTTTTTCAATAAGGAAATCTTATTAATTGCATAGAGAAAACCTTTTTGAAAAAAATCAAGAAGAAATCTTGTAGTTTTTATGAGGTTATCTTATTGATTTTTTTAGTAAGGTTTTCTTCTTGATTTTATGAGGCGACCTCATAAAAAAAATTATGTCTATATTCTTTGTGCTTTGCTTATGTATTTTCATTTAAATTCTATACCATATACTTATGTAAGTATATGCAGATGTTATTTATTTATAATATACATACTTGTGTACATACATACATACATATTATATTGTATTCCTAATTAATTAACTCACCATACATACATATTATTAGTTGAAAGGAGACAAGTATTGAACCAGCAAACTTCTGACTGATAGACGAACACTCTAACCAATATGCTAACAAGCAGTCTGAATAACCATTGAAATAATTTTGCAAACATGCTTATACAAAAACGAAAAAGATCATGAACAAAAATTTTCTGTGTCCATTTATAGATATAAAATAACAAGACACCTCATAAAATCAAGAAGATTTCCTTATTAAAAAAATCAATAAGATTCTTTACACATAATAATATAGGAACCTAATAAAATCAAGAAGAAAACCTTATTGAAAAAAATCAATAAGATAGCCTAATAAAATCAAGAAGAAAACCTTTTTAAAAAAATCAATAAGGCGACCTAATAAAATCAATAAGAAATCCCTATAGTTTACAATTTATAAGAAATCCTAATAGAATCAAGAAGTTTTTCTCTATGGATTGTTTTTTTTTGGTGCCAAAAATAACGGAAATTGAGTAAAAAAAGTTGTGAATAATAAGATTTCTTCTTGATTTTATGTGATTTTCTTCTTGATAAAATTAATAAGATTTACCACATAAAAACAATAAGGAATCTCTATGAAAAAATCTTCGCTTCTTTCTGCTGGAATACCCCTTAGCCTAAAAACGTTTCATAGAGAAAATTTTATTGATTCTATGAGGCAGTTTTTTCTCTGTGTGGATTTAGCTTTAACATTTTCATTGAGCTCTTAGCTTATTTTTTACCTTTTTTTTAACTTATTCAGCTTTTTTAAAACTTTTTTAATCTAAATTGCGAATTCTCTAAAAATATATTAAAGACATACGTGATTTAGCTTAATTTTATTTTAAAATCTGGTCACACTGGTTATTGTGTATGTAAAGAGAGTGAGGGAGAAAATTGTGTTTTTGTCGTTCGTCGGCGTACAAAATATCTAGAAATAAATCTATCTCAGAGTTCGTCACACACGACGAATTTCGTTCTGCGGCGGTGTTGTGTTCAGCGTTGCCGCTTTGGTTACTTTTAACCAAAATTGGTTACTTTTTTTCCAATGTGTACTTGTGTACTTTTTTTCCATTTTGGTTACTTTTCTTCAACACAAAAATAACCATTTTTATATGGTATATAAATTTGAATATAACCAACTATTGAGATAAACTATCACGTGATTGAAAGATTTTTCGTGGCTAAAAAAATATGGATGTGATTTCCAAACAGACGGTAAATATTGTATCTAAATAGAAATTGCTCGGATGTTCTAAATTGGAAATAAGAATTTGAATTTTGGGACAAAGTTTCAAAACATGCAAATGAATTCAACGAAAAATTTTTTGGTGACTTTATTAAAATTTGGTTTTAGTTTAATGCCATTTTCACACACTTCGGGGTCTTCTGAAAGAATATTTTCCCAGCTAGTTTTAGTCAGAACTAAATGCAGGAATAAGATTGATTTCAATACAAACTCTATAATGCATATGTATGTATATTTTAATAGTTTATCTATTCTATACTGTGTTTTTTTTAAGTCATGGAAATATAATCATATACGAACACCACTGTATGATAAAAGACAAAAAAAAAAACACCGGTGTCTTGCCCCAGGTCATGCACATTTTTGTTTGCCCGAAAGATTTGGGGCCTCGATGTCATTTTTGCATTTTCTCCGGTTCATATCGTTCGGAATTTTGATTTACTCTTTGAGGCAAAGTTGTAGCTCTTGTCATACAACAAAAATTGTGAACATATAAAAATGCAAAAACATTATCTTCAAGATCAAAATCGCAAAAAATTTCAAACAAATTTGAGTTTTATACCTTTTTCCCCTGTTCAGGTACATAGGTAGCAAGCGGTTCAAAATTCAAGGAAACTATCAAGGATAAAAATGTACCTAAGATCTCAATAAACAACTTTCTACAACATATGAACTTCCTAGGAATGAATCTTAATGCCGTTTGGGTAGCGCTTAGGCAGCCACAAATGTGAATAATTTTAAAGCAAATGAAATTAAAAAAACGGTGTTAAGAATCGTTCCTAGGAAGTTCATATGTTCTAGAAAGTTGTTCATTGATATCTTAGGTACATTTTGGTGGTTGATTGTTTCCTTGAATATTCAACGGTTTGCTACCTATGGACCTGAACAGGAGAAAAAAGGTGAAAAAATCTAATTTTTTTTAAATTTGCCACAGATACATATATTTCTTAATGGAAGTACAAATAAAACAGTACATATGTATATATATTAAATATATAGAGATTTTGGTCACTTTTTGCCCCCTTTGGTTACTTTTTTCCATATTTTGGCTACAAAAATATTTTGGTTGTGGCAACGCTGGTTGTGTTCATTTTCATATGAACAAATGTGTTTTATTTTTTATGACGAAAGTTCGCACCGAAAAATTCGTCGTTCGTCCCAATTGTGTTCCTAGCATTAAGTCTGAGTCAAAGTAAATGTGTTCAAAGAAAATCTCGTAAACTTTAATCTTATTTGCTTTATTTCACAGAAAAAACTAAATTTCATTTTCAGTAACCAAATTCGTTGAATCAGTAAATATTTTATTTGAATGCGGTCCTACAAATAATTTTGTAAATACTAATAAAAATTTTGTAAAAATTTAAATTAATCAGAGTTCAGCTGAGAGAAAATGTTATTTCAGTGTGTTGGTGATTATCTTGCTTGTTGATAGGAACAACGTGCTGTTGTGCGGTTGTTGTTGTTTATTTTGATTGATCGTGTTGTATAGATGTAAATGCCGAAAAGTAGCCGACAAACGTCGTGGCCTGTTTCTTCTCTACACAGTTTTTTGGTACAAATTAATTTAATGGAACAGTACAGAATATTTACTGAAACTAAGTTTGATTTCAAACAAATATTTGTTTAAAAATTTTTTGGGTATAATTTTTTCTGTGTTCCAACCTCCTTAAGATCAACTGAATCGCATTCCTTTTTGCTTCTGAGCCAAACTACAAAATTGTTTTAAGTTTTAACAGAAAATGTAATACGTAAGATACAAGAGTCCAGAAGCAGCTAAAGCAAGTTGCATGACATGAAACAACAATATGAAATTTCAACATTAGTTTCCTAACTGTTGAAGGTGGAGATATTATTTAGAGGTGTGTAAGTGCAATAATGTGTTTGTTGTTTGTCAAGGCATAAACAAAAAATAAATCTTGTTTACAAGTTTTAAGGTTATATTTAAGAGATTTACAAGTGCTTGGCTACATGCGAATAATGAGTGAGTGAGTGAGTGAGTGAGTGCACGATTACAATACAAAAAATAACAAAAACACATGAACTTTCTTTACTATGTTATATTATATTTAAAAATTAAAATCTTTTATGAGATTTGAAAAAATAACACATACACTATGCGAGTATAGAAATTCATAGTGAAAAAAAAAATTGTTGCTCGTAAAATATTTTATTTCATAGAAGAAGATGTTTGTTTATTATTTATTTTGTTTTTAATTTTCAAAGCAAAAGAGTCATTGAGTATAAAAACAATTGAAAACATTTTGAATGTAATGCATACTTTAGGGGGCGTTTTTATTTATTTATTTATTTTTGTTTTAAATAACTTGTGCATGTGTTTTATTAAATATACAAAAATATTTTTTGGCCAAGCAGGCTTTTAAGCAGAGGAAGCAGAAACGTATGAATATGTATATATGTATGTATGCATGTATGTAAATTAAATAGTACATATTTATGTATTAATATAAGTTTGCTTGTATATAGACTTGTGTCCAACAGTTCTATTTGAACTAGTGGACCGCGTTTGAATCAAAAGTTGTTTCGAACCCATTTAATTGATATTGATGTTTTTGACCGGACTTGTGTACATACAAGAAAATCAGCAAATGCATTTTTATTGAATACGTATGTATTTAAAAAAAGCAATTAATTTCAAAATAAATTTTTGTTATTTGATATTCGATATTGAATTGTTCCAAGTTGGAGGTAGAATGTTAATGAATGATATTATATTTAAATAAACAAAAAAATGTCGTTAATTACGCAGCCAAACTTTGAATAAATACTTCTGCTAAAAAAAACAACTTCAATGCAAAGATCTGATAGAACATTTTCGAAAAAAAATTTTTTGAATGGAAGATTGTGCCTATTTTAGACCTCAAGGTGTGTGGTAAGTATCGTAAAAATTGGTTAAGTAGAACCACGTGATATATAACAATACGTTTTAATGGGCGTAGCCCCGCAAATTTTCCCCTTTAAAATGATGCAATGGCTAGAATGAAAGGTGTTTGCTAGGTTTCGCAGCAATCAAATAAATACAATATCATAAAATCAAATAATAAAAATTTGTGGGAGTTACCCGTCCCACTTTTTTTACAATGGGACCAATGAGAAGCTATACTCTCTCAGACAAAAAAAGAATTTTTCCAATCGGTCTCAAATGTACTGAGTTATGAAGTAACAATGTCAAAATAACAAAAATTAAACATTTTAAAAACCGCCAACTTTTTTCAGAAAAGATGTTATATATTCTAAACGGCTGGACCGATTTTCTTCAAACATAGCTAAGAACCCTCTCGATCAAGTCATCTTTCAAACAGAAACTAAATGAAAATCGGTCCAGCCGTTTGGCCTGTACGTGGGCACGGACAGACACACAGATATACAGATACACAGACACACAGACACACACTAAAAACTTATAACACCCCTTTTTTAGTCGGGAGTTAAAAAAATACAGACGAATTAATAAACTCCTCTTTTTTGAAGACGGTTAAAAAATCAGGCATTTTTCTCCTTCACAAGTTATGACTGTTTTTTTTTTTGCTCCTTTTTAATCATATGCTTTCTGGTTGTAAGATTTTCCTTAGTTAAATATGCATGAGTATTATACGACGATTAATCAAAGATTTAATTGGTATTTATGTATGTACATATGTGGGTGTAGGTAGACATGTTCCTGAATATGACATTAATTTGTATGGTGGAACTGACATTTGCACGTGCTTCCAGCAACATTAACTATAAATTATAAAACATTTCAATGATTATCTATAATTAATAATTGTAAGCCAACTGAAGCATGGAATTTTCAATGTTAGCTTTGAAATAAAATTATACTATAATATACCTGCACAAAATCTAGCAGATTTTAATTAAAATCTTTATAAAAATCTATACAGTTTACACCATGTTTTTTTTTTTTTTTTTTTTTGACATTTATCAAGATTTTTATCGAAAACGAAACCCATTAACCGAAAAATTTCCAAAACAACAACCAAACAACTGCAATGTAGCCAATTCATTTAAGCAGATCGTAGCTAATTCAATCATTTTTTATATAAATATGTTGTACAGGGTAGTAAAAATAAAATAAAAATATTAGATTTTGAGTAGATTGCCTACAAACTAGATTTTGTTTTATATGGGAATCCAAGTAAAAAAGCAGTTAGATTTAGCTCACATATGAATTTCAAAGGAATTGTTGGGCGCTTTAAGTTGACAGCCATACCATTTGAAATTTTTGGCCAGTAATGCCAACATTTTGAGAATTGAAATAACAGCAGATATAATAAATTCAGTAAAGTGCGACTATGACTCGCACATAGGGTTCCGTACGAACACTAGATATGTAATTTAATACAAACTTCATCCTATATAATATATACTTTTGGAATTTTTTTCGTTTTTGGGGTCTTTTCGGTTTTTTTGTTTTGTCGTTTTTTGCGTTTTTTTTCGGTTTTGGCGATTTTTTTAAGTTTTGGCTCTTTTTTAGTTTAGACACTTTATTTTCTTGTTTTGGCGATTTTTTCGGTTTTTTGGCGTTTTTTCATTTTGGCTTTTTTTTTATTTTTGGCGATTTTTTTTAATTTTTGCGATTTTTTGTTTATTTAAATTTTTTTTTTAGTTTTGGCGACATTTTCGCGTTTTGGCGATTTTTTTCAATATTTTGCGTTTTTTTTAATTTTGGCGTTTTTTTTTCATTTTGGCGATTTTTTCATTGTGGCGATTTTTTCGAATTTGGCGATTTATTTTAGTGCTAGAATTTTTTTTTTAATTTTGGCGATTTTTTTCGTTTTTTTGGAGATATTTTTAAATTAATTTTATACATTAATTTAATACAATTGTAATTTAATTATGGTAAGTTTAAAAAGTTGTGGTTGTTGTACCATAACTATAACCAACCTTATGGGCAACACTATATTGGATTATAGGTGATTTGCCATAACGCCATAGCCATAACTATACCCATAGAAACCAATTGAATTTTGATTTTACATCGTAACAGCTGTTTGCTTATTGGACATACTTTTTTTTCTTTTTGCTTTTACTTTTTTCATTTGTTGCATTTTCTTGTAAGATTTAATTTATATTTTTGTTTTTTTTTTTTATTTGATTAAGTCTAGTTTTCTATTAAAATTATTGTTACAAAGGACAATTGTTTTACAGATTACCGTTAACATTACATAGATAAATGCAACAGAGATACAAAATGAAAAGTTAATGCTAATTATCATTATTTCCGATAAGCTAAAAAAATTAAACGAAAAAACAACAATCTTGCTTTAAAATATGTTTTCGGCTCTGAAAAATTATTATTTTGTCACTTAGAACGACATTCTCGGCTAACCTTCAATTGATGACGACGCAAAACTTGTGAACTTTTGAAATGAATAAACAAAGGAAAATTGAAAAAAAAAACAGCTGTTTATGTATATGGCAGCACTAATAGGTGAGTCTAATATAGTTATGGTTATGGCTATGGAATTATGGTATGGCACATTTGTTGCTGCCCAAGCAACTCATCAGTAAACTTCAGACCCTAATCACTACCAGTAGGGCAAGAAACTTTTCCACAAATCCAAACAATATTATTCGGCCTATTTCATTTTTCATATTAATTTTGAGACGCGTTAAATAAAACTAAGAAATTATAATAATTATGTATCATTTCACCTTTTAATTACATTAAATTGCAACCAAAGGTTGCATAATGTAAAAAGCTAGCAGAAAAATTAAATAGGCAAAAAAAACTCATGCTGAATAATATTGTTTGTTATTTTTTTAAGATTTCTTGGCCTTCTGTGATTGTAGTTTTGTACTTCTCAGTAATTTATTGGGAGTTTGTCTATAAGCGTTGATGTTTTGCTACGAAATTCAGCTAGGCGTGTTTAACCAGCAGCAAATAAATATTTTTTTAATTTTTATTTAATTGTTTTCTTTTATAATTGTTGCAATTCAGCACTTAAGGCCGTGATACAATATCATACAAAGTCGTGCGATCTACGAAAAAGTACAACGCTGGTATGATGGAGTTTACGAAAATTTTCAAAAGCCAATAACAATTCAGCACACCAGGATTGTATATTTTCGTAGATCGCACGACTTTGTATGATAGTGTATCACGGCCTTTATTAAGCAGCTTTTATATATATTTATATTTTATAGATCTGATAAAATTTTCTCTCAAAAAAATATTCTATATTTTTGACGACTTTTTTCCACTAAAGTCTTATTAAAATGGCTGGAAAAACGATCCGGCAACACTGATGATGCTTCTGATACCATATTTTCGTATACCGAAATATTATCACAGCATAAGTCTATTATGTGCGAAAAGTTTCGCAGGTTCGCCAATTATAATACTGAATTTGCGTGGGGATGGTACGACTTTTCTGCACTCATACAAAAAAAATTTCCAATCGGTTAAGAAATAGCGGAGTTTTAAAGTAACAAACAGAAAATATTAAAAAAATAAACTAAAAACAAGACTGGAGAAGCTTCTTTCTCCTTTTTTTAAAGTCGTTTATAAATCACAAAGTTAGTAGTTTTCTTTCTTTGGCATTAAACCTAAAAATTTGGCACTCTTGGGCATTATAAAACAGTAAAAGTAAGGACAATTGCATTAAGTTGGAATCGGTTATTTGTGGATTAGTTTGGCTTGGCCATCATTAATTTATTATTATAAAATATATATATATAATATAAATGATTAATACAGGCAATTAATATGACTACTAGTATCCATAATTACATATCATTAGCTTAATATAGAAAGGCCCTAACTCATTACTTTTTGAAATTGAGATTTTTCAATGCATTAGAAGTTCTTCTATCGAAATATACAAATAACTAGATTTAAGAAGAAATAATGAGTTAGGGCCTTTCTGTGTTTTCTTATGCATTTATTTCTATAGGAAAATAAAGAGAGGACAGATTGCGAAGTAATAAGTAAGAACATAAATTAAATAAACTTAAATGCGTTTTGAAAATTTTTATAGCATGTTTACAGTGCCTCTGGTGTGCTGTGTGTGACAAAGGAGGGTGCTGTGATATGCAATAGCATAGACACTAATACATATCAGAGGAATCTATGTTGTTGTTGGTATTACTCAATATGGCCAACGATTGAAGTCGGGAAAGATGACAATATTTTCACCGTCAGCCGTAATCCTCGAAATAAATTAAAAGCCATTTACACTGATCAATTAGTATTTTTGTCCAATTTTTTTAGTTAAAATTTTAAACTAAGTATGTACGTATCACAAAAACAATAAGATTTTCTTCCATAAGCCTAAAGTTTTGCTGAAGTAAAATTAACTTAATTGTTCTTGAAATATTTTAATTTGAATAAATTTACAAAGGAAAAATATTATAAGAAAATCAAGGAAATGTTTAATAAATAAAATTAAAACTCAAAAAAATTGTAATAAATAAAATATGCTGTATTCTTCAAATCGCTCTTTTGTCGCAAAAAAGTCGTATCTTCAAAATGCGGTTTTGCAGAACAATTCGTAAATAGTAGTTTATCTTGCGAAACAGTGTCAGACAAGTGACCTCTTGCGAGAAGAAAATTTTATTATTTGTATTATCATTCTTAAATTTTTAACATAATTTCGCTAAGCATACTTTTTTGTTTTAAGTTACGATTGTAATGCCATAAAGGAGCGTTATGTATAATATAGAACTTGTGGCTTGCCATTTTTTCGCTACGCGGTCATTCATATCAACGTAGCCAAAAAAAAAATATATTAAACAAAATTTTATACACCAAACTGGTATCGCAGAGGAAGCCATCTAAGATGTTAAAAAATGGACATAGTTGTAAGAAGAAACGTTAAAGAAATAGTAGAGTTAAAAGAAGAAGAAGAAGAAGAATAAGAGGAGTGTTGCGTAAATATGAAAACTGGAACAAGTTGTGTCCGCAGTTTTTTCGAGCACTTGTTTTTAATTTTTTTTTTTTTTTTTTTGAAACTTTTCTATATCATACGAAAAACACATTCACATATTTCTATTTTTTTATATATATTTTTTAAATATAAAAGCAGATAAAAATTTGACATCTTTTTTTTAAATTTTTCTTATTTTTTTGCATTTTATATTTAGTTATTGCAACTGTTTCAAAAACACACACATCCGTTATTGCACGATTTGTAAATATTTATATATGCATATCCCGTTATAGTTAAACAGTCAGCAAAGTTGAACTAACGGTAAACAACTGAAATGAATGCTCTTTTGTCATTAGCACGAATGGTACGCAGTTTTTCTTTTTTGTTATGCTTTTTTCCTTTTGCGAAGGATATATTCTTATTATATATATATAGTACATACAAAGAAAGGATGCAGACCATAACACGACGACTACTATAACAAATACGACTTTAACAGGCAATAAATTCGAAACAACAACACTAATACGCAAGCATTTTACAAATCTCTAAAACACACACATGCATACATTTTGTAATGCAAACAAACAGCTATAAAAAGTATTGACAAAAAACAGAGAATTACGCTCTCTGTTAAAAGAGCTTAATTTACTCACAAAAAGCGCGCCAAAAATGTTATAGACTTTCACAAAAACAGTTATTTCATTAACATAACATTTCCTACGAATAGTTTGTTCAATAATCTGGCAACTTTGTAATCGCATATTCGAAATTTAATTGAAAGTTTTATTTATTTTTACTTTCCCCTTATGGAATAGGGAAATAGAATAATGTAACACAGTATTGTTTCAAGTTCATTTCATTTCGTTTCTCCTTTGCTAAGCTTTGTTGATAGTAAGAAACAAGTGAATTGAAATTGGAAAACAGCTTTTACTGTTGTTTATATGATTCTAAAGTGCAAGTACCAGTGATGAGATTTGTAAAGCTTGATTACGTGCAGAATTTGTGTGGCCAAAATGACAACACTTAATTTTACATAAGAGAATGGACCAGACCTATACGTGCTTTTTTCTTTCATTAAAATAAAATAATGTTTTAATAATTTACTTGAATTGTAATGAGTTTGTAAGAAAGCAATAATTTTTTATTCAAGCTCTAAAGTTAAATATTTGTTATTTATATTTGAGGATATCAGCGCAAAGGAGGTACTGGGTTCGAGCCCGGTATCAGGCAGTCATTAAATAACAACACCACACATTTTTCTGATGTGAATTAGTGTCCCTTTATATCAGTTGCTGTAGGAAAGTTTAACTGATGAAGGCATACACACTGGTCACTGAACTATACCGACTTCAGCAGATGCTAATCCTAATGTAACATCAGAGCGCCCTCTTTCGTCGGTACTGTGTAGCAGAATCAACGGCGAAGTAAAATAATCAATAAAATTGCTACTAAACACAACTTCAAAAGAATTTTATACGTCTCATTTAACACAAGAGGAGCTGCAAACACTGCATCATTAAAAACGTACAAATAGCAGAGTTGTAAAAGAATGAAGCTTTCCTCTATCTCTTCCTTCACCATATGTCTTCTCTATCACTATCCCTTTCCTAAAGAAGGTAGCACGTAGTAATAGTAGGCATTCATTGCCTGACTGTTATTCTCTTAAAAAAATAAAATATATATATATATATATATATATATATATATATATATATATATATATATATTTATATATATATATATATATATATATATATATATATATATATATATATATGTGTGTGTGTGTGTGAGTGAGTGTGTGTGTGTGTGTGTGTGTGTGTGTGCGTGTGTGCGTGTGTGTGTGTGCGTGTGTGTGTGTATGAGGTACGAATTTGTATGGCGTTTTATATTAAAGATTGCTCTTATGATGCAAAGCAGTGATGCATTTCCTAAAAGGGCTTTGCTTTATGGTAAATTAAGAACAAAAAAACTCTGCATCCATCTTGCTGACAGGTTTTGAAGCTCAATTGTTCATTTAAAATCAAAATCACAGAATCGTATAATAAAACTTTAGGTTAAAAACGTTTAAAATCGGTTAATCGTTAATTGTTTCGATATATGTATATGGGAATATAATTTTTCTAGATCTTGTGCGATCATAGGAGAAACTTTCTGGCATATAATTAACGTTATTATAATGTAAATAATAACTAGGGAAATGATTTTCATGTAACTACATGTTTTCTGTTGTTGGTCGTAGATCAACGTAAATAAAATATCTTTGCGAATCAACAAATTTGTGAAAAAATGGCATCGATTTGTTAGTGCATATTTTTGCATATTTTATAATAAATACATATTTTTGCATATTTCATTGTAAATGTATATTTTTAGTACATTTTTTAGTTTTTTCATGATATAAATTTAATTTAATTTTTTATTAGTTGTAAATTATTTAAAAGTCGCAGTTTTTACGATTGTGTAAGAACAGAAAAGAGGAAAACGAGAAAAATTTACGATCGCATTTTTGGTGATATTATTCGATATTAAAAAACACCGTATGACTCCTTCAACTTATTTCAAAAGTTCAGTACGTTGGCTTAAGTCAAGAATACCAATACCATTGAAAATTAAAAAAATTGCATTGGATAATAAATAGCCCATTAAAACCCAAAAACATTTGTGTAATTTTTTCAGCGCTCTGCACACTTTATTTTTTGCATTTGGGTGCAAGTTTATTGACTTTAAAATTTCTTTAATTTTATTAATAGGAATATAGTATCCGCAGCCTTCTGTCTAATTGATATTTGGGCACACATAGTATTGCTTTCTTATTCACACTATAGGCCAATTACACCTCAAGTTGAATTAACTGAAGATGCAGTAAAAGAAGTGAGTTCTGAAAGGCGGAATAAATGAAGAGATAAAAATAAATTAGAAATAGTTAACAAAAAAATTATGGACTTAAAATATATGCAACAAATTGGATCAACAGGTTATTGTCCCAAGAACGAAAATTTAGAAAATGAATATTCCACAAACGAAATAGCAGCATTAAACGTTCATTTTTATTACATCAACTTTTTCAGAAAAAAATCGTCAAAGATTTATTTTTGGCTATTAAAAAACATTTATTAATTCATGTACGTAAATAAAAGTTCGACTGAACTTTATTTCGTATTTCATATGATTTGACAAAATATTTATTGAGAAGGCATTTAGGATGAGCTTTTTAAATTTTTTAAGTTTTTAATGATAAAATGTTTGTTAAGAAAGCAATGAGGGAGATTTTTTAAGTTTTTAATGTTATTAAATGTTGAAAAAAAGAGTTGATAAATGCATATTTTATCAGTTTTATATACATATTTTTATATTTTTACTGCATATTTTATGCAGTAAACGAGATTTTAAATGCATGAAAATCCTTTTCCTAATAATATCAAGTGTTTGTGCCAGCGGTTTGGTCGTGTATGGGCATTTTGTGCGATTGTACGGTTTGCTGTAGCGATGTCAAGTAGAGTTTGATATTTTGCTGATGGTACCAGCTCGCTGGTGTGGTATATGGTGAAATTAGCTCAGTTAAGCAAAGTTCTCATGGAGCAAACATGGATTTAAGTAATATAATTTGTTGAAATATAATTTGTTTCAATCGTAAACAGAATTTAAGAACTTTAGTTATACATAGCTGCTAATTTTAACAACATACCAATAATAATTGCAACAAAATATGTGTCACTATTCATAACCACCCTTCCAGAAATTTTGTAAGAAATGAATATTGTACCAGCTTGCTGGTATGTTGTGTAGTTCGAGCATGAATGCTCAATCGCTTGATTGTGCGTGCATGCTGTTGTAGTGTATGGGCCGCTTTAGTCAATTCTTCATGGCGCTTGAAAGCGCCATTGCACATTACTCCATGTACTTTATACAAAATTTCACGGAAATATTTCGTCAAATAGATTTATACGAGTAAGATCCAGCTGGTGCAACAACTAGATTTGAAACCCTGCGGGTTGGAGAGCGATGAAATAATTTGTCTTTATTTCTGTAAAATTATCACTGTCGAGAATGTTTCCATCAACTAATTACTATTTTTTGTGATCCCAATACGATGTAACATTAGAATTTATGAAATAAGGCAAACTATTGAATTATGCGAACAAGCCACTACTTTGCGACGATGTGTGGAAGGCCAGCATTGAGCGGACCAAATATGAGCCTAAATTTCTCTTAAAAATCGGTGAAAATATGTACCTTTAGAATGCTCTCTATCCCAGCTACTCCACGTGCCTGGAATCATATTTAAGACTCAATGGATTGAAGTTATCTTTTAAATAAAGTATGTAAGTACAATTACTACTGAAACATTACGATTAATTGTGACAAGAATACCTTTCCATTCAATCCTTAATGAGGTTTTGTACAATCAAATCTTTTAATAATTGAAAATCGTTTTTATATAAAATCTTGGTAAATTAAAATATTGTATAAGACAATCAAAAACATTAACACTGACAACAATATGTATATGTACATATTTGTTAGCAGATTGGCACAACATATCGCGTTCTGATATATAAAAAAATACCCCACAGGCCATCACTATTTCAATGTAATCGTAAATATTTTGTGCTCAAAATGTGTTTCTCAATTTTATTCCATATCGTTGTTGGCTTCTTTACATACATTTTTTTTTTATTTCATTTTATTTATTTTTTTACCAGCATCGTCATACAAGCGTATTTACTTTCTTCTTTTTAAATGTTCTTCTTTTAATTTCATGCCACTACGGCAACCGTATCAGCATCATCAACAACATCATCTTCATCATTAGGTTGTATCAATTGTCCAAAGCTCAAGGCCATTTCACTAAAAGTATGACTCGAACGAACAAGTATTTTCATGTTATGTTGTTGTTGCTGTTGTTGATATTCAACCAAAACACAGACTAAATAAAAAGTCAAGCCATATGCACACACACATACATACTTGCTTTCATACAAATATTACGATGCATGCACTATAAACATGCATACTTATGTAGGTATGTACGAGTACATGCAGATATGCGAGCACGGATTACGTAGGATATGCAATTTAAACTTTGATATGTATCACCACGTATGTAGTTGCCAGATGGATTTGATATTTTTGGGTGTAATTAATCAAAAGGGATTATTAAAATATGCGTTGTAAAATTTCAGGATATATTTTTAATAAATTCCTCGAAACTTTCTACAATGTTATCATCAATGGAACTTCTGCCACTTTTAGGTTTATGCACTCTTAACGAACATTTAATCTTAATCTTTATCCAAAAATGTATTACTAAGGGCGACTTTTTGAGTTCAAGATTAGATATTAAATTAACCTTAATCTTCATTTGTGATTTCTGAGCAGTCGATTATATACATATATGGTTTTAATTGCAAGTTTAAGCGGCCAATCGTGGTGGTTTAATCTTACATTAATATTGACAACAGACACTTTTAACTTTTTGTAAAAATTACATATATACATATATATGAAAAAATAATTTAAAAACACATAAATAAATACATAGATTTTTTATTATTTATATATTTCATTTAACACGCGCAATTTTTTACTAGTAAATAATAGGATATGGCAGTTTATTCTCCTTCCACAAAAAATCAAAGTGTGTTGATAACAAGTATGACTTTTGCATAGAAAATGTCGCCACTATTTTTTTCACAGTATGGTAATACTACACATAATAAGAAGTTTAAACTACCACTCAAAAACATCACACTCAATTAATGTAAGATTAAGTTAATTTTCGGATTAGCTAGCTAATTAGAGAAATAAACTAATCTCTAATCTTGAACTCGACCTAAGGGAACAAGTAGATTATTGCTCTCCTTATCTACAGTTTGTTAGCAGAAAGCACAATTTAAGAATGAGCTATCCATCCAGTCTTAATTTTAAAAAAAATTACAAAGCAACTCAAAGTTCATTTTCATTTGGTATTATGACGAGCATTCGACAAAGAACGTCGTTATTGCGAATAAAATCGACAAAAAATAGCTTATAATTTGTGTTTGTGTACTTGTTTTGCTTGTTTACTTGTAGACAGGCGAGAATTTTTACATGACTTCTATAAACTGGCAGTTAGATTTTTTTTAATTTTGCATATTAGAATACTTCATTGAAAGCTAAATTCTGTTCGATAGAAAATTCGTTATTCAACGAAACTTTCAATTCTCATAATATGAATTTAACATTAGATTTTCGATGTTCGATACCCAGCGAAGATCGAAAATCGAATGCAACTCACAATAGGACATTTTGTTATCAAAACTAAATGCGTTGTGAAGGATAATGATAACCAATTTCTTTTCCCCCAAAAAGAATGACATATTATTCTAGTGCAAAAATCAGAGCACCATAATTGCTATGCTGATAATAACAACTCAACTATAAGATTATCTCTCGCTAAGATTACTTGAACCAACTTGTTGTTGTTTTTTCAAGTCTATGCCAATAAATTGGAAAATGCACAGAAATGCCACTAGATGACCTCATTTTGCGAATACCTCGCAATTTCAAAAGGAGATGGTGTATTTTTGACAACATTTTGCCTTTGAATTAAAAACTTTAATCAATTGAAACAATACAATTGAATATAACAAATTAATCAATCAATTAAACGTTTGCGGTGAAATCCGAAAGACTTTTTGATATAAAAATAATGCGAGTAATATTCAAAATTAATATGAAACTTTTTACTCAATTTGATATAAAAGATATTTATAAAATAAAACGAATTAAATAATTATTATGATTACAAGATAATAATAAACACATTTATGCATGTAAGTACCCTGTCGGAAATTCAGTTAACTTTAAACTAACTATTTCGCAACTGGTACTGACTGACACTTGGATTACTTTTCAATGTAATCAACTGACTGTTTTAACATTGCGATGTTCTAGGCTGTAGTCAATTGTCTCACTCTGCATTACTTTTATAACTAACTTAAAGTTGATTTCTTTAAATCACCTGGTAGTCAGTAAATTTAGAAAAAAAAGTATGGGGTTCTTACATGTATCACACATTGTGTAGTCAACGCGCTACTACCCAGCTAAGGTACCGTCTAAAATAATAAAACTAAAATGAGTTTCAAAGTAGCTGAGAATAAATTTGTTGGCTCTCGCCAAATTCGATTACGTACTCAACTTAAAAATTAATTTTGGATTTGTTCTGGATGACAATGCAGTTAGCTTTCAGTCAGTCTAAGAAAAGTTAACTATAAGTTAATTATATTTGTAGTCAACGACACATTTTCCGGCAGGGTAAGTTCACATGCACGTACATATGTATGTGCATATGTATGTAGTACCTGTATAACGATCATAACCTTTTTGAATGAATTTTTTTTTTTCATTCAGGGCGTTAAATTAACCTAAACGTCAATAATAAATTTACAAATTATTGTTTGTTTAATAGTGCACTGGCGGCATTTGTACTCATTTAAACAAATCGCATGAGAGATAAGAAATGAGTGTAAAATATAAAAGCAGATAAAAAAAACTAATGATTTGTTGTTTTATTAACCAGGCTATTGAACGCCGTAAAACAAACAGTACTTTTTATACATAGTTGGTGCTTGTCATTATTGGCATTTAAACTTAATAAGTTTATGGGTTGTGTTAAACAAGCACCACCAAAGACCATAAATGTGTTAATAATAAAAAAAAATAGGAAAGTTGTACAGTTAAACGTACGTGCATTCACGCGTACAATGCACGAAATAAGTTTACGGTATTTTAATATCAAACGATATTTTAGGTTTAAATTATGGACCATGCTTTAAATCAATCTAAAAAGAAAATAATTATTTTTCCTTCTAAGGGACGGACACTTAAAAGTACCATTTTTTATTTGCAATTTCTTGAGATTTACGAGATTGTCGTTAAACTTTTACAAGGCACTGTAAAAATATTCATGTCAAAAATAGAAAATTTTTATCAATGAAATAGCAGTACTACAGATTTGTTTTCACTTAACTTTTTTATAAAGCAATTGACTTTCAAGTGCTATATCCACAAATAAAACACATTCGATCATAATTACAGCCTGACCCACGATATTGACAACGTTCGACTTGTCGCACACTTACATTTGAAACAACAACAAAATATTAGAATTTGTTTTTGTTTTGAATGTAAGTATGCGACAAGTCGAACGTTGTCGAAATCGTGGGTTCGGCACTTAATTAATATTAGTAAACATAATTCAACAGCGGCCTACTCACACACAGTACTTGTGTGATTAGTAAGTACAGTGCGTGCGCTCCATGATTGTGATATAGCAAAGTACATATGTATTGTATTAAAATAAAGCAGGCAGTTTAATGCACTCACCCAATAAAAATATTGCGTTTCCCTATGAAAATATTAGCATATGTACATTAGACCGTGCCGCAAAGTTCGCCGTACACAAGGAAAAAAGTATGCCAAAAAAATTTTCAATAAAAAATGTTTGTTTGACATAAAATTTATTTTCGGTACTTTTTACTGTTCCAGTAAATTGATTGTTCCAATTTTATATGTCATTTGTCGGCTACTTTTCAGCATAATAAACAACAAGAGCATAACAGAACGTTGTATATAAAAATCAAATTTTTTGAGGTATGGCGTTCTTTAAGAAAATGAGCGATATGTATTTTTACTTTGTATTAATATTGCTTTTCTATTTTATTTAACACACACATCATCACACCTATCGTGAATGACTGGTGGAATTTTTATTTCCCTCGAAGTTAAAAATGCTATCGCGAATCTCCCGTTAAATTTTATCTTACTGTCAGTTCTCAGTGAATGCAAAAAAAAAACGGAAATAATTGTAAGGCTTTAAAATTAATTGAAAATCAAAGAAATTTAAGAACAAAACATACACAAATTTTGGGTTTCAAATGAAATGTTTTTAAGTGTAAAGTTGTGTTTTCAAATATTCTAGTTAAAGTGGGAGAAAGTTCCTCCATACAATTTACTGCATGTGAAGCAAAGAGGTTCATAGTATAAGCTGTTGCAGGAAATTATTGTTAACAATGTTAAAAATTATTTAGTTATCGAGCTTAAGTTCATTATTTTCAATTCTTATGGAGGGAAAATTAAACTAGACTTTAGCTGTTTTAAATACCGGAATTTTATGTACCGCCACACAGTTCAGCACCCATCATTTCTCATATTCCATTTCATTAAAAATTCATGTTACATAACTGATGTTTAATTTTTATTCTCCACCGTGAAAGAAAAAGATAAGGAAAATTAAACTAGACTTTAGCTGGGGTAAATATTTGCATTTTTCTGTACACCTACACAGTTCATCAGCACCCATCATTTCTCATATTCCATTAAAAATTCATGTGAAATAGCTGAAGGTCTAGTTTAATTTTGCTTCATCCGCGTCAAAATTATATATTACTAACTGAGCCCGGCAAACGTTGTCTTACAAGCACTGGTTGGGTCAAAAACAAAACAAAAGCCTTCTGGGTATTGATCCCAAACTATGTTGAAAATTTCAGCTCCATAGTTCATATAGTTCATGCGATTTTTATTCCCAAAAAACGGGAAACATTTCTAAGGAACAATTTTTTACGATAGCAATTCTCAGTAAAAGCAAAATATTTAGAGGAGAAAATGTGATTACGAAAGGGTTAAATACACAGAAAAAAATATTACAAAATTTTTTTTTCAAAAACCTGTAGTAGAAAAAGAAGTCAGTAAAATTCTGTATTTGATTCAAACACATTGCTTATCACAATTGCTAGCAAGCATTAAGCTTTATATACAAAGAAGAAGTTATTGAAAAACATGCATTAATCCACACAAACAATAACAATTATCACGGAAAATAAAATTAATTTTTTTTTATTGAATCGGTGATTCTGTGTATTTTACTTGTAAATGTTGAGCTCAGACAGTTTCTTCTTGTTCTCTACAAAAAAAAAAATTTGTGTGTTGACAGCACTGAAGTTTGAAAAATGCTCCCGCTATTTTTCTTCAGTTTGGCAATACTAAAAAGTTCAATACTAAAAAGTTAAAAACATCAAACTCAATTAGTGTTAGATTAACTTCACTTTTGTTTAAGTTAACTAGGGAAATAAATAAATATTAATGTCGAGCCCAAAAATTGGCTCTTAAAGACCTTGTTCATACAAAATATTTTTGATTCGCAAATAAACAAATTTCCATACACAATTTGCTGTGTAAACGGGAAGTGTTTAAAAAAGAGTAAATATTTTAAATTTTTTTAAATTTAAAATTAAACGTACTCACATGTATTAAAATTTCAATGAAAACTTTTACATAACAAAGATTTTTCACATACCTGTAAAGAGAAAAAAAATTGATAAATAAATAAATTTTTATTTTGCAGTCATAAAAAACAGGGGCCTATTTCTAAAACTTACAAGTACTTTAATACAAGTTGACAAAATATTTTATTTATATGAAAAATATATATTTTCACAACTACTTTACTTGTACTACAACACTACAAAAAGTTTTGAAATACAGGCCCCAGCTACATATGAGCAAGTCAATTACGAATGTAAAATTTCGTAATTAGTGAAATAAATTATCAATAAAATATTACTCAAAAACAAATTTATAAGTCATTATATGATTTAATCAAGCTAGTTTTGTACTAAAGTTATCATTATAACAAAATTCGTTTGATTCGTCGCAAAATAATTTTTTTTTTTTTTTGGTAATTTAGACAGTTTACAGCAATTTCTTTTACCGATATTTCAGCCTTAATATTGAGCCTTGAACTTTATTGTCTGCTGGAAATCGAGGATAAAGATTTCTTCTTCCAACTCCGATTGTGATTCATATCGAAAAACTACAAGTAGATTCTTCCGATGAATATAAAACGTAAATACTTTTATTTAAAAGAAATATGTATGTCAATCAGTATACATAAATAGTTCTTTCGTAGTTATTTTATTTTCAATTAAAACTCGGTTTATTTGCAAAATTGCTAAACATACAAATAAACTTTGAGTTTGCATGTTAGTGTGTATTAGGGTTTAAGAACGGCATATTCACGGGAAAATACACATCAGCTTTCCCCAGGAAATTTTTTTTGAATTTTTTGGGAACCGGGAGATTTAAAGTTTGGCTTTTTAAAAACTTATAATGCACTTGATTGTTAATTTTTCGTCTGCTATTAGTTATTTACTCAGTTTTTATTTAAAAGAAAATGTTTTCATTGCAACTTATGCAGATGATACAGCAGTTCTAGCATCTGTTATTTGGCCTAATAAAGCATCGAATATATTGCAGCAAGAATTGAATACCATAGAGTCATAGTTAAGAAGAGGAAAAATCAAAGTCAACAAAGAAGAAACAACAGTTAAATATCAAGACTTAATATTATATTGGCTTTTCGAACCTAAACCTAAATTAAACCATTTTAAAACCTGTTTGGACTTGAGGGATACAACTATGGGGAATAGCCAGCAACTCAAATATGTATTGAAATATTATAAAGTAAAGGACCATAGTTTATATCAAGGACCGAAAATAATTGTTATTTTTTTTTTATTTGAAATGAAAAGGTTACTGAAAAATGTGTTTTATTTGGTTTGGGTTATTTTTAACCATTATCGTAAGAGATATTTTATTTTTGTTATTGTAACCAATTTAAGTGAGAAATATTTTTTTTTTTTTTTGGTTACGAATAACAATTATAGCAACCAAAAATTTTTTTTTTGTTTACCAATAACTATTATCTAAAGAATAAAGTTTTTTTGGTCATTGCAGCCTAAAATACCGCATTTGTAAGGGGTATGCAGGACAAGAAATTTAAATATCTTTGGCAAAGCTGACAAAACGGGCAATTTTATAATAAATATTTATCAATTTCATAAATATAGTAATTGAGGTATTTAAACTAGTTATTTTGCTTTTTACTTTTCTTTTCGACAAAATGTCCAATTATGTTCAAATACGTGGCGCTTTTCTTTAGCAAATTTCTACTCAAAACATTATTTATTGCAAAAAAAAAAATAATAATAATTCGCATGGGATTAAAATAATGGAAAATATCTCCAGAAACTGATTATATAGACCGCAAAAAGGCAATAGCTCGAGAATAGGCTTACAACATATATGTAAATTCAGAAAGCTTGCAAAAATGTGAATATCTGTAAAAAATATCCATAGATTTTAAGAATCAAAAATAATCTCATGTGCAAAAAATTGCGAAAATTCGCAAATAATTTTTTAATTAAAAAAAAATTTAAATTTATTTTTAAACAATAATATTAAAAGGAATGCAAAAAACTTGACAAATTCGCAAAAACTTGGTAACATCAAAAATATATCCAAGTCTGAATAGTAAAACTGCAATAAAATAAAGAATTGTGAACAATCACTTTTACTGCAAAAATTGTCAAATTATAAAAATTCGCACCAAATTTCTAACATCAAATAGATAGATGGATTAAAAATAAAAAAATTGCAAGATTTGGCTTAAAATCACTTTTATCGCGAAAATTGGCACAAAACTGCAAACAACCCCGAAATTGTTAAGTGAAATTATGAGGAATGCCAAAAAATTGTCATAATTCGCGAAAATTTGCAGTCAAATTAAAATTAAAAAATTAAAGTTATGCACAAGAGCAATAAGTTTTATTTAAAATTACCTGATTCGCAAAACTTACTGAAATTTGCAAATAAATCCTAAAGCCCTAAAATTTAAAAAAGGGCTCGAAAAAATTTTGTTTTACATATCGGATACAGGTAGAAGTCGTTCAATAATCTTCTAAAATACCATATTTTAGGTAGCAATAACCAAAAAATTTCAATTCTTTAGATAATTGTTATTTAAAGAAAATTTATTATTTGACATATTGTCAGAAGTGTACATAAAATAATTGAAATTTATTAATTGAAATTTCTTTTATGTACACTTCTGACAATATGTCAAATAATAAATTTTCTTTAAAGTTCAATTAATGTTTTATTTTTCATTTAGCCTTGTAAATACTTTTATTGTTATCCAATGGATTTCTAATTGTATAAGGATGTAGAAAAATAAAATGAGTTCACCTGGATATAAATTATTTGCTGGGTTTTGTATCAGTTTCAAAGCCTACTGAGCTTATTTTTTCTTTTGTGATTTTCAAAAGTATTATTATTTTATGAATTCTCATATAGTTTTTGAAAGTCTATGCATAAAGTAAGAGGTTTGTGACTGTTTAAAATTTGTGGCTAAAGTCTACTGATGATTTGGTTCAAGCGCCAATGAAATACGTATATAGACATGCTGGACTACCGGCAAATAAATTATTAAAATATATTAAAATAAATTATGATAATTGTTATTGGTAACCAAAAAAATTTTTTGGTTGCTATAATAGTTATTTGTAATCAAAAAAATATATTTCTCACTTTAATTGGTTACAATAACCAAAATGAAATATATCTTACGATAATCGTTGATTATAACCATTATTTCAATTCATCAATTTTAATGGTTAAATATAACTTTTTTGTCATTTCTCTTATAACTGTTATTTCCCTGGTTTATATCATTCCAAATGCGGAAGATGAAATAAAAAGATTTAGTGCAACCTATTTCGAAGAGTTAAGTTAACACTTCAACCCACTATCTACACTTCAAAAGTACTATACTTTGCACCCGTCTTTCAGAAATTAATTTACTATATTCTTTTTATTAATATATTAATCTCAATAATTTGTATGAAAAATAAACGAAAACTTTTGGGGCGGGAAAAGCTTATACGCCATAATTCGTTGACTGTACATAATTTAATTTTTGAAATTCGAGAATTCAACATAAAACTACTCATCTACAATTAAAAGGAAATTGAACAATTACATTTAGTTGATTTGTTTAAGAATTATTATATTGTCGCAGGAATTCCGATTTTTTTGCAATCCCGTTTGCCGTGAAACTAAAAAGTCGGTAAATCCTAAACCCTATTTTATATGTATACAGATGTATTTATTATGCACCAATTATCATCATTTTTAATTGTGTTTGCTCGTCTGTCCGTCAGTCTGTCGGTGAGCCGTAAAAATTTACGCATATAATTGTAAGAGAAAGAAAAACTGTTTTTCGTTATGCAGTTTAAAAAAATGTGTTGTGCAAGCAAGGCAAGCAGGCAGGCAGTACAAACTCTTTCTACCATGACGTAAATTTGTGTTACTTTACAACATTTAAGCGAATAAATAAGCCACAAGTTGAATAAAATCTTCGTAGAAAATAATAATATAAATAACTTGAGAACGATTTGCGAGTTTTTTTTAAAGTACATATTTTCTCATTTAATTGTTGTACCGCTTTGTGATGGTATTTTGTACGTGTATAGAGATTTGTTTTTGTTCTTTTCTGTATTATCGTATATTAAATCGTTACTATTGCAATATAGACATATCTAAATAAATGCGTTTCTGGAGTTAATAATAAAGAAAAACTCGTTATAACATATTTGATATTGTGTAAAAATTTCAAACAAAAGGCTTGTACATTCACGTCTGGTGAAAAGAAATTATGTATTTTATAACTTCATCGAGTTGTAGGTAAATTAAGGGCCTAATTTTGTAAAACGCTACGCTTAGCGTTGAGAAAATTTGTATGTATTTTGTTTTTGTAATTTAAATTTTTTCCATATAAAATTTATCAACGCTTGGCGTTGTGTTTTACAAAATTATGTAGGCCCTAAATTATTTTTATAACTTCATTAAATTTTAAGTACATAAATTGAAATCTTTAAACTTATTTTCTACAAAACTAGCTTTTGTAGTTATGCTTATGTTGCAATAAAGGAGAACTAAAAATAACATACATATGTATGTACATACAAACATATCCATGCATGTACATATGTACATATGTAGTATATAATGCTGGCATTTTTTTTTTTTTTTGCTGGCAATGAAATTTAATTAAACATTAATTACAACAATAAAGCATGTATATTTTGCTGTTTGCTGCTTGCTTGGATAAAAACTTTAACATTGTTTTATCTGTTCTAGTTATTTGGAAATCGGTAAATCTTTTAATTTATTTAGTGTTAAAATGAACACTCCCAAGCAACTTTTTTTGAATTGAATATATGTACATATGAATACTCTCAATTTTATGGGAAAAGAGATAAAAGTACACTTGTCAGCTAGGTTAAAACTTTATAAACCAGTCGAATTCAAAATTATTTTTTTAAGAAAATTAATAAAATTAGAATAGTTAAGTGTCAAAGTGTGGGCCGAAAATCAAGCAAGGTCATAACTATTTAATGACATATGTATAATATGTTTATACATATATTTCATTTCATCAATATACATACAATATTTTTCATCAAGTTATTGATCATTCACTTTGTTTGCATATTGGGGCGTATGCAGAGTAACTAATTAAACAATGTACATATGTATGTATGTACATATATATTACTCATACGTCATACTATGCGAGGGGGTGAACGATACATACATACTAAATCTGATGAATATATTTTTAATATGAATTTTTATTTGAAAGAAATCCCACACACTTCTATTTTTTTGATCAACTCAACTAACCTACCATTTACACATGAAACTAATTGCAAGAAAGTAGCAATACAATCACATTTTTCCACTATCACACTCACTTTCAACTAAAGGGTCCGCCATCTAAGTTTTTATTAAACTATATAAATAGAAGTATAAATGGAATTTAACCATTAAAAGAGAAAAGTTAGCAGCTTTTACTTGAACATCATACTTCTTTAATTGGAATATTTATTCAGTTTTATCATTAACAGTGATAAGCCTCTTTTTGGCTTCAACTAGTGCTTATTTCGTGAATGGTAACACTTAGCTCATGTCTGATTTGACAGATAATTAGTTTTATCCTTCCGCTGAACGAGCCAACTGACCATCCAATGCGTTTTCGCTTCGCTAAGTGGGCCTGCGATCGACTTACAGAAGATGCCGATTTTGCCAAAAACAAATCATCTTTTCAGATGAAGCTCATGTTGATCTTGGCGGGTATGTAAACAAGCAAAATTGTCGCATTGCGCAGAAAACGCGCACGCATAAATTGAAAAGCCGACGCACCCAAAACGAGTCACTGTTTGGTGCGGATTTTGGTCCAGAGGCATAATTGGGCCATTGAGCAAGGAGTGGCCGTTACAGTCAATGGCGATCGTTATCGGGCCATGTTGAACGAATTTTTGTTCACAAAAATTGAAGAGGAGGATATATGCAACAGGACGGCGCTACGTGCCACACAGCCGAGGCTTCAGTAGTTTTTTTTTATAGCCTTTTCAAAAAAAAAAGTTATCTGGCGAATCCTTTATTTTTTCAAGAAAGTAAATTTTTGATGTTTTCAGAAAGTAAAATGAAAAAAAGTGTTACAGTGTTACCTCCTTTAAAGATTTGTACACATATACAGGATTTTGGTAAATAGTTATTATAAATTATCATTATTTTGTATAAATATTTAAAGAATTATAATATCGTCCCTACCACGTCAAACTATCCAATATGCAAATTTGAACTTTTAAGAAGAACGCGATATTATATATATATAATATAAATTATAAATTTAAAGTCAGCGTGTTCCTAAAAGTGCCAGGCTTAAAAAATTTCTTACTGAGTTATATATCGTCCGTGAGAATTTCAGCATTTTGAAACGAGGCATATCGTACAAATTAGGGTACCAAGATAACGACCAAATACCAATTTTGCATATTGGATAGTTTCACGAGATAGGGACGATATCTCATGTTCAAATATACATGGAGAAGAGACTTCATGCCTTTTAAAAACAATAACATTATGACAATATTAACAATAATATTCATTCCCAATTTATTGCCTTATAAATTTGTGTAGATGATGTTCTGGGTAACTCTAATTAAGAAGTGAACAAAACAATTTTTTTCAACTTTACTTTTCGACGACATTTTTAAAATGAACTTTCACTTTCCTATGAAAATTAACAAGAAATTTTCATGAAAGTCATTTATTTCATTAAATTTTTTATTCATAATATGTATACAGAAATTTCAAGAAAGTACTTTCATGTGTAAATGTAGCGTAAGTGAAAAATGTAAAAATTAATTAATTATACTCGTATTATACACAAAAGACTTTTCGTACAATTCATTTATGAATTTTACTTCTTATATTCCATTAAAAAATCCCATATAATTTTTCGCAGTTTGGAAGTTTCCAGACTAAAGACTTTTACGTGAAAAAATATATGCTGTAGCACTCCTATTATATTGAATACAGCTGTATGTAATACTTTCTCCAAATTAAGCCGTGCAAAAAGTTTTCACAACAGACCAAAACTCCTAAAGGGGTTTATAAAGCCAGCTCATATTTTTAATTTCCAGCTTAGAGCCAGATTTTTTTAATTGTTGGAAACCGTAAACGTCATTTGAAACATACAACATAAAATAAGAAGTGTTGAAAATGATAATGTAGTAGATAAACTTAACTACAGCAAATCATCGCTCAAAAGCAATTAAATTTACATTACGTTTGGTACAGATGTGGACAATATAATAAGTACACTAAAACAATTTTCCTACTACTGTTGTGCTACTTGGAAGCAATGAAAAGTTTAACGTTTCACTAAAAAGTACTAATTGCTCAGAACGCCCTCGTGAATTCAGAAATGCACCTGAATCGTAATTACTGGCAAGTATAGGTACCCAAAACAGAATTTCATAGAATTTTCAAAACCCTTCTCCCATCTAGAAAACAGGGAATAAAAGGGCACTATGATACAAAATTCTACACTAACGGACAAAGAATGATAGGAATGATTTCGCGCCGTCCTCCCGATTGTGCATGTGTTTTTCAAGCTGAAATACTGGTAGGTAGTACATATAATATTCGAAACACTCGGAGGAAAATCAGCGACATACAGCACTTCTTGAGATAAGATCACTTATATATACATACATATGTATATATAAGTGATCTATACACATATATATGTATATATAAGTGATCTTATCTCAAGAAGTGCTGTATGTCTATGCTGATTTTCCTCCGAGTGTTTCGAATATTATATGTACTACCTATATATATAAATATATTTTTCACCATAACTGTTGGAAATTTAAAAATATTATTGAACAGATTTATCAGCTATTAAATACATGTGTATATATAGGGTGTTTTTTTCAGAGGTATAGAACTTCGAATTGAAATAAAACACAAGAAAATCGTTTTAATGTCCATCAATTTGGCTCTATTGGAAGGATAATTTTATGCCATTAATGTTTAAATATGATTTCGGGCATGTGGCCGCCGCGGCTGGCTCGAATAAAGCCAATTCTACATGTCCAATTTTCAACCACTTTTTCGAGCATATGGGGCCGTATGTTGGCAATAACGCCACGAATGTTGGCTTCCAAGTCCCCTAACGTTTCTGGTTTGTTGGCGTAGACGAGCGACTTCACATATCCCCAAAGAAAATAATCCAATGGTGTCAAATCACACGATCTTGGTGGCCAATTGACAGGTCCATTCCGCGAAATTATGCGCTCATCGAATGTTTCCTTCAATAAATCGATTGTGACGTGCGCTGTGTGGCATGTAGCGCCGTCTTGTTGGAACCACAACTCATCCACATTCATGCCATCCAATTCGGGAACAAAATAGTCGGTTAGTCGGCTCCAATTGCTGTGCACGGTGGCGAATCGATTCATTCGGGTCCTCTTCAACACTTTGCTCTACAGCGGCAATTGTTTCTTCGGTGCGCACTGTTCGACGTCTCTGCGGATGCGTATTATCACATAGAGTAAACGTAGTGCGAAAACGATCCATGGTTAACCGAATTAATTGCTCTGATGGACGATTATGTCGACCATAAAATGGACGGAGCTTGCGGTAAACTTCGCGAACTGAACCATTATTTTCGAAATAAGTTTGCACGATTTGCAAGCGTTGTTCTTTTGTCAACCTGTTCATGATGAAATGGCAAACCAAACTAAATATTAATCACTTGACAGCTGACAAAATGGCCGCCAGTTAAAAAAGTGATGCCAACTTAAAGTTCTATACCTCAATAAAAAACACCCTTGTATATAATATAATACTATATATATAAATATATATTTATATATGTGCATATACATATCGCACATTTACTTCAATAGTGGCATAACTCAAAAAACCAGTTTTGCAGAAAACGCGTTTTAAGTTTTCAATTTGCATAAAACTCAATGGAGAAATGAAAAAAAATTCTTCTC
The DNA here is from genome assembly GCA_949987645.1 of Tachina grossa. Classification (NCBI taxonomy): domain Eukaryota; kingdom Metazoa; phylum Arthropoda; class Insecta; order Diptera; family Tachinidae; genus Tachina; species Tachina grossa. The sequence continues at coordinate 113,226,910 of OX465277.1, forward strand.
TCAGGAGGTGATGGTACAAGCTATTTATATGAAATTTTTACACAAGATAAAATACGAAATGCCACATCTTTCTGCATTATTAACTCAAAAAATTCATTTTTTGAGTTATGCCACTATTCAAGTAAATGTGCGATATGTACATACATATGTATTTTAACTCTAAAATTATTTGTTAGGAACAAATTACTTCGCTTGAATGCAACAATTTTTTATGCTTTACGAGTATTCTATTAAAGCAAATACATATGTAAATGCCCTGTCGGATTTTTATTAGCTAGCTCGAAATATAAGTGACTTTTTGCTAACTCATTTACAACTAGCTTCTGAACTAACTCATAAATGATACAGATGTGAGTCAGTTGCTTTTTGTAGAACTGTTTTCTTCCCGATAAGCATTGAACTAACTTTAAGCTAAATCAAAACTGATGCTGATATTAGTGAGTTCTTTTTGTACAACTAACATCTCCTCGATAAGTTTTAAACTGACTTTTAGCTAACTCAAAGCTGATGCCGATATAAGTCAAAGTTTATCGAGAAGATGTCAGCATAAAATTCAAGTTTATGTTAACTATGTGTCGTCTGTATTTTATATGGCGCAATAGCAAAGTGTTAAATATGATGGCTGACAAACAAAGTGATCACTATTCGATACCCATTCTCGTCTCTAAAAAAAATTAAAATAAATTTAAAAAAAAATTTAAAAGTTGACTAAAAATGTTAATCACTAGTAAGTTAAATAGTGGCTAAGTAAATAAAGACCTTTTTTCTTTTTTTTAGTGCGCCACAAACTGAGTAAAGCTATGTACAGACGATTGTCAGATCTTACAATATTGTCAGATCTGGCAATGTGCTGACATGTACTGGCAATCGAAAATTGCCAGCACAATATTTCTTGTCAGTTCACACGGTCGTCAGAAAATCTTACAATTTATTGCCAGACGGTTGTATGACAATAAATTCATCTGACAAAATCGTCAGTAGAAAAATTGTCAGTTCACACGGTTGTCATATGCACAAATTGTTAGATCTATTGTTATGCGTTGCCAGACTTAAACCATGTGTTGGAAATTGTTAAATATTTATCGTTTGTGTTTAATGTAAAAAGTGAAAGTATAAATTATTATGGACCATAAAGAAGCAATTGCAATGATTTTGTCTGCATATATTTTATTATAAATTTTTTATTTAAAATCAAGCGTGTGCAGTGTTGCCCATAGAAAGAATTATCTTACAATGACGCCATTGTCAGATGCATGAACTTCGCACATCTGACAATATTAAAATGTCTGACAAATATCTGGCAATAATTTTACAATGTGTTCACACGATTGTAAGATGTCTGACAATTTGTTGTCAGTTGCTAGTCTTGCAATGGACTGACAATGCTTTTTCTAGCAACGGCGTCTGGCAAAAATTGCCAGTTCACACGGTTGTAAGAAATTTTTAGCACATTTTACTGGCAATATTGTAAGATCTGACAACCGTCTGTACATATGTAGCTTAACTAATGGACCAACCATTAGTTAGTCAGTTCGCAGCTAACTAATAGTACACTTGTATTTTATCAACCAAAAACCCACTCGAAATGAGCTAAGTTGTGGTTATATGAAACTTATGCAGCGTGAGTGAGTACTGACTCGTTCCGAGGACATTACGTTGAAAAACTGAATAGCGTTTAACATGTAAAATGAGTTAAGCTTTTGAATCAGTTGTCACTCGTCTCTAATTAACCATTAGTTACTTTTAAGTTAGCTCAAATTCCGACAGGGTGTTTATTAAATGTTGCTCTGCTTTTATTCTGGATATACATATGTTATACATACATAGTTGAAATTAATGTTACATTTGTCCAATTAAAAAATAAAAAATTATTGTTGAATGTTTTGTGAGTAACTTCACACATGAGAGCAATGAAAAACAATATACGAGTACATACATTTTATTTTTTACTAATTATAATGTGTATATTGTGTATATTGTTATGGCTAAGGCGTTATGGCGAGTCACCTATAATCAAATACGGTGTTGCCCATTAGTTTGGTTCGAATAGCTGATTTGTATGGTTATGGTTATTGTACATCTAATTTATGGACTATTTCCCACCTGCGAAAGAAATCGTTCGTCTTACAATTTATATTGAAAACAAAAACAAATTTTTGTATTTTATTGTTGTTTTCAATATAAATTGTAAGTCGAACGTTTTCTTTCGCAGGTGGGAAATAGGCCATTAAGCTTTAGAGGATCGCAAAAAGTTCCATGTTTAAAAAACACATTTTTCCTATACACACATGTACATTAGGGTGGCCGTTTCTTGTTGAGTTATCTATCGTCCATGAAAATTTTAGCATTTTGAAAGGAGGCATATCATATAAATTAGGGTATCAAGATAACGAATCTAAAAAACGAATTTTGGATATTGGATAGTTTGACGTGGTAGGGACGATATGTATTAGAAACCTGCATAAAAGGTCTTTAAATGTAAATACGTCATGATTTTTAAATGTATTCACGTTGCATGTATTATACTAAACCAATAATAAATGCTGTCGTACTATAAGTGAAGCACGATGGATGTATTGGTGTACGTGTATATCAGTGTTAACCCAGTGGGAATTTGAGTTAACTCAGGCTTATTGAATTATCAGCCAAAAATTAGTCAGAGGTGGTTAAAATCAGCACTCATTTTGCATGTTAAAAGTGATCAGATTTAACATTGAGTGGCCGCAGGACGAGTGCATCAGTTTTGAACTAACCATGAGTTAGCTCATTATGAGTTAGCTTGTGCCAAAAAAAAAAAAAAAATAAAAAAGAAAGTGTTATACATATTTACGGTCTAATTCATAAATGATTATTAACAGTTCAATAACACATTAATAGTCAAAATCGCTAAATGTGTATTTATAAATGATTAATGGCCTATTAGACGTTTAATAAACGTTTCATAACTCAGAGATTTTTAATGTAGCCTCCATGCTACTTTAAGCGTTTGATAAACAATTACATATAAATAATATTTTCTTGATTTTTTTATCCCTTATGTGAGATTTTCTGTGGTTTCTCACTTTTATGTTTCTTGTTTATTGTTATGCATGTCACCTGAATAATGTTCTTGGGCAAATGTATTAATTTATTTAAGTTGGTACATGTATGTATGTATGCATAATTGTACAAAAAGAAAAATACATATGTACATATAAACATCGTTGAAAATTAAAGAAATCCCATTCATTGGCAAAAAGAAAAATAGAATTATAAACATAAGGGCATATGTAAGTACAAGCATACGTATGTTTGTATGGTACTGCATGCTTACATACATACATATGTATGTATGTATGTACAATAACATTTTAAAATTAAAACAAAATAGTGATGCATAATCGACCGCTATAAAATGGGTATTTGCTTACCTCTGTACTCAGCCGAATATAAATGCGTTTATATACAATTTTTTGTAACATACATATAAATTTTTTTGGTTTATTTATTAATAAAAAGTGAAACGCCTACTTTTTAAGTTATTTTTTAATAACATTATGCGTAATTATTTACTTTTTTTTCGACTCAAACAGACTACCTAGATAATCGATTCTTCGTTGTATGCATCACTAAACATAAAATGAGAGCGAAAGTAGCATGATGTTGCCAACATAAAATTACAAAAGAAGCAAACTCATTTAATAGTCAATTCACTGATATTAATCAGTTATGAATACAAATTTTTATTAGAGCTTAATAAAGCAAAATCTGTTTCATAAGTAATGTACAGATTAAAGCTGAAATAGGGAATTTTTATGAATTATACCGTTAGTTAATTATGATTTAGCTCATTATTTATTAACATTTTTTAGTCAGCTTAAAGTTTAAACAATTTTAAAATATTTTTTTTTTTAGAAACGAGAACGTGTATCGAACCGTGATCAATTTGTTTGTCAGCCATCATACTTAACACTTTGCCTTCGCGCCATATAAAATATAAATGGCACAGAGTCATTATAAACATGAATTTTATGCTGACATCTTCTCTCTGAACTTTGACTGTATCAGGTTTGAGTTAGCTAAAAGTTAGCTCAAAACTTATCGAAGAAGTTAGTTGTACAAAAACAACTCACTAATCTCTGCATCAGTTTTGAGTTAGCTTAAAGTTAGTTCAATACTTATCGGGAAGAAGACAGTTGTGCAAAAAACAACTGACTCACATCTGTATCATTTATGAATTAGTTCAGAAGCTAGTCGTAAATGAGTTATTAAAAAGTCACCCATATTTTGAGCTAGCTAATAAAAATCCGATTGCGAACAAGCGATGTCCAAAGACTGCTTGTTTGTAACAAACACTCAAAAGAAGTAGTGTTGATTTGTGAATGCTTGTTATTTTTCATATTGTACGTTTGAGTGTGCGTGTAAGATGTAGATGCCCTGCAGTCAGACTGGGGCCAAGTGTCTCTACGTTAACACTAAAACTCTAGTAGTAGTTACATTGTCTACAATTTCTCTTTTATTCGTCAGTATAAAATAAAGAGAGAAAATAGATGTGGTGTATTTCTGGTGGATTTTGCAACAACTTGTCAATATACATAAATTAAGGTATAGAAATGTACCAGTAAATTTCTGGTTGGTATGTCTCCATGTTCCCATAAGAACTATGAACTGACTATCTAATCAATTGTTTTAGTGTTACTAGTAGAATTCCAATGACAAGCACATGCTAAATGTCTATGGGGAATAATTGTAGAGTAGTACTGGTGACAAAGTCAAAAGCGACTCAGTACATTTTCACCATCGACATTTCCTTCAGGGTGGTAACCCTGCAGAAAGTGCGAATAGTGAAAATGTACTGATTCGCTTTTGACTTTGACACCAGTACAATTATCCCCATACAATACTTTATGCTATAGACATTTAGCACGTGCTTGTCATTGAAAATCTACTAGTAACACTAAAACAATTGACTAGGTTGTGAATTCATAGTTCTTATGGAAACATGGAGACATACCAACCAGACATTTACTGGTACATTTCTATACCTTACGTACATACAAATTTATGTATGTATATTGACAAGTTGTTGCGAAATTCACCAGAAATACACCACATCTGTTTTCTCTATTTCTTTTATACTGACGAATAGAAGAGAAATTGTAGACAATGTAACTACTACTAGAATTTTAGTGTTGACATAGAGACACTTGGCCCCAGTCTCACTGCAGGGAGATCATACACACATACATGCATGACGTTTGTACACGCGCTCACGCGTAGAAATAAGCAAGTATCACAAACAGCGTTGCCACGACCAAAAAAATTTTGTAACCCAAAATACAAAAAAAAAAAGTAACCAAATGCAAAAAAAAAGTATCCAAAATTTTTATGTATTTAAAATACTGTTTTATTTGTACTTCAGTTGAAAAATATACATACATATATTAATATATCTGCATATATATAAAATCGTAGTGTGAGTTTGTTCCTAACGCATGATCTTTGGAACTATAAGATCTGTGGAGCCTAAATTTTCAACACAGGTTCGGATTAATACCCGGCAGGTTTTTGTTTTGTTTTTGACCCAACAAGTGACCACTGTGTGGAGTAATTTGTAGTTAGAAAAATATAACATAATTGAGGGTAATACAACGTTTGTCCGGCTCAGCTAGTATTATTATAAAATCATATAACATAAATGAACCATTACATTTAAATTTTTACTTCAGTTTTATGAGTATATCTTATTAATTATGATAACAATCAATAAAATCAATTTTGTAAAAAAAAATACTTCAGGTAATATTGTTAGAAATTCCAAACCAAAAATAATTTTAGTAACAAAAATATAATAGCGGAGTTCGATGTTTGATGCAAATTGTCTTGCGTAAGTGCAAATGCAAAATATCGTAGCTTTTCTTTGGATTGTGTGTGTATTTTGTTGTTGGATTTGAAAGAAAAGCTACAATATTTTGCATTTGCACTTACGCAAGACAATTTGCAACCAAACATCGAACTCCGCTAATATGTAATTTAATTGCATTCGTTATCAAAACAGAAGACTATATAGATAAAGTATTAAATTCGTTAATATTAAAACAAATCTTTGGCAGACCAAACCTGATGGGAATTGTTTCGATTGATGCACAATTCTTTAGACTGCATTATTGAGTTGTATGTTTTGAAACGGCGTCCCAAAATTCAACTATGTCCATATCAGCACTTACTTCTAATTTAAAAAATCTGCCAACGGCGGCTATTAGCCAACTCACAGCCGATCGGCTTCGTTCCCTGCTTGTTTCGTTCTCAAACTTATATGTGACAGCGCATAGAGAAAGGGACCTAAGCGTAAAAAAAATTAATTTTCATCTGAGCATCGAATGAGACCGATCCCATGCCCCAAAAGTGTTCCCTCCCAGAGATATGCGCGTTTTATGATGTGATGGTACACCAAAGATACACGTATTTAAATCTTTAAAATGGCTCTCCTGAACAAAACCGGTTTTTACCCATAGGTCCCTTTCTATTTTGCGCGTCACATACATAAAAAAAATGTAGCTTTTCTTTCAAATCCAACAAAAAAATACACACACACAATCCAAAGAAAAGCTACGGTATTTTGCATTTGCACTTACGCAAGACAATTTGCATCAAACATCGAACTCCGCTATTGTGTTTGACGTTTAAATAATTTGCAAACAAAAAAGTAACCAAAATGGAAAAAAGTACACAAGTACACATTGGAAAAAAATAACCAATTTTGGTTACAAGTAACCAAAACGGCAACGCTGATCACAAATTCTTAAGTCACGAAGTATTTTCTTCTTTAGTCCCAATTTACACTATGCAAGGCTTATTGCTAAGCTGATTAGTTTGTTAGGGGAGAGAGACGGGGGGAATAGAAACGTTGCTGTTCCCCTCGTCTCTCTCTCCCTGAAACGAATCAGCTTTGCAATAAGACTTGCATAGTGTGATTTGGGACTTAAGGCTGGTACTCTGTTCAAAGTTGTGAAAAATTTTCAGCACCATTGATTGTTTCGCGTGAAAAATTTGAAATGTACTAAATGTAGCCCAACTCGCGTTTTTTTTTATAAATTTCTCGCTTTTATTGCTTGAAAGTATGCAACATTGTTAAAATTCCTTGCGAAAAAAGCACTGCTCATGTTGTTTCGCAACTAAACTAAAATGATGCCAGACTAATTTTGCATGGAAAAACATGATTTTACGTGTTTTTCACAACAAGAACAGAGTACTACTTTTGCGAATTTATTTCGCAAATATTTCATACCAATACTTTTATATGTAGTTTGACAGCATTTCGCACGGAATTGTGAACAGAGTACCAGGCTTTAAGCATTAAACACATTCACCACAGTAGAGATGTGCACGTGAGTGTTTTCTGACTCACGACACGCACGCTCACGCAGAAAAATATTTTACTCACGCACTTTCACGCACGAATGATTTTGAAAATTTTCACGATCACGCACGCTCACGAATAAAATATTTTTAATCACGCACGAGTGGTTTACAACTTATCACGATCACGCACGCTCACGAAAAAGTATATGTATAATGAATATACTTTTCATGTTTTTGGGGTTGAAAAATAGGTTCTTACATATACATAATATGTATATCCCAGCAAAAAATTATACATTACCATTAGAACTACTTGCCATATAATGACTTACTTTTCTGATTGCCAATTTTCATTACTCGCTTACAAATCACATTACCTAAAATTTAAAAAAATGACGTGCAAGTTGCTAAATGAAGAGAATGGCTTTTTTAGACAAAATAGATTACGTGAAATGTTGACAAATAAAAAAAAATGTAAATACTTCTCAAGAATCGATTATTTTAGTCTCACGCCTTGTTAAAATCATTAAGTTGGTAATCCAGTAGGGAAGTGCTTCCACCAAAAATGCTTAATTCCAAAGTCGATTACCTTTTTTGAAATTTTTTGCTGGGATATTATATACATACATATCTATGTACATATATATTATATACATATCTATGCATATATGTATGCTCGTGTTTTTGTAAAATTTACAATGTAAATTAAAATAAAGCAAAGTTAATTTCATGTCGTTTTTAATATTCGTATTCGCGGATATCATTTTAAATATTCGAATTCGAATTCTCGTAAATCAAAAATTGACATTCCGCACATGTATGTATGTATACATACATATTATAAATGTGAAGGTAAGACGTATGATGATAATCAAATAAATGAGAAAAGCATATTAAATGAAAAAACATAAAAATTACTAAAATTTTTCTGTTACGTAACATTTTCAAAGACTTCCCCAACCCCACCATAACAAATCATAACAAAACTCGAACCCCACCCCTCCCCCTACAGCGTTACATAATATATGGACGACCCCTAACGCAAAAAACATTTTCTGGGGTACAATTCGTCAGTAGTATTGTTGACAAAGGCACTGTTGAATCAGTAGTGTTTCTCAATTGATACTTCCTATAGGGTATCTAAGAAACATATATACATACTTACAAAGGTGTATGTACCCATCAAACAAAATGCTCCGAATTCGTAAAGAATTCGTAACGATTGGTTGACAAAATCTTCCGATTTCGGAACCGAAATATTACCGAAATTGTTACAATTTTTGTATGAAATGGTTGACACGACTTCGTAACGATATGTCGGTACGAATTCGTTACAATAAGTCGGTACGGATTCGTAACGACATGTAGGTACGATTTCTTTTTGCTTTTATAGCAGAGTACCGCTTCACCGTTATGTTGCTGCTATTGTCGAAATAATTTGCACATACTCACGTTTTTTAATATTTGTTACAATCCTTTTTTTTTATCAACATATACATACATATTTATTTAAAAAAAATTTCACAGACTTTTACTTATGTACTCAAAAATCAAAGTTTTACACCCTAATTCAAAAAAATATTTTACTTGAGCTTTAAAGTTCATAGTAGTTACCAAGCACTTTAAGACTAACATTGCTTTGTTAAGAAATTGTATTCAAAAGACAACTTTAATTATTTTGTGATTCAATAATAAATTCTGGTAACACCACCGTGTTTAACAACTATTTCATAGCTTATGATGTACAACATCGAATACAATTTCATTCGAGTATTCAACTAATTTTTTATTTTATTAAATACATTTTTATTACCTTGAAGTTAAGCAACCTAATTTATAAAATTTAAGCTTCTGACATGGAAGCAAAACAGATAAACATTTTTATGAAGTAAACATAGAAAAATTATCTCAATTTATTTTATTCGAACGAAATGAGTATTTGAATATCCAGCTTTTTTCGATTCGTTTTGTTTGAATGTACATCACTAAAACATTTTTGTTAATTGTATTTATTTTAATATTTTTTTATGGATTTTACTATGTATGTATTTCAAATCAGTTGGATAATTTAGTGATATTTTCCATCACATGACAGAAATAATAAATTTAAGATAAGAGCTAGCACTTCTAGCTTCATTTTAATTTTCAGTAACATGAATCAATATGTGCTATATTAAGAAAAATATTTGAGCTACAAAATACACATTTTGGAAATATCAACTTGAAGTAGCCTTAACAAACGTTGGTGCCTACTTTAGAATTTTGATATAATAATTTTTTTTTTTAATACAACTTTACTTAACATTGCTTTTCAAAGCTTTGTTAAGTTTTTTTGAATACGGCCCTTAATGTTAAAAAAAATTGTTCAGAGAAAGTACCGAAATGTTTTAACGAATTCGGTACGACAAGTCTGACTTCAGAAAAAGTCGAAACATTTTGTTTGGGGGTATTCATTATGTTTGTAAGCTCATACTACCATACATATTACTATACATATATACATTTATTATTATAAAATAATTTAAGTATAAAACAAAATGTTGAATGAATGATTTTGTATAATTATTTCATATTATTGAACAGAAAAAATATCCAAAAATTGATGTAAAGAATAAATTGATTCATTTTTGTACTTTTACGTGAAATAAGTACATTTTAAAAGAGTAATTAATTTTTATAAATGCAAAATATATAAAAGTGGCAATACTGAACAATGTATTTGTACTTGAATATCAGCTGCAGATAGTGCTGCTGCCGTCTCCAAAATAATTAAGTAGCTGGCTACGAGGCGACAAATGCTGCTTGCGGCATTTGAAGTCGTGTGTTCGTGTAGCCTGCTGTGGTGAATGTGTTTAATGCATTACTCCTATACCTATAATACTGACACAAATTTCTTGCAAACAGTGTTGTTAACGTTTGTTTTAGAAGATTTCGCTGTAGAAAACATTTGAAAAATTCCTCATGTCTTAAAAGTTCTTATAAGATATCTTGTGCAGGACACTAATATGTATATAAAAAATAAGTCCACTTTAAACTGCATATTCAATAAATTTTATTTTTCAAGTTTGAAAATTATAATTTTCGATTTTATCGTAACCAACATGTTATCAAAAATATACTTTTTTATTGAAATTAAAATTTTATGGGCCTACTCATAGTTCAGAATTGTCAAAATGCCAAAATTGTTGATAACTTTAAAGATACGGAATGTAAAATTTAATCGTAAGCGAGAATTTACGTACAAAAACATATTTTAATATTTCAAAAAAACTTCTCCAGAAAAATTTAATTTTTGTCGCTTACGATTAAATAGAAAATAAGGCTCGACATGAGGAACGAAATTAATCGAAAACAATTTAAATTTTCCGACCCAAATAATAAATAAAAATATTACATAACAGTACTAATAATATTAGAAGTTCTATTTATCAGCTCCCCAGGTGAGATATAATTGAAAAGTAAGAACGCAATATATCAAGCAAATACATACATATGTATATGATAATTTCCTTGCGTGATTTTTAATGTAAAATTGTATGGCAAAACTTCTTAAGATCATATTCAATTTTGCCACTTATGCTATTTTTTCATACGGCCGTATATATTTGTGGTAGTCTCAAGGATCCTACACGTGACCCAGTTGGTCTAACTTTACTTTTTTAAAATATGCTTTAATCAATAAATGAAAAATTGTTGCATTTACGACTGATGAAAACGCATGAGAGATTAACAATGATCACGACAAGTTGCAATGACCGACTGCAATGTCAGATGATGACATGAAATTTTGAGCAGTCGACATTTCAAATTGAAATACATATATGTATGTATGTACATACATATCGTTATCTTAACATAGAAAGGCCCTAACTCATTATTTTTGGGGGAAAAAATAATGAGTTAGGGCGTTTCTATATTTTATACATAAATTTATAAACATATATTTATATTGTGTTTTTGGTTACGCATTTGCATATAAAATATCATACAAGAGGAATCACTGAAGTTGATTTATTTAATTGATTGGATAGTAAATACATATAAAATACATAGTTCATTAACCGCAATAACTGTTTGTCGACGCTACGTCAATGCAAAACCAAAAAATTTTCAGTTATCTACTATTAACGGACTCTTTTTATTTTTTTTATTGGAGATTAGGAGTACCGTCACGCGTTATTATTATTATTATTATATTTTTTATATTATTTTTGGTTTTTGGGATTTTCATAAAATATTTAATGCTAAAGGTATTCACGTCAAAAGTTGCACTGTTGCAGAAAAGCAAAATTGCAAAATTTTCAAAAAATAACAACAACCACATAGAAAATTATTTTGCACAAATGATGCAAAATTGTCAGGGTCTGAGCAAGTGCAAGATTATCAGGGTAAATTCTGCAAAGTTGTGCAACTTTTGATGACAGAATTTAATCAATTCCATCACCAATTCTCATTGTTATTATAACAAAACAGACTTATTTTAAGAATGCTAAAAATTTTATACTTTTCAATGAATTAAATGAGAAATATTACTTTTCAAAAACACTGAGAGCTGACTAAAAAGTAAAAAAATATGTTCAAAAATTGTTTAATAAATTTTGGGCAAAAGGAATAATTTGTACGTTCGTCTTATGAAAAATATACGTTTAAAAAATCCATTATTTAAATAATCAAAATTGCATTAACGTAGATGATACTAAAAGCATGAAAAATTGTATGATGATTTACGGAATGGTAAATCTATTTCGATTGCAATCGAAAATCGATTTTCTGTTAAGAACAGTCGATTTTATTATATTATGAAAAAATTAGGCGTGAGATTTCTCATTTTTCCAATTCCATTTTTTTTTTGTTTTTTCTATTACTTGCTATTGCTTGAAATTGTTCCCCGGGAAAAATGTTTCTCGGAATTTTATTCATAATTGCCCTGATAGTCAAAATTTAATAAAATGCAGTTGAAATTTCAGTTATAACCAAAGCTTATTAGTTTGTCTTAATATTAAGGTGGTTTTTTCAAAGTTTACTTTCCAAGGTCATGAGTTTGTGGGAGAGAAGGGAAAAGAGAATGGGAGCTATTTCCCCTTCTTTTCAACAAACTCAAGACACAGCAAATATTGGGTGTGGAAAAGTCGTCTGTAATTCATACCAACATATACGATATCGCAAGGAAATATTTGTGCATATTTGTGAAAGATAATTTTTTAAGGCTAGCTTTGTAGTAACTCAGCAAAGAAATAGACTAAGCAGTCACCAGCGCACTGCAGACTAACTATGTATATATGTACATGTTTATAATAATTTGTAATATTTTGAAATTTATTTGATGCTATATAAAAAATTTTTAAAAATTATGTTTTAAAATCGATTTTAAACAATTAATAGATTTCAAAAATCGAAATTAAAAAAGTTGATAGAAAAATCGAAAATGGATTTTTTAAGATACATATTTGCCATTTAGAATAATGATTAGATAAATCGAGCGATATCCGCCAAAAAAATAAAGCTTAATCGACACAAATTTTTTGGACTTCATTTTTTGTTGACGAATATCGATTATTTACATTCGCAAATGATCGAATTGGGTCAAAAAAATTGAGTTCGAAAATTATGTCACTTAAGCTTTTTTAGCGGTTACGGCACGAAATGATAGTTTTCGACTCATTGATGCAAATATGCCATCACTCCGAAGTACCCTCAATGAGAATGTAACACATTTCTGTAACAAACTTATTTCCATAGTTGGAAAAAGTGCTTAAGTCGAGATAAGCTGATTTTGAGTTAATGGTGCCTCCGTAATCTGCATATTCGAAAGTAATTAATTTGTGTGATTTTTCAGGAAGTTGTAGCACTATGACTTGTGACTTATCTCTTTTAGACTTGTAATCTCATTTGGAATAATAGCTTAATTGAAGTTATACTTTGGTATATTTCAACTCAAATGTATTACTTGTAGTGTGTAGAACGATGTTTGCTTAGAAAAATAAAGGTTAATAAAGAATTTCACAATTTAACTGCAAAAGAAATGAATTTCTGAAAATCGACTGGAACGCTTAAAAGTGCTCTCCTTCAAAGCAGTAAAATATGACTTAAGCGATTTTTCCTTATTGCCACAGTTTTGATAAGTCGAAATGGATGTTAAGATCTTGACCTTACGGCATAAGAAAAAACACTACCTTCATTTAAGTTTACAATTTACAAATGTGTAACCCTATTTAAAACATTTTGTCAGGAAAGGCTAACTAGGCGACGGGGATAAAAGGCCTCATCTAAATGAACGATGAGAGAGAAAGAGATTGCAGAAGATTGTATTCGGTTGTTAGGTAGTATTTTGATTCGAACAGAAAAACCTATTCGGGTTTGTATGTTATTAACATTACAGTTGGAAAACATTTCGGTTCGATTCGAACTACATAATAAACAATTTATTATAATTTGTTTTTTTAATGACAAATCGAGCATTTTTTTGGTTTTATCGTAAGCGACATGTAATTGAAAATATACTTTTTATTAAAATTAAAATTTTATGGGCCTACCCATAGTTTAGAATTATCAAAATGCCATAACTGTTGATAACTTTTAAGATACGGGCTGTAAAATTTTATCGTAAGCGACAATTTTCGTATGTAAAACAAATTTGAATATTATAAAAATCCTTCTCCTGAAAACTTTAATTTTTGTCGCTTACGATTATCGAATAATTTAAATTTACGAGCTTATAACTATCGAAAGTCTTTCTATTTTTGACTGCATACATCCCCAAATTTTTAGGATTCCAGCGACAACATGGTAGAAATGTAACAGCCTTATTTATAAAAATTATAAAGGTTTAATAAGAAAAAGTTTGTTTGAAAATTTGCTTTAAGATCCCTTTATAAAGCCTTTATAATTGTTACAAATAAGGTTGCGAGAATATAGTACGTATAACGCCAAGCAACATAATACCGATTATATTAGAACCTTTGCTTAACACTACGAGTTTTCCACAGAGCAAATCAAAATTTGATTAAAATGTAATAATAATAGATAGAAGTACACATTATTACATACATACATACATACCTTTTTAACGTATAAACTTTTATTTTTCGCACTGGGATCAGCGTCAGAATGACCTCCTAAGGGCATCTCCAAATTAACATTTCCAATTGGCAGATTATTATTGTCCAAAGCAGGAAGTATATCATCAGGCGAATTATTGTTGTCATTGGTTTTAGGTTGATTGTTAAGTGGTGGCGCTGCACCTTGCTGAATACCAACATCATCGAATTGCTGTGGTGAGTCTTGTTCGCCAACATCTGCACCACTATCTAAGGAATCTTTTTGTAATTGAGGCTTATCCATAATTTCCCCGAGTTCTTCCTTTATCTTCGCTTGTAACTTAAAGCGATCACTCATAAAATGGGGATCTACGTCTTTGGGGGCATGAGCGGCTAGGGGAGGTGCTGGTATAAAGATTTCAGGGCCGGCTTTTTTAAATTGATTGTACACTCTAACGAATTGATCTCCACGCATATTGTCAGGCAGCAAAAATATACCTCCAAAGCATAAAAGACATAAGGTAACCAGTACAAGGCCTATTAGAAATTTTTCTTTAGAATGAAAATTTGATTTACGTCCTATAGGTCCGATACGGTACATGTTGCTCGATTGATGTTTAAAACTCTTAAATCTGAAGTTTTTTATAACAATGAAGAAAGACTTTATCTTATCTCGTTTGTTTTTGTTGTTTTTTAGTCTGCTTATACTCAAATAGTTTTTTCAGACAGGCGAAAAATAAAAAGTCAATAATTTGAAGGTGGCTCAGCTGGTTGTAGCGCGCACAGAAGAAAACCGGTATAATGAGATGGAGCAAACCGAAATGTACAACGATTATTTTTTTACTCTTCCGATTCACATCTGTTTTCTTGGATGCACAAAGAATATGCAAAAAAAGATGGATTTGCACACACACTTTTTTTAAGTTTTGAATTAAGTACACTAATTGCTGTTTATTCCTAAAACAGCTTTAAATTCGTTTTAAAATGATTACCAATTTTTTTCTCACAAATTAATTCTTTTTAATAAACACTACACTGAGCAAGTATAGAGCGTGAACCGCTTGAAATTTTTCACCGCAAGCTAACAATGAAGGCGCGAGACTGTCAACGTGACAACTTTATAAAAAAAATACTACATACATAAATAGCTCCCATTTTACTTGCAAAAATAAAACACATAGATGGAGCAAGGCATAACAAATACAACAACTGAAAGGGTATGTATTAACAAAATAAGCAATGGAGAAACGAGCGAACAAGAGCAGAATTAGGCACAAGATACGAAAACGATTTTATTTAGCCAAAAATAAGCCTTTCATGAGTCGTTTTTGTAATGTTATATTTTAGTAGGGAGTATTTCTTTTTTCTTATGAAATGCAACACATTTTGTATTCAGTCTATGAATGTTTTCTATTTATTGTTTATTTATATTCATGTTCATTTATTATATTTTGTTCAGAGCTACTTTCGTTTTTTCTGCTTTCTATCACTAGTGTATCATTTTGGTTGGAATACACTTTACACTTTAGTAATGCTTTTAACAGTTATTATATACCAAATACAACAGTTACTGCAAAGAATGCACACTCTTTAAACTTTTCTATAAAACATAATTCAATTTGTGATATTAATTTATATCTATTCTCTGCAAATAATGGGGGATGCTGCACAATAAAATCGAATTGCACAAAACTAATTTTCTCTTTTTTTTTTGTGACAGATAGATTAATGTGATGCCACTTGTTATTTCCACTTACTTTTGTTTTGTGGAGACAAGGTAGATCAATCAGGTAGCACCAGTAGCCTAGCTAATTAATTTTTGCAAGCCAGAAAAATTTTAAATTGTTCGTACGGATTTGTTAAGGCCGTCATGCCTTAAACGTCGTCTTTTTCAACTGACAGCTAAGTTGAAATACATGGTTTCTTATGAGGTCTGTTACATTCAGTACGTGTCCGTCAACGCAAAGTACAAAATTTGGTCAACTTTTTACGTACGTTTGTGTAGGTCGACAGATATTGGTTGGTTTTTTTGGTATGTGCTGATTTAGGTTTTTGTGTTTTGTGGCAGCAAAAATAAAATTAAACAAGAGAAATAAACGAAATAAATACAAGAAGTTGAATTTAATAAATAGAATGGAGAATCGACCTATTGAAGCTGTTCAAATGCTTCCGTCAATAAAGTACTCATTGCGCCAATCTTCTCCGTTGCTGCGTTAATGTCAGTTGAAAAAGGCGAAGTAGACAAAGATAAAATTAAACAAAAGAAAATAAATAAAAAAGTTGAATTTGATAAATAAAATGGAGAATCAACCTATCGAAGCTTGTTACAAAACCCGGCAACATTTAACTGTAGGTTGACTACTCGGGTACATGATGGTTACGGGTTACTTTGCAGCAATATTAAAAGAAGTAAAAAAGAATGACGTGGCCAAGGCGCATTTATTAGGTGGCAGCACTACACCAGGTGACTAATGTCATTATGCCAATCTAAGGCCCAATAATTGACTTCTCAATTATGTCATTTATCTTTAAGTGTCTCTTACACTACGACCACACCAGCAATTTGATGTATCTTAACACAAGCAATAACGCCAGCAGAATGATGACGTCAGATTGCTTGTGTTCAACAATGTATTTGGAGGTGGTGAACACGTTATATATTTGCTTTTTATTCACATAAATACTTATGTAAATTGTCAATAATTTTATCCTTTTCTAATTTTAAATTAAACTTTTATTGGTTTTATGTAGTTAAAACTTTTGTTTCCTATTTTTACGTTTGAAAAAAATTTAGATTGTTGCTCAGCAATGTATTTTAACATTTGTTGCTGACTATATATTTGAACACATATTCATACGGTCCACACGCTAATATCTTGTGTCGGCAATCGAATTTGACAGTTGCCATGGCAATAATTGCCAAGATTATTGCTCGTGTGGTCGGCATGTTAAGTACTGAATTCATTTTCTCAGTATAAAGTTGAGAACCATTTAAATGCCCAACCTTGCCTATTTAAATCACACTTAAGTCTTACGAGCATACCATATGTTATTATGCTTGTGTGTGTTTATTGAAAACATGTACATGAACATCATGTGGTCGTATTAAAAAGAATTTCGTTTAATTTTCATAAATATATAACATATACAATGCATAGTATCATATCATGGAATAAATAAATAGAAAAATGCGTTCTGATGCTCTTTTGGTTTCATGAAATGTGTTTTTATGCAGTTTTAATTTTCTACATGTTGATAACCTTTCTTATTTACATTTAACATCTGTTTTCTTTTAGAACTATCAACATTTCATAGTGCTACCACACTTTCATAGTATTTAAGTGATCATTTAATTTTACGACTGAAAAAATGAAACTGCAATTAAGTGCAACTTAAAATTAAGTGGCTATTAGCTAAATGACACTTAATTGAGAAGTCGATTATTGGGCCTAAATTTCAAATTTGGATTGTGTAGGTATAAGCCTAAAAGCATGCTTTTATTTTGGTATACATAACCACCTTTAGAATATTCAATTTTGTATGGTGTTTGACATTTCCTATAAGAAACATGCAATCTGACGATGCTACCCCATTTTGAAAAGTAAGAAGGTAATTTAAACCAACAAAGTACATGTGGTTGTTGCTGTTGTAATATTTGTTGTAGAATCGCGGGTACCTGATTGATGTGCCTTGGACGTGGCGATATCCTAGTTGAGTTGGAAAAAAGAAATCACGTGGTAAAGAAGTTCAGATTTGAAATTGAAGTAGAACCTATACTGAAGTAAATAAAGAATAAAATATTGAAGTTTAAAATATTAATTATAAAAATTTATTTTCTAGGAATTTTAAAATTCATCCTTTTTTATAAATAAAGATAATTTAAAAAAACTTCAGCGTTCTTTGAATTCAGAATTAACAATTTCAGAATTAACAAAGCTGTTCAAATACTTCTGCCAATAAGGTACTCATTGTGCCAACATTCTCCGTCGTTGCGTTAATGTCAGTTGAAAAAAGCGAAGTTTAACGTATGACGGATTCATTGTGCCCCGGCCTTTAGTGTGTGTGATTTTGAAGTGTGTCACTGTGTTGGTAAAAAATACTTACAGAAAAAAACATGCAAAGTTGCACACTATTCTGTTTTATTTTGTCAAGAGTAATTGTCAAAAAATTATAAGCATCAAGCAGAGCAAAGAACTAATTGTTAAATAAATTATTCTTTAGTCGCTATTCACACTATGCCTTTTCAGCCTGACTTGTATTGACAATTTTCTTTTGAACCCCCTACGAAAAGTCACATACATTTACATTAAGCCTTTTTTATTCATGCCTTTTTGGCATTTATATACACGTTTAATGCTGAGAATACGAAAAAGGCATAGAAACGTCATAAATCCCCTCGAATTTTCATTTTGTGCCTTTTGTTCTACACCGCAAGCTTCTCACCCCCTCTCACCAATAAACTAAAAAAAAGCCTGCCTGTACAGGCAAGCAGAAAAGGCACAGTGCAAATTGCGTCTTACTTTGGGCCACATGTTCAAAGTTTGCCTTTCAATTCGTATTGCACTCAACTCACACTGTTTTTCTAACGAACTAAAAGTTTTTAAATTAACAGCTAGATTGCTTTTAATTTTACCCATTCATTCAAAGCCGTGATACGTAAATCATGCGATTGTGTAGAATAGTGAGCCTTGGCCTTTACATATCTGGCAGATCTATATATGCTCAATTTGAAAAGCTGATTATACCGTGTTCAGACATACCCCTTAATTGCGCAATTAGGACATTTTATGCAATTAAGGGCTTAATTGAATACAATTTACCATACAATAAATCAATTAATAAATTGAGCAATTAGTAGATAATTGTATCACTAATTGCGTAAAACTCGAAATGCAACCCTGGTGTTTGTTGAGAACTGTGTTCAGTGAGCAGAACAATTTCCGACAATGGCGAACCAAATGTCAAAAAAAAAGTAAATAAACAATACAAAAGGAAATGGGTAGTGAAGAAGGTAAGTTTATTTGAAATTCCTAAATAAATTTATTTTTTAACAGATATCTTTTACAAATAGCAAAAAATTTGAAGAGGAAGAGGCTGGCGTTGAGTGGGGAATTGTGGCCATGTCGAGTAGGGTTTCGTGGCCAAAGAAAATAAAATCCATGAGATGTACATATATTAATAATAATAGTTGTAATAAATTAATAACAAAGATTCTTCCACATCATCAAAATTGTTATCATTTTCCAACTTATGCTCTCATAATACAAAGAGTTGCTGCTTTCTAACACTTTATAGAATTATCAAGTTTTTCGTTTTCTTTTTTTTTAACACTGCTAATTTTGAAGAGTTCGATATTTCTGTTATATATTAGTGAAATTTCTTTTAAAGCCGAAGTTGCATCAATTCTTGAAATTCATAAACACGAATATTCACGAAACAAATGATATTAATGTTTTTTTTCAGCTGTCAAATGAGCATTGAGTCAGCTAAATTGAGTATGTGTGAACACTAGATTTAATTGCTCAATTAAAATTAATGGCCTATTTCCCACCTGCGAAAGAAAACGTTCGACTTACAATTTATATTGAAAACAAAAACAAATTTTCGTATTTTATTGTTGTTTTCAATATAAATTGTAAGTCAAACGTTTTCTTTCGCAGGTGGGAAATAGGCCATAAATTGACTCAATTAAAAACGCATGTCTGAATACAGTATTACAGCAGCACGTTAAGTGAAGTTACCATTTTGAGTTGTTTCGTCATCGAAGACATTTAACAAAAAATTGACTATCAGTTTTTGTCACAGCTATCAATTTCAAGAAATTTTGAAGCGCAATGTGTGATGAACTTGAAAGTGATTTATTGAACGTGTGCAAGGCATATCAAAATAAATGTGCATATCATAGGCATATCATAGTAAATGTGCCTTGAACGTGTGGCTGCAGCGCTAGAAATTAATACTTTCTTTTAAGGGGTTTAGACACGGTCAAAATGCTTGCTGAGATTGGTTATAGTATGAGTGAAAATTTGTTAGTATGTGTGACACCAACGACGCTTAATGGAAAATCAAAAAATTTTGATTTTCGGCATACTTGCTGTCACTTGTTAATGCGTGTATATTGTTACCCCATCAAGCGCGTACAAATTTTCATTATAACTATATTTTCATTATGAACGGTTGCCCAAAATATCAGAATTAAAAAACATAAATTTGACTGGTGAAGAAAAAAGAAGTGTTAGAACTTTCTTATTTTGCTTTGTTCTTTTTTGTAAGCAGTGCTGCCATTATTGTTATTGAATTTCTTTATTTAGACATTTTTATACATTTTTTTTTCAACCAAACGAACAGCACAAAATCAAAATAAAAATGAATGCTTGGTGGGGCATCAAGAATGGTAACATCAAGCCGACAAGCACACGTACACGAGCTTGACAGCAAGCATTTTGATCGTGTCCAAGGCCCTTTAGGACAATGACTTCGAATATGTGGCAGCCCTATTGGCAGATATTTTGCACTAAAAGTATGGCATCTTTTCAAAAGTAAAACAAAAGCATAAAACACGCGAATTACTAAAACAAAAGAAAATTATGAAAAACAATGTTAAGGCATTTAGCTAATTACTTGCTGCTACTTGAAAAGTACTATTTTAATTACTTGATAGGAAATCAATAAAACTTACTGGAAATTATAAAATTGTAGAAAATTCTGGCAAATATAGATACAAAGTTTATGTACTATTTAAAACTAAGTTATGGAACCAACAGTTAAATCAGAACCTTGTGAAGAACTGTATAGCGAACAGGAAAGCAATTATCAAATGATTAAAGGAACGGAAGGAGCCGAAACGACATCGCAACCGCAGTACAATTTGAAAAGGTTGCACAAAGAAGTGGAAGAAGATAGTTCAGTAATAAGCAAAAAAGTTAATGGACAGCCGCCAAATAATTTCTACTTTCAATCATTTGAGTCTCCCAGCGCACCTAAACACTTACAAGATGGTTATAATATTCAAGAAATAAAACAAACTACATCGGAAGATAAGCAGTTAAGGAGATATAAAACAAATCTCTTGTTTAGTTCTCCATTTTACAATTTGGTAATATTTTCTTGAAATTATTAATAGAATAATAAGTACATAGTCTTGATCATACATACATACATATGTACATACATACACATGGTAATATTTTTCTATGATATTTTCGCATTATATAGCAGAAAATGTATATTTTTAAATCGAGTTTGACAACAAACTTATGCAATTTAAAACCTTATCGTGGTTGGCGTATTTCGGACTTTGGCTACAACGTTTTTTGTGAAAGAAATCGAAATACGTAAGCCGCGTTAGGTCAAAATGATTTTTGTTACTTTTTTAAGTTCCCGATATAGAAAGTTCCAACAATTTTCGGAAACCGAGTTTTCATCATATTACGACGTTTTAAGGGTTTTGCGGTGATGGATGCATGTGCATATGTATTTATAGATGTATGTATGTATGTATGTATATAAACATCTCATAACTTATAAAGGGGGGAGGGGTTGGAAATTACGGCATTCGATACGATTCGAAATTAAAAATCATTTCCATATAAACTCTTTAAATATTTCGTAATTTCGTTCGATAACGAGTACCGTAATTTGGCCGTCAACAGATCGGAAGCAAATTTGTCGCATTCGAGCTCACTTAGATTTCGTAAGATAGTAAGTAAATCGATTCAGTTCGGTAGGTTTCGAAAGTGAAATTTTCACAAACTTTTTAATTTTTAAGGTTCTAAACCGACAAAGTTCGAAAAATTTCGAAAAAAATGGTTTTTTTTCTAATACATTAAAAAGTCTTCGTCAAATCGATTCACTGATTTTTATAGACTTAAAACGCATATCGGATGCCACGTATTTGACCAAAATCTGTTGCATAGCGGGAAGTTTCAGGGAAGGCCTGTGTGGTCAACCCATTCCTATATTGTTTAAATATACTATTCAATTTATCAAATCTGCTTATTTATTGAAGATTAAAGAGCTAGTATCGCCCAATTCCGTTGCTCTTGCAGCACGTTGTTGTACTTGCGGCAAAGTAGTAAAAGGCAATCGAGGCATTTCATCAAATTTTATAAAGCATATGAAACGTTCTCACCCGGAAACCTATAAACTATATGACAGTTGTAAATCCAACAGGACAAAGTCATATTATTTGCCAAATCTTCCAGAAATGGTGACTAAACAATCAGCTCCAGGAGCTGAAAATGCTGCATCTGGCTCAGATAGCACGACGGCAAACTCAAACGATGACACAAACCAATTTTTCGAAAACAGTACAGTGCTGGAAGGCACCGGCTTAAATGATTCTTCAGACGACAATGAGGACATAGTTAATGCTACAAATGATTTTACAACTAAGAATCACTTCGATTTATCAGCGAAAACGTTAGAAACCTTAGGAAATATAATAGATGAAAAAATTAAAACATTTTTTAAACAAAACGAATGTAAACGTTTGAACGAAAAAGTAAAGGAAGTAACTAATTCGAATCAATCATGTGAAGGTGTTCCAAATGCAGCTTTAACTGAATTGAGAATTGAATTAGAGAATTTGAAAAAAGAATGCTCCGATTTGCGTTCAGCTGTACAAAAATCCCAAGCAAGCAAGAGACAACTGCAAAGTGAGCTACAAACTGTCGATAAACTTCTACACCAGCGAAAACTTATTATAAGAAACATATCAGTCTGTGATCCTGAACAGCCGTTAAAAGCTGTTGAAAAATTATTTAAAGAAACAATGCATTTGGATAACATAAAAATTGTGCACTGCTGTATTATTCCATCTGCAAAAACATCGATGGGATCAGTCAAGGAAAATGTGTCAATAGAATTAGTTAATCCACAGGATTGTAAAGCAATATTTCGGAAAATTCAAACATTGAAAAATACCGGAATTTTTGTCGAATCCGAGATATCACCATTTCAACGGAAACGCAAAAATAAACTACTGGTGTTGCGGAAAGAGTTACTTAGGCGTAAGTCTGACCTTAAAGTGTTAGTTCGCGGTACTACTTTGGTAGTCAATGGAAAAAACTTTTACTGGGATGATGTTGAAGGTTTATGTCATGATTGGAAATATGAAGCTGTTCATTTCAATGGTGTTGAATATCTAAAGGCTGTAAGTGGTTTAGATTTGCACGAATTTATAATATTTCTGCAAAATTACAATGTACAAACGACATGAAATTTTTAGAATTAAGTGGCTATTTTTTAACTATTATTTTACTGATGCTTTCTAATTATCATAATGTATTTAGTACATGTGGAAAATGTATAAATGTACTAATAAAATGTAATGTAAGAATGTACCTAAAATGATAGATATATGAAATTTGATTTTGTAATCTTCCACTCTCCTAAGGTATGTGCTTTTATGATGCTTGTCGAATTTTTTGACGTCAACTTGCTGTACGAGATTATGAAACATGTTTCTTTAATCTATTACAATTTCTCCAAAGTAATAAAACGACAGTTGTAGCAAGTTAGACTGTTTTTTCGCGCCAATTTGGCATTAGTTCTTCGTGAATAACATGTATAACAAAACAGCTGATTACTTTTTGAAAAGCATCTGCTGAATCCTCTGTTTTCTTTTTATTGAACAATTTCTTATAAGACGTAAAGGAACATTAAAAAGTAGAGATGGATAAGTGGATCAGGGAACGTTTATCAACTTGTTTAGACTTTGAGGTTCCTGATGATATGATCAAATACATTATGACCATGAAATCTTCTGCTGCATTTGATGAATATTTTGAGACATTGTTAAACAAGGAATGTGAAGATCACCGTCTATTTTTGGCTGATTGTAAACAGCGCCTCTTCAGCAAGGCTTTGCCAAACAAAAAACAGTTACAGAACAATAGCCAAAAGAAAGTCCAAAGTCATGGCTCAGCTACTATAAAACAAAATTTCACTGGAGGGAATGCGTCAAATAAATTACAAGATAACAAAAACCACCGGGAACAGAATTCGCAGTCACAGGGCGCAAAAAAGAAAACTAAGTACGTGAGTCTTTACACCAACGATGGAAATGTGGCTGACGCCATAATGCTTAAAGGAAGGCGCTTATGCAATTGCCAGGCTTCACAGCATAAACTTGTAAACAATTGCTTAAGTTGTGGCCGCATTGTTTGCGAACAGGAAGGTAGTGGCCCTTGTCTATTTTGCGGGGAATTGGTTTGTACTAATGAAGAACTTCAAGTACTGAAAACCTCGGGTAAAAAAAGGGATAATCTCTTGAAATCTCTCAAAGAAAAGGGTGGTGGTGAGTCTTTAAAAAAGGCTTTTGAGCAAAGGGATCGCTTGTTGGAATATGATCGCAATAGCGAAAAACGTACCACTGTAATTGACGATGAACTAGATTATTTTGAAGAGAATTCGGTATGGCATTCCGATGAACAAAGGGCTACTTTCGAGCGTTTGAAGCAAGAAATGCATGAACGCAAACACGCAAGTCGTATAAATCGTAAAATAAAAGTCGATTTTGCTGGACGTGAAGTGGATGATGGTGTTTCTATTAGTCAAGAATATGAGCGTGATATTTTGAAAGAAGTAGCTAACGCTAAAAGTGATTATTCTAGTAATTGGTCTAATCGAAATCACTCCGATAAATGGGATAATTCTGGTGATTTAGATCCCAATATGGACGCAGCTCGTCCGATTTATAGACCTTCAGCTGGGGAAAAGGCAAGAAGCAAAGGGCCTACTTTAAATGATGGACTGGAACGCATTTACAATCGTGTTCAGGATAAAGAACTAATGGAAATGCAAGATATGCGCCAGTGTTTGTCCATGCATCAGCCGTGGGCTTCGTTATTAGTGGCCGGAATTAAAAAGTAAACGTTATTTTGAAATACACGTCGCTGTTTATTTGCAAAATAGTCCTATCTAAAAAAGAAACTGGTTTTGAAGCTAAAGAATGTAGAATAATCCGTCATATATTTTGAGTTGTGACTACTTTGCAATAAATGAGCGATGTGTATGTATTTTATTTAAGTTACTTTTGAAAACTTTTATTTCAGGCATGAAGGGCGAGTTTGGTATAGCGAACATCGAGGTCGTCTCTGGATAGCATCTACCGCTAAGGAACCCAGAGCAGAAGAGATACAAGAACTAGAAACTTTTTACAAGCAATACTACAATGGTAAATACGATATAAAAATTTATAAAAATACATTTTGAACATTCAATATACATATTATGTATGTAGATCTATCATTAAAATTTCCGGAGCATTATCCAACGAGTTGCCTTTTGGGATGTGTTAAGGTAGATGATTGTTTGGCCCAAGAAGAGTATCGTGAAATATATCCTGAGGGAGAATCAGATTCACCATTTGTTTTCGTATGTTCGAATCCAGAACAACTGCCAGTTGTTTTTCCAATCAAAGGACAACATAAGATATGTGAGTAACAATTATACATATTTAAAAATGCAAAATTTCAATTAAACTATCACATATTTTAGATCAAATTGATCCCAAAATTCATAATGCTGCCTGTAAGACATTAATGAGAATGAAAGCTACTAAGGGTTAATAAAATAACTAAAATGTAGCTAAAATATCATAAATATAATGTTCGCACACACTAGATACATACATACATGTATAAAAATAAAGGTGAATTATTAAGAATATCAGGTTTAATCTTGATTGAATTGATTGATCTTGATTTATTTAAAATAGTACCGGGAGTCTACTCTGTAATTCGGAACGAAAGCAAATTCTTTCGTATTGCAAATTAATAACGTACAAATTCGAAAGCATTTTCTTTCGTTTCGAAATACTGAGTAGGTAGGTTTACACACAGTGGACCAAACACAAAGAACGCTGATGATGAAGTTGTAGTAGCCTTCGAAAACAGCTAGTTGTTCCTCTCTACTAGTGTTTGTCAGAATATTTACAATTAACTTTGGTGTTATTTGCTTATTTTATTTTTATAGCATTTTAAATAAAGCAGTACTATATTGACTATTTTGTTACTTCTGTTTAGACATCAATATTCGAGATACCAACACCATCATATTTTTAAACCCATATTGTTCTCATATGCACAAAACATTGCACCTGAAGAAAGTATAGTAAGGACACAAATAAAAATATATAAAAACTTAGTGTGGTTTCAAAAAACATAGAGGATAATTATTAAACTTATTTCGAGCATAAACCCGTTTTGCATTTCTGTTTCATCTTTTCGTTACCAGTATTTGTTACACGTATGGGTCATTGATGTGCATAGCGAATCAGAAGATTGGGTTCATACGCCTGAATTTTAGTAGAAGTGCTTTTGAGTTTATGGAAGACAGAAGAGAATATAATGAAGAGAGGAGCCATCATATTTTCCTCGCTCTCCCATGAACTTAAAAGTTGCTCAACTAAAATTGCCGTATGTGAATTCATTCTAAAGAATTTATGCTGATATAACGATAAAAAACAAAATTATTTTTGTTTTGAATATAAGCAGCCAACCGAACATTTTCATTTTATTTTCGAAAACATGCAGTAAGGCCCAATTCATACGATGATTTAAAAATCTTTTTTTATTTTTGATTCTCTTTTAAAAGTTGCTTCCAAAAACATTTTACATTCATACGATGATTTTTTCCATGTTTCTAGTTTTTACCTTTTTTTCTTCCAAAAATTGTATCAGTGTTGCCAGTAGCTTTAAGAAATCCAGTTTTTTCCTTTCCCTACATGTTAAAAAATTTCCCCAATACGAAAATCTACAAATTTTAGTAATTTAATGTAAAGAAAGATAAATTAAAAACATTTAAGGCCTTAATGATCAAACAGAATTACGGCATAAACACATTTTTCATACAAATTGACACAAAATGGTAGCGCCAGAAAGCAGTCAAGAGATCTATTTTATTGTGACAGCTTTTTTTCTTATCCTCTCACATATAAATAAATATTCTCTCAGCAATGTTACCAAAGACAGGCACTGCGACACCAAACTAATTGGATAAAAGTCTATGTAATTTCGAGCAAAAACAAATTTCGAAATGGTTTATGAGCAAAAATATATTTTTGGTATAGTTATTTTTACATTTATGCACAAAAAATGCAATATGAAAATAAAAAGTACCTACATTTTGTTCAAAATAAAATATTTTTCCGATATTCCCTATACTCATATATTAGTGACAAAAATACCTACAGGTAACACTGTTTTGTATTAAAAAAAAGCTGTTGTCGCATTCAATGAAAAAATAAAATAAAGCAACATAAAAAAAAATTTAAATATGTGTAAAGAAAATTTAAAAAAAACTCGTAGAACGGAAAATGTGATTTTTTTCTTCCCCTTTTGCTTTTCTATACCGTTCGCCTACAAAATCGCCAAAAATCGTGTTTCAAAAAATCATTGAAAAATCAACGTGTGAATTACTTGTAAGTCAGCACAGGCAGTAAGTCTCATATCTAATTTATTTCTCACATCAAATTATTTTAACTTTGAGTTCTTAAATTAACGACACACTTTTTTGAAACTTCAAAATATATTGTTATTTTAAATAGGGAAAACAGAGGGTGTCTGTAATTCGAAATAAAAGAAATTACTTTCGAATTTGTATGTTAATTACATGCGAATTCGAAGGTATGTATGTATTTACATATTCTCTTTCGTTTCGAATTAAATAGTAGCAACCCAGAACTAATTTTGATCCAATCGAACCAAAGCGGCAACGCTGAATAAAATGCCGATTAGATTTTAATGACTGCTGGAATTATTAACATTTAACATACAACAGGGGCCTTAATAACACAAGTTAATTGACTAAATGCAAACATTGCGAAATATTTTGTTAGTTTGAGTACAAAATATTTAATTTTTACCTTTCAACCATGACATTTAACTGGGAATTAACTAAAGATGAATTAAAAGAAATTTCAAAAGAATTCAAGAGAATTGCAGGTATGTACAAATTTGTTATTTAAGCCGCAATTGTTTATCAATTGCTTGTATAATAAATAATTTATATTTCATGTCACTCCAAATCATTGCATATAATATATGTATAAACGCACTTGATAGATAATACTTATTTGGACCATGCTGGTACGACCTTGTATGCTGAAAGTCAAGTTGATGCATTCGGTAAATTGTTGAAAAATGAACTTTTTTGCAATCCGCATACTTGCAAAATAATAGGAGATTTAGTGGATCAAGTACGTTATAGGCAAGTATTCTATTTCATCAATACCCTGCAGCTAAACTTATAACCATTTACGTTTTGGGACAGTCATATTACTAGTTGTAACGAAACTAGCAAAAATAGATTCGTATTAGTACAAAAATATGAAAAAACTATGGAATATCGATTGCACTAGCTTACAATCTTAGTGCGTATTTTAAATAGTATCGAAGTATATAGAAATTAACTAGTTGAGCTCCTATGACAGCCTCTGATGCTAAAATTGATAGTTCGATATATGTATGTATGTATGAAAAAGGACATACCTATAGGCAATTAGCCTGAAGTAAAAAGTCCGGCTTTTTAACCACATACTAGTCACTTTGTCTGCAGCGTACTTAAACACACATGTACATATGGATGTGCCCTTAATTATGAAAGTGGTCTGAGTCATGTGCATTTTTGCTTTGAAATATCAAATACCTATATCTTTGTAAAACTTCAATAAATATTTAAAAAAATATAAATAAATTTATATAAATCGAGACTAGTACAACTATAAATTAAAATGTTGCATTGTATAAAAATACTTTTTAATTTGTTCAAATGTAATCTACTAAATAAATCGACTCGAACATGACTTGGATCACTTTCATAATTAAGGGCACATACATATGTATGTTTGTATGTATATAATTTAAATTTAAATTTAGAATTCTTCAACATTTCAATGCCGATCCTTTGGAGTATGCAGTTGTATTTACTGGCAATGCTACTGCCGCTATGAAGACTGTAGCTGAAACATTTGATTTTGGCTCTGTGGAACAGGGCAGCTTTTACTATTGCCAAGAAAATCATACCTCTGTATTAGGTATGCGGGAGCTGGTTAAAACACCCAATAAATTTGTATTGACGAAACCAGAGCTCTTAGAAAATCTTGAAAAGGAAGATGAATTCTTAGCCGGTACTAAAGGCGGTAATTCGCTGTTAGTATTTTCGGCTCAGTGTAATTTCAGTGGGTACAAAATGCCTTTGGAGTTAATAGAATTTGTACGAAAGCGAGGTTTAGTGAATCGTGGAACGCTTGTGTCCGGTCAAATGCAAAAGAAGGAACCAGATTTAAATAATTTTTATATACTTTTGGACTCGGCAGCATTTGTGGCATCAAGTTATTTAGATGCTGGAAAATATAAACCCGACTTCTTTTGTGTTTCATTTTACAAAATGTTTGGGTATGTCTTTTTCTGTGTTACGAATGTTATTGAGTACAAGTATAATTGCCTGTTTTTTAGTTATCCGACAGGTGTGGGTGCCTTAATTGTCAGCAAACGTGGCCAGTCTGCTTTATTGAAAAAATATTATGGTGGTGGCACGGTTAATATTGCCATGACTCGCGAAGATTTTCATGAAAAGCGTCAAGGATTTTCATCGCACTTTGAAGATGGGACATTGCCATTCTTAGCCATTGCTAGTTTGTTGGAAGGCTTTAACACTTTAGAACGTTTAATACCTACAAAAGACGAGAAAAACTCCATGGAAAGAATTAGTGAATATGTCTTTCAGTTGGCCAAATATGGTCATGATAAAATGGCGTCCCTAAAACATGCAAATGGTCAACCTTTAATAAAGTTTTACAATCATAATGGTTATAAGGATAAAAGATATCAGGGTGGTGTGATTACATTTAATATTTTACACGAAGATTGTTCATTTGTAGGATTTGCTGAAGTAGCTTGCATGGCGGCAGTTTTTAATATACAACTACGCACTGGCTGCTTTTGCAATCCAGGTGCTTGTCAATGGTTTTTACAATTATCCAATAGTGATATACGCAAACAATACGAATCCGGTCATATTTGTAGTGATTACAATGATTTGATAGAGGGATTGCCGACAGGTGCCGTAAGAGTGTCATTTGGTTATATGACAAAGAAACAAGATGTTGATAGTTTTGTTAGTATGATCGAAAAATGTTATTTAGCTACGCCCGACGAGAGATTGCAGCGTATGGATATTGACACACTACCAAATGCTCTGAAACATATACCAGAAAGATTAAAGCCGCAGCTGAAAGAAATTTGCATTTATCCCATTAAATCTTGTGGTGCTTTTAAAGTAACGGATTCTTGGCCTATAACAAGTACTGGCTTTTTATACGATCGTGGATGGATGATTGTGGACGCAACAGGCATGGCCATAACCCAAAAACATCAAACCAGATTGTGTTTAATTAAAACAATTATAAATCGCCATAAAGGTACTATGGAATTGACTTTTGCCAACATGAAGTCTATATTTGTTGATTTGGAAACTGAAAGCGAAAAATTGGATGTCGTAAATACTTCGTTATGCCAGAGTAAAGTTTGTGATGATTTAGTATCTGGTTATGATTGTGGTGATGAAGTGGCAAATTGGTTAAGTGATTGCCTTGAAATGCCGTGCTTAAGATTGGTCAAGCAATGCGCACGAAGACACACCCAGGATGGTTCGGCAAAAGATATTACCTTGTCAAATCAAGCTCAATTTTTACTGATTAATCAAACTTCTGTGAGATGGCTTAGACAGAAAATTATATCAGAAAAAGAACCTTTAGCTCGTACAGTCGACAGATTTAGGGCAAATTTAGTGATAGAGACACAAATTGCTTTAGAGGAAGTGGATTTCGAAAGTTTAACTATAGGCGATACTGAGTTCAATGTAGATGGTTTCTGTACTCGCTGCCAAATGATTTGCATAGACCAACATAGTGGACAAAAAACTGCCGAGCCGTTGCGAACCATCGCCAGAGAATTCAATGGCAAGATACGTTTTGGCATATATCTTTCACTTAAAATGATACCATCTAGTGATACGCAAATATCTTGCCAAGATAAAATTATAATAAAAAAAAATGTTTGAGTTACAACTAAAAAAACGTTTGCTATTCGTAAAAAATCTGTTTTTACTGTAAGTGTGTACATATCTTCTATTAGTTCACATTACCGTGCAATTTTCGATAGGTTGCTCTTTCGTCTTCATCAAGGGTGCACCTTGTTCTGCTCTCCTCACATTTTCCAAAACGCTTTCATGGTCGGGAAAGGCTAAGGACTTTAATTTCGAATGTATCAGAGTATCATCAACTTTAACTTCGAATGATCCTTGTCGTCCTTTATGACACGAAACTTCTAAATCTGGGTTTTGTTCCAGCAAAAAGTTTTGCAACATTTTGCACTGCCACTCAAAATTACACTTTCCACTGTGGATATACATATGCATGAACAATTGAAATACAATACGTACTTTATTACAGTCTCGATTCTTACCAATATTCAACATCAACTTTGACCATATCTACTATTACAACACTCAAATAAAAAATTCAAACGGTTTTAACAGAGATGTTAATTGTTGTAGGATCAAATCCAGTAAAATCGAAACCCGCTTAGAAAATTTCACAATTTCACTATAAAGTCCCGTTTACACGATGTAGATGTCAATATTGCATTTTTAAGGGTCACTGGTAGGTATTTAAATTGAATTGTTTTTCTGTAAGCCACTTCCAAGGCAAATGTTCTTTAACGACCGAAAAATTTATTTTGATCACACTCCTCCACAATTAAGAAAAAACAGTTATGGTCGCTTTTATTTTTCTTGCATTAGAAATTTTAGAGTTGGGACTGTTTCATTTATTGTACATTTACAATGCGCTGATTTACACGGGCATAATTATGCTGGCATAACATGCTAGTTTGTCGGTGAGAGAGGAAAGACAGTGGTTTTGCGGTTGGCATAACTTTTCAACCAGCTTCAACCCCGCATTAGCAGCATAAAACCAATACACATACATCTTAAAAAACAGCAAATGTTAAATGAATACTAAAAACACTAACAAACACACAGCTGTGTATACGAATACATTTTGTGCCAGACAAGGCACATTTACTACAGGTACATGCACATGCATTAGGCAAAACTCTGTGGGAACTCTGTGCTTCTCACGTAACTTTACAAAGTAATTGTCAAAAGTTTGTATGCATCAAACAAGGCACAAAGGTAATTGTCAAACGAATTCTTAGTTATAAACTTGTAAATAAAAAATCAGTTAATGAGCAATATGCCTGATACGTGTACCTGTTTGATATGCCTTGGTGCCAGATGAATTAATCTCGTGTAATTTGGAAAAGAACAAAAATTGTGCGGCTTAAAAATTGTTCTCGTCTAAACAACCTCAATGGGTGCACAACAGCTGATTTAAGCAGTGTTGGAAAGAGGTAAAAAAAAGTACTAGTAAGAAACATATATCGTCATCCAAAGTGCAAAAAGCTGTAAAACTATTTAATATATGTATGTATTTCTATGAGAAACATATATTCAAAGAACTATAAGGATAATTATATAAATTTTTTAGGACAATTTTGCATTTGTTTAGTTTTAGTATACTTATTACTTATTCGAAATTCTTTGATGTCATCCCCCTTAGCGGGGTTGACGTATTTTGACTACGACGTTTTTGTAATAGATTAAAGAACACTGCAACATTTTTCTTTAATCTAGGACCAAATTGTCCTTGTCGAAGTCGAAATACGCCTGTAGCAGGAAATTAAAAACCATGGATTATAAAAGTAATTAAGTAATGCATTAGTTATTGCAAGTGAAGGCTGGAAAACAAAAAGGTGCACTATGTGCAAGTGCACAGAAGAAAACTATGTTTTTATTGTTTTATTACACTAAGTGAAACTTTGGGCAATGCAAGGAAGTTTGAATTGAATTTTTGTGGAGTAATATGAATTAGTACTATGTAAGTATCGATTGCCTTCTTTAACTCAAAATTTGCGGAAATAAAAAATTAATTAATTAGTTATGATTAATAGAGTATTGATATTAATACACAAATAAATAAATTTAATATACATACATATATTTGGAACTTAAGTAAAAATTATATTACAATATAAAATAGGTATAGCTTACATAAATATATATAGATATGTATCTTATATAACAAATTTCAAAAATTGGCAAAACTTTTATCTATATCATTGTTAAAATATCTTTGTTCTTTTTTAGCTTCAAAAACTGCTAAAGTTATTTTTTCTATCAATTCATCTTTAATATTTGTATTTGTTATTTCATTAAGCTCCATTTTGATGTAAGTGCAAAAAGCTTCGTCTTTATCATTGACTTTCTTTTTTGCATTGGTAGCAAATGTCTGTAGTGCAGAATTTCCAGGTAACTCAACGATATTTTCCTGGCTCATACTACGGCTTGAAGCTGCCGTATCACTGTTCACTCTTGCTCTTTTATATGTCGGAGGGGGGGATATGTTACTCTCAACCATTTGCGATGAGTCGTCACCAGATACATCTAATTGTTCCCGCTTCTAGAAAATTATGAATGTCTTAAAATTATTCATAAAACCATTGACATTACTTTATTACGTTTAGTCTTTTGAGCAAATACTTACAAATGAGTTACTAGAGCTTTTCCTTTTATTAACGAAGTCTTCCAAAAATTGCATTTCTCTGAACCAAAAGACGGTAGGCACATAAACATCTTCACTCGATCTACTTGTTTCCTTCGTTCTCGCGATTTCGCGGGTGTATTGGCCGCGTAAATAAGTTATTTTATTCTGTAAACACAATAAACATGTTTCCGTGGGTCATGTACTGAAAAGATTTTATTTTAATTTTACTTTGACTTCAGTAGGTCCAATGTCGGGAGAGAAATCTCGCAAATTGTCTGCCATATTCTTAATTACATTGTAACGGGCACGCTTGTTGTGGTACTGTGAATGCCTAGGATTGTATAAACATTCGTTCTCCTGCCACATTTCAACCAATTTGAGGATTGCTTCTCTAGGCCAAACAAACTGGAACTATGCATGAGTAAAGAATGTTTTGCACTGAAGAAATGCAGTTACACTTACTTTTGTTGGATCATACTTTTTATCCATTCTTTCACTCTTTTTTATCCAATTCAATTTAGTTTAAAGGATTTAATTTCAAAGGTACTATATGATATTAATTTTTATTACTTTCTTTTCTTTTCTGCATACTTTTCTGTTTGTTGACACTAGCCGCCGACAGTGCTTTTATCGGCAGCAGCTACCAGAGAGCTGCATCATGACGGCTCGGAGCCGGCTGAGCCGAGCCGCCGATATTTTTAGGCAGCCGCGCCGAACATTTTTTGGCTTACTTCGCCTTAAAATTAGCCGCCGATTATCGATGCCAGCATTTTTTTTTAATTTATTTTTCATGTGCTGCCAGAATAATAATTTTATCAAATTTTTGGATGATTTTTTGGTCCACATATGATTTTGTTCTCGAATGATGGTTTTCAATTATTAATATTATGAGTTTTACTTTATGTATACATACATACATAAATACAACTTGCATTATGTTTCTAAAATTTGTATGCATGTACATATAGTTATATATAAACAAACTAAGTTTCGTGCCGTCTTTTTATTTTTTGGTTTTATTCACTTTGTGTTATTGTACGAAGTTGTCAACACATTACCAATATAATATATAATATAATATACAATACAATACAATATAACATAATATAATATTACACACCAGCAATTTTATTGTACAATATTAATTACTACGTAAAGATATTGAAAATGTGTGGGTCAAAACTTAAGGGGTAGTATGAATATAAAAAGAATTTGTTTCTACTTAAAAAGTTTCGACCTGGTACACTTAGTGGATAGTATGAATATAAAAAGAATTTCTTTTTACTTAAAAAGGTTCGACCTGGTCCACTTAATGGATAGTATGAATATAAAAAAGTTTCGGCCTTGCCTACGATGTTTACAAGAAAGTTTCTATCGCTTACTTATATTGAAAACAAACAAAAAATAAGAAAATTTTTGTTTCTTTTCAATATAAGTAAGCCATAAAAACATTCTTGTCGACATCGTGGGCCAGGCTCTTTGTTCTACTATGTTCTGGCTTTTCCGTTCAACTATGTGTTGTCAGAATATTTACAACTAACTTTGGTGTTATTTGTTCATTAATAATTATCACATGTAATTTGGCTTAAAAAGCGATACGAACTTTAGCCTGTTAAAATCATAAATATAGAAACAAATGGAGTTCGAATAATAATTAAAATTAACTAAAATTTTAAGTTTTATATTCAATTGTTTCCAGAATTTTGCGTTTTAAAACAAATCTTTAAGTAAACCGCAAATATTTTTTGATCCATAATTTAAGGTATTGCTTATAAAACCTTCAGATTTTTTGTAACTGGTGATTATCCCAGGTCATTAGTAGGGGTTTTCTATTTATTGTTTATATTAGCGTAATTCTAATTTGAGAGTTTTTAGATATTTTTTATTTATATAAAGGGTGTCCCAACAAGAACGCAATATTTAAATTTTAGATAAAACACAGATATTTAAAAAAAAATCGTGAAACTTTATTATATCGTAAAGTAGACAAAATGAGGTTATGTGTGGAACAACAAATCGGACAGATGCCCGCCGCGCCGCGGCTTTGCTGGCACACACGCGATCTTGTAATTAAATTTTCAATGACCGTTTTGCATAAATGCTGCGGTATTTCATTAATGCAGCGTCCAATTTCCTCTTTTAAGGCTTGAGTCGTCGTCGGCTTATTCGCGTAAACCATCGACTTCAAAAAACCACAGAGAAAAAAGTCTAATGGTGTTAAATCGCACAATCTACGCGGCCAATTCTGGTCTCCAAAACGCGAAATAACACGACCAGGAAATGACTGATGTAGCAATTGAATTGTTTCTCTGGCTGTATGACATGTGGCGCCGTCTTGTTGAAACCACATGCCCTCCACATACATTTCTTCAATTCTAGGCACGAAAAAACTGGTTATCATTTCACGATACCGAACACCTTTGACTGCGCTTGACCTGCGTTTGAGCGACATCATCACGTACAGGTGCGACATTTTCGGTCGATCAACCTGGTCGAAGACGCGTTGTTGTCTTTACATCACTAAAACCCAGTTTCGGCAAATTTATCCATTAATCTCTTTACAGTTGATTCTTTTGGAGCATTATTGTGACCCCAAATCGATCGCAAATTTGCGAACTGTAACCGCAAAACTTTCATCATTTTGGTAAAACAATTTCACAATGAGAATGCGTTGTTCATTCGTGTAGCTCTCCATTTTTACTAACCTCGTACCTTCTACTAGCATAACAATTGTTCAAATGTCAAACAATGACCCTACGAATGGCGCCAAATTTAAATATTGCGTTTTTGTTGGGACACCCTTTATATATAACTTTTCAAAAGTATAATTGAATATTTACTGATGAGCTGGCATAAGTATGTCAAAGAAATTGTATAAAATTAAAAAATAAAACTCATATATTATGTATATGAAAAAGTTAAAATTTTCTTATCTTTTTTATATGTGAATAGGACCATAGACAATGGATACTCTCAGAGCAAAATTGTCTCTTTCTCTCTATACTTTGGCTGCGCCACAAAATAACATAACGAACGTCCGCACATACATATCCACATCATGTATTTGTTTCAATAGTGGTTTTTTCATATATTTGTATTACAATATGTATTTTTGGACAAAAACAGATCAAACAGTTGCTCAGCAGCAATACAATAAGCAATTGTTATTTGTTTTAATTGTATTCTAATTTGGAAAAGCACGCACACAAAATAACTCTTATACTAGTTCTGTCGCTCACACTACAATTATATGGTACATACCATGGTATATTTGTTTTGGCTATACAAACGAGTATACAAATGCAACCTTATACTACAGACGTTTCTTCAGCGCAAGTCGACTTTAAACCGCCGCCGCAGACAAGTGGCAAACAATACTG
This sequence comes from Tachina grossa, assembly GCA_949987645.1. Lineage (NCBI taxonomy): Eukaryota > Metazoa > Arthropoda > Insecta > Diptera > Tachinidae > Tachina > Tachina grossa. The sequence goes on from OX465277.1 coordinate 113,264,280, forward strand.
CACAATTTCAATTCACTTTGAACAAGGCGAATTCACATAAGGTAAACTTAATTCACCAGCTGACATACATACCTTCTCTGATGTCTAATCAAACAAAACGTTAGGAAATATTTTTACGATAGGAAATTTCACACTAATAAATATACATGGCAAATAAGCAGAGTTGCAAATCGAGAACACCTGGTATCAATTCGCCTTGGGTTATCTCGACAGATGAAGTGAGTACATCTTTTCCGAGGTAAAAACGAGGATATATTAGTATACCACACTTCTTAGATGTCAAAATACACTTTTTTATTTGACGTAGATGCTTTTTACGTTGGAAAAGGACAAATTTCAAAGCGAATTCAGGCTAATCTACCTTGTATGATTATGCCTTGTCTTTTAACAATGCGTGGTATGATAAAATAAGACAATATATGTATATGCATTCCTGTAACATCTGCTATATCAAAAAACGTGTCATTTTAGTTTTCTTACTGTGCGATACAAATATCACATATCGTGACATAACCGCCAAAATAGCTTAAGACGCAATTTACACTGTGCCTTTTCTGCTTGCCTGTGCAGGCAGGCTTTTTTAGTTTTTTGGGAGAGGGGGTGAGAAGCTTGCGGTATAGAACAAAAGGCACGAAATGAAAATTCGAGGGGATTTATGACATTTCTCTTTGCCTCTTTCGTATTCTGTGGTTATGGCTCGATATATTGAACGGTGCAATTTTTTCACACGCGTTATTTACGGTGTGATTTCTTCACACGCGTTGTATTGAAAGCAAATCCAGATCTGGTAACTACGCCAATACAGTTTTTCTTTTAAAATTATCCGGCATCATTCATAAAGCTGATGTAAACAAAGCAAACTTGTCAACAGACGACTGAATAACAAATCCAAACAATAATCATCTTTTTGAAGTACCAATAAAGTACGATCACAAAGAATTTTGGAAAGTGTTCCTGTAAAATGGTACACTGCATTGTAATAAATCGAAGATCCGCGCTGATGCTAGTGTGGATTTTTGTTCTGAGTGGAATTAGGCAAAGTCATACAGATGATTCAGACAATAAAGTGACAACCAGTAACAATAGCGAATTGGCCCCATATGTGATACGCAACTTCAATGAAACATCGCAACAGCTCTCCCAATGCCAAAATACAGTGAACTTAAATTGCAGTGAGCTACAATTTCCTTGCATAAAATGTTATTATAACTACACATGTCACTACGGACAGGAATTATATGTAAACTGTTCCGCATTGCATCAGGTCGAATGTCAGGGCAGTAGATGGTTTTGGCATCAAATGAATTGTCGCTATTGCTATCAAACAGAAAAGCGACAACAGAAGTGTGTGCAGAAGGGCAATTGTAATTCGGTTAATGGCCAATACTACAAAACGAATTGTACAGTAAATCCAGATGTATTTTGCCTAGGAAATCGTTCATTTTCTAGAAACATTAAGTGTAATTGGACACAAGGATATAAATGGAGTACTGCAGTTATAATAAGTTTAACACTAGGAGGTTTTGGCGCCGATAGATTTTATTTGGGCCATTGGCAGGAGGGTATTGGCAAGTTGTTTAGTTTTGGTGGTTTGGGAGTATGGACGATAATAGACGTGGTACTAATATCATTGCATTATTTGGGCCCAGCAGATGGCTCATTATATATTTAAGAGAATAATTATATTTTATTATAACGAGCAATAAGTTAAAAAGAGAATTTATAAAATAAATCAAGTTACACTAAAATACCAGAATCACCTTTCATATTTCCTTGGAAACATTTTAGTTATGCTGCATGTTGTTTTATTCATCATCATCTCCAAAACGGATATGTTTACTAATCAATTTTTTAACATTCTCTCTTCCTCGTTTTTGAGGTAGTTTAACTTGTTTACTTAATTTTTGCTCCCTATCCTTTTCTATTTTTTGCCAATAGTTTGTTTCAGCGTCGCCACTTAAAATTTTGCACTGATATTCAGCGCAGTTGATAAGATTGACAAATTCTACTGCTTTCTGGGAAGACTCTAATCGAAGACAGGCTTGCATTGCACCTTCTTTGATATCAACATATTTTATAGAACTGTATTGGCGCATATCAGCTTTAAATTCTTTAATATTGACACACGGTTGAATAAAGGAAACTTCAACTATAATACCCTGCTCATAACTGAATAAAGGTGCTTTTTCCAAAGCGGGATTTTGAGAAACTATCTTTTCTGTAATATTCAACTTAGAAGGCTCTTCTTCCGCTGCTCCATAAAAATTCATATTCATCCTTTGCAATTTATGTTTACCACCCGATTTTGAAGTAATTTTCTGTTCCTGCTGGCTACCAGGTAATGTTGTGTTTTCTTCTATTATTGTGGAGTCCTTCCGTTGATTTAACTCTTGCCGTTCTCGCCAAGCTTTTCGTTTAAGCTCAGCAACTTTTTCTCTCTGCAAATTGAGATATTTGTTGCGCAGTCGCTTCCAATCTTTCTTGGGTAATATTTTCAACTCATAATACGCCACATCGGTAGTTAGTTCAGCCCTACGTTTTAATTTCTCCGCCGTTCCAGATTTCTTTTTTCTTTTGCGTTTCTTCTTTTTATCTACATCCTCCCTTTTTTCTTCTTTCTCATCTTCAACCTTATTTTCGCTCTCCGAATGCGAAGTTGTATAGTTTTCTGTATTCGAATTTCCGGATTCATTAACGGAGTCTGCTTTAAATTTCTTTGCTTTAGGTTCCCTCACATCTTTGGAAATTTCATTATTCGCTCTTTTCCTAGATTCTGCTGCAGTTACCGATTTATCTTCTTGCTCTTCTTTTTCACCAGATTGGTCTTTAATGTATGATTTCACGCTGATCAAGTCTGCAGGATCTTTTTCTTGTATGCTTAGTACACCGTTAAATTCTTTAAATGCTTTAATTGCTTTATTAACACTTTCTTCTTTCTCAAATTCCACGAAGCCGAACTCTTTAATCTTGCGGGATTTGGTATATTTGGGCAGTGATATATATTCCACTTTACCGAACCTTTCAAAAATTTGTCTTACCCATTCATGATCTGCTGTCGATGGTAGAGCTTCTACGTACAATGTCTTTTCATCTACATTTCGATTTTCTGCTAGAGGTGTTTTGCGTTTCACTTTTTGCTGTGATTCGTCCAATTCTAACATCTGAGAATTGGTCAAAGATTTGGCAATATCATCAATATTTGAAGTTAGAACTTTCATTTTGTTAAAAGTCATGAAAGTATCTAGTGGAACATCTAGAGTAAGCATCAGATATTAAAAGAATGTGTATTTTAATTTGTTAGCTCACAGAAACTTACATGGATCTTTGTCAATCAGTTGTTTTAAGAATCTATCTTTGGCCAAATTGGCATCACCAAAGTAAAATTCCATTTGTGTTCGTATAGCATTATAGTAATGTTTTTTGCGTTTCCTATATGTTTTCCTCACTTGTTCGCCACTGTTAACCTGTTCCGACATGCTGACGTCCGGAGTATCCGCTGCTCCTTGAAGATCAGCATCTGATATATTTACATCTTTTTTTACTTCTTTTTCAATTTCTTGTTCTTTTTGCTTTGAATTATTTTTCTGTTTATTTTTCGAACCCATTATTAAATAATTTTAATGAAAGTTAACCGAATTCACCGGTATAACAATTTTATTTTTTTACAACGAAGCAAATTATACAAGCCACTACAACACAGGGTGCCAAGGCAGATGAATCAAATCCCAGCTGGCAAACACACACAGGAAAACAATTGAAAATTGTGACACCGTTTTGCATTGTTTCACCCCTTTTACACACGGAAACTCCCCTTTTACAAACGGAAAGTTTACTTTGCAAAGTCTTAATTCAACTGAGTGAAAGACAGAGGGAGGAATACTCTCTCTTTCTGTCTTTCTCACAGCTGAATTGAGACTTTGCAAAGTAAACTTTCCGTGTGTCAAAGGGGTAAAAGTAAACTTTGCGTGTCTAAAAAGGGTACCTTTTGTATAAAATACTTTTTAATACTTAACCACATTTTAGACACGGAAAGTTTACTCTGCAAAGTCTTAATTCAGCTGGGAGATAGACAGAAAGAGATAGTACTCCTCCCTTTGTCTTTCACACAGCTGAATTAAAACTTTGGAAAGCAAACTTTGCGTGTCTAAAAGGGGTATTATTACATTCATATATTATATTGTACTAGACTTACACCCCTTTTACACACGGAAACTTTACTTTGCAAACTCTTAATTCAGCTGGGTGAAAGACAGAGGGAGGAATACTTTCTCTTTCTGTCTTTCTCACAGCTGAATTAAGACTTTGCAAATTAAACTTTCCGTGTGTAAAAGGGGTATTAATTAATCATATATGGACCTGTGGGCTCAATTCATTTATATTGAATAAATTGAATTAAATGAAAATGACAACTAATCAAGAACTTAAGGCCGGGGCACAATGAATCCGTCATACGTTATACTACGCATTTTTCAACTGACATTATCGCAACGACGGAGAATGTTGGCACAATGAATACTTTATTGACGGAAGTATTTGAACAGCTTCAATAGGTTTATTCTCCATTTTATTTATGAAATTCACATTTTTTATTTATTTCGTTTAGTTCTTTTGTTTAATTTTATTTTTGCTGCCACAAAACAGAAAAACCTAATTCAGAACATACCGAAAAATCCAACCAATATCTGTCAAACTACTCAACGTGCGCAAAAAGTTAAAAGTTGACCAGTTTTTGTACTTTGCGTTGACGGACACGTACTGAATGTAACAGCCCTCATAAGAAACCATGTATTTCAACTTAGCTGTCAGTTGAAAAAGGCGAAGTTTAACGTATGACGGATTCATTGTGCCCCGGCCTTTATTTGCGGTCTCCACCTGCCATAAAATTAACTTCAAGTTAATGTTAAAGGCTATTTAGCGGACTGTAATGTAATGTAACTGCAACAGTAGGAAACAGCTGATCGATATTGTTATGTGAAAAATAATGAAAATGATCATAGAGATGTAATGTAATGTAACCAACTTTTCATATAAAAAATTAATCAGCTGTTTCCTGCGTTGCAGTTGCATTCCATTACTGTCGGCTAACTGAGCCTTCAGTGTAGACTGCTCAAGATAATGCTTTTTTCAAGTTATAACATTATTGTCAGTGCATTTGGTTTAACAACTCGGTTATAACTTGAAGTTACTACAAAATTTCATGTTAGGTGGAGACGTAGAGAAATGTTCTATTAAAGCTTAAATTAGACGTGACGTAGCCATAACGCCATACCCATAACCAAATCAAATTTCAATTGGTTTCTATGGCTATTGCGTTATAGCGATTCACGTATAACCAAATGCAGTGTTGCCCATAAGTTTGGTTCGAACAGCTGTTTTCTATGGTTATGGTTATGTCACGTCTGATTGAGACTTAAATTAAATAAAGTCTGAGAGAAAAATCACGATATAACTGACCAAATTTAATCGTAGACATAAACCTTGAAGACGTTATGAGTTTAAGACTTACCCTGTTTTTTTTTTAATTTATCAAAACAATCATCTGCTATTGTACAATAAGAAGAAAAGCGCAAACATTAATAAAAAGAAGAAGCTTAAAATAAAACGAAAAGGGACGCCGTCTAGTATAAGAATAATTGCGAAAAATTCTCGCTTTCTAATAAATTTGGCAACAGAAAAGAATTACAGTATTTGCTCAAATTGAAGAAAAAGAATATTATATTACATTATATAGCGAAGTGTAAAATTGGAAAATTTCGATGGAAAATAAACTACAACAGGCAGATTAATTTAATTATTTTGGCGACGGAAAATTTACAAGAACAATAAAGGAAACATGGAAATTGTGGTTTTGCATAGTGATATTGCTCGTTTAGTTTTGGGTAAGATTCATTGCTGAATTTCAGGAATATGTATTTAAAATTTTCTTTACTTTGTATGCCAACTTAGACTACCTGAAGTCTCAAAAATTGAAGAAAGCAACTCATACCTTTTGCAAAACATCACCGTATTTGAAGCAAGAGTTTACTGCTTACAAACGAGGTCTGCAAACTCATTCATTTTTCCCCGAGTTGGAGGAAATAATTTGCGAATATGTCAAAATATCTCGAAAGGGTGAGAATTTGTGCATAAATTTTGAAAAAGTATATAATTTTTTCACGTGTACTTTTTAAGTTGAACAATTGTTGCCCAAACTGACAGATGCAATACGTTCTCAACTGGAACAATGCAAACTGTCGGACAAAGTGAGTGAACTTTTGGAACGAGCATCACAAACTATAACGAGCGCTAGTGATATCAAAAATAACTCATCCACTGTTGCTGACTCCCAATGTTCTAATAAACCTGAGGAAAAAGAAATAGAAAGCAATAATGCTAAGCGAAAAAGAAGCTTGGAAACTTCACACAATTCATCAATTGATGCAGCTGACAATGCAATTAAACGCCATAAGCTGACATCGTCTCGTTTGAGGCATTATTATAAGAAAAGACGTGTTGTTCAACCATATTGTTTTTTAAGTGCAAAAGCTTTACAACGTCACAAAAGCCGATACTATGCGGAGAGTTCCACAACAACATCAGATGAAGAAGTTGCTGAAGATGAAAAAGAGGAAGAATCCCTGAAAAGTCTTGAAGATGTGGATCGTGCTACAACAGAAACAGATGGTGGTAACGATAACTGTAATGATGAAAAGATATTTGATGGACAAAAGCCTACAAAAGAATCGACACCAATTGCAAAATCGAAGGTTAAAGCTGGCAAAATAGATCCAATTCTTCCGGTAAGTTTTAACTTATGTTACTGGTAAAGTGATTGAAATTAAGTCTCTGGACTCTGTTGGTATATGAATTCTGTTAACGACACGTCCTGATTAAAGTAATAAATTAAGCATGTGGAATATTTGGGAAACAATAAATATGAATATTATGATTATATATTTGCGTCATAAGTAAAGCCTACAGTACACGGCATGTAAAAAGCCACATACGTATGTGGCGATGACGTCATGTGAATTTTCAGCATGTTCGTTGCATTTTTTAAAATTACCAATAGTGGCTACATGCCGTAAAATTTGTATAGTATTTTTGTTCCAAAATACTTATGTGGCACATTTACCCGAATCGAAGACATTTTCTTGGGCTACTCATCTGTAAGCACGTTAATATCTACATGTACACATGTTGCTAGTACACGGCATGTAGCATCGTGATGACGTCAAAATTACGTCAGAACCACATGCGCATGTGGTTTTTTACATGCCGTGTACTGTAGGCTTAACTAACATAATGCCTTCATAATCTAAAATTTGCAATGTGAAATTTTCTGGTATAAATCAATCGCCAAAAAAGTTGCCAGTTAACTGATTCTTATTAATCTTTGCACATCCATATTGGTATTTAGTATAGCTGCAGGTACTAACTGAAAATGCTAAAAGCGCCAGACTTGCTGATATTAACGTATTAACGGATAGTTGACAAGATTAGGGTGAATACAGTACAATATGGATAAATAAATAAAAAGTATTCGATGGAGCACTAACTTAGTGCACTTCATTCCATGAAGAATTGTGAAAAGTATGGAAAATAATTAGGATAAGCCTGATTTTTATTTTAAAAAGGTGGAAACATGTTGCTTAAAAAGGGGCTTATAATGCAGACTACTACTTTTCCAGACATAACCTCACGCGGGTCCATATAATAGGTTCCTTTGTATAACATGAGAGTAGCAAAGGGATTGTGTACAAGTAGAGATGGAGAAGTTACGCAATACTTTCCTTTGTTAATTTTTATAGCAATTTTGCAGCGACTCTGGTATTGAGTGGGCATATTACTTTAATCTATGTAGCCATTTTATTAGTTATCTTATTTCGCCGACGAATAGTTGATACAAATATCAACGAAGGAGGGTTCTGCGATATAAATTAGCATAGACACTAGGGCATTCAATTAATCATTAATTAATTTATCATTTTAATCGTTTAGTCGCTGGATTAATTAATCGAGGTTTTGGTTTAACCTTTGAATTTTGGATTCAAATCGGTTAACAGATTAAAAAGAATTTTCATAAATTTATTAATTTCAATAAATAAAAATACATAAATTATTCATTATTTTGGTATTCTATTCATATAACATAACAAAAATAACAATTTTTGAACTCAATCAGATGAGGAAAAATGGATATGAATTAATAAAAACAAGTGCATAAGTGAGACATTTTTTTAAATTGCTTAATAAATTAAAGAGATCTTCTAAAAAATCTTTTAGAAATAGTATTTTGTTCAAATGTTTTTTTTCTATATTATGATTTTATTTTCTATAATTTTAATAAAACCTTACTCAGAAAAATCCTTTAATAATCGTTGTAATACAAAACAAAATAGCTTTCGGTTTCTTTTTAAATTTTATTATAATACATATAATGGCGCAAAATTAAGTGAAAGAGAGAACTGTTAACAGCCAAAAACTTGTTAAATATAATGAAGCTCACTGAACATAAAAAAGTTTGTATGAAAGGCAATCTCACAACACATACATACATATGTATGTATCTACAGTTTGGTTACATAGCGTCTATACCTGATATTAAATCTGATATAAAATGAGAGAGAACGTCGGCAGAATGAGAAGTAAAATATATTTATATTAATATTAATATCTATGTAGGGGAAAACGTACACTTGTAAATATCATAATATTTCATAATTTATCAGGCAGCCGTGCAGTGAACATCTTTGTTTATTTGAATAGTAACGTGTATTTCATAAAAATTTTGTGATTTCCTTAATATATCGTGTATAATTAAAGCATTTCATCACTTTTTTATCAAAAAATATTCATTTTCATTTAAATTAACAAAATTCTCTTCTCGTGTCTATGTATGTGTGCGTTTTTTGACACTTGATATCATAATATTGTTTTCTAAATATATATTACGAAAACAATATTATAATATCTGATATAATATTAATATAATACTAATATTGCAGTCCACACGTAATATAATTCGCTCTGCTATGAAATTTGACGTTTGCTGATAGAAATATATTGGATATTATATCAGGTATAGACGCTATGTTATGAGAAAAAAATAAATTCAGTAAAGTGCGACTCTGACTCGCGCACGAAGGGTTCCGTACGAACACTACAATAATTTAATACAAACTTCATTCTATATAATATATAGGTAAACTTCATCCTATATAATATATAGTTTTGGCATTTTTTTTCGTTTTTGGGGTCTTTTCGGTTTTTTTTTTTTTTGATTTGGCGTTTTTTGCGTTTTTTTCGGTTTTGCCGTTTTTTTTTAAGTTTTGGCTATTTTTTTAGTTTTGACACTTCATTTTCTCGTTTTGGCGACTTTTTTCGGTTTTTGGCGTTTTTTCATTTTGGCGATTTTTTTTATTTTTGGCGATTTTTTTCATTTTTGCGATTTTTTTATATAAATTTTTTTTAGTTTTGGCGACATTTTCGCATTTTGGCAATTTTTTTCGATTTTTGGCGTTTTTTTTCATTTTGGCGATTTTTTTCATTTTGGCGATTTTTTCGAATTTGGCGATTTATTTTATTGTTAGAATTTTTTTTTTAATTTTGGCGTTTTTTTCGTTTCGGCGATTTTTAATTAATTATCACATGTAATTTGGATTAAAAAGCAATACGAACCTTAGCCCACACAAATATAGATTTTTTTTTAATTTTTGGCGATTTTTTTTTTGGTTTGGCGATTTTATAATTTTCGGTTTTTTTAGTTTTACCGTTTTTGAAAATTTCAAGTGTTTACCTCTTACGGTTTCCAAGATATAGCAAATTGTCACAATTACATAGTCAAAATTGCATTAACTGATGGACACCCCTTTAATTTAAATTTTTTTAAATTTTAGTGTTAATTGTTGTAGTCTGTATAAAAATACACTAATTTTACAAATTTCAAGTTTCAATATACATATGTTCATACAATTGTATGTATATATATTACATGGGATTTTAACATTTTTCGTTGCTCGTTTTGGAACACCCTTTAACTTTTAATTCTCATGTATTTGTTGTTGTAGCGGCCAAGAAAAAAAAATTTAAATTATTCACAAAACGATAACAAACACATCACACCTTATGTCGTTTTCAAATCGGTTTTTTATCTAAATCGTTTTTCATCACATACCTAAATATAATAATTTTTTCTGTTTAAATTCATGGCATAAAAGTGGTGAAAAGCGATTTAAATTTGTTAAATAAAACAAATATTTTGTGTTTGTTTTCTACACACATGTTTATAATAAATAAAGACCTACATATCGTCACTTAAAATCCAAAAGGCCATAACGATCCTAGCAATAATAAAACTGATTGTAGGCTTTTGATTGTTTGGTTTTTATTACAAAGAACAATGGTAAAATTGTATGGAATGTAAAAGAATTTTTTTTTTCATCAGCGCACTTCATGTCGTCACACGACAAATAACACAGCAAATGACCGTCAAATAAAAATAACAAAGTGTTTTTATTCTCATCAATCAGTGCCGACAACGTGTACGTGTAGCCGAAAACAACCGACTGCACGCACACTACTATGTGTGTGATGGTTTTATTTGATCGTCTCCTCGACGCTTAACGCATATCAAAAAAATCTATGATGTTGATATGATCGGGTCTGGCCAGGATTTGAAATGCTTTAAATATACAAAAATATACATTCTTTGCAAAATTTAATATGTCCATCGAAATATTAAACGTTAGACGGTTTTTAATAAAAAAAGTATGTAGAGTTTGTTTAATTTAGGTGTACATCTAATTACTTGAATATGCAAGTGTCCAAACTTTTGTTCAAAATTAATATTCAATCCATTCCTTTTGTATCAAAGTAAAATTTTCTATATATTCCAGGAAATTTCTCAAGCCATTTTGGACAATACAGAATTTCAACAAAAGTTAGTCGAAAATATTAATCAAGAACTTAATCATTCTATCGCTTCCCAAAGCGCGCTTAAAAATCCCCAAAATAATCGTGAAATGGAAAGCGAAAATCAACCTTTAGTTAATATGCAGGCATCAGGTGAGGAATTTACCTCAACTCAACTTTTAGATCAAATGATAAAAAATATTTTAGATGCTACTGAGAAGGAACCGAGTTTTGATGCCATCATACAAGAGGTGGTAGAAGCATCAAATAAGCCTGTATTACAATCCGCTGCAATACAATGTCATATAAACTCTGCAAATCTGCCTGCAGCAGTTAATCCACACTTGTGCACGGTAACGGAGCCATCGGCATTAGTGTCAACACTTCCGGTAACACAGTTGCAGCCATGTCCAGCACCAGCATCAACATCACAAACAACAACATCAGTAACAACAGCTAAAAATGTATTAAATATGCCGGCAGCAACTATACCGGCACCACGTACGCCTTATATATTGCGATCAGTCGCAGGTACAAATATAGCAAATACTTCTGTATCTAGCGCAACAAGTTTGAGTGCTCAGGATCCACCTTCTCTGCTAGCAAGTAGTTCATTTGGGTCGCTAATAGATCCAAATTTCTCCATATCGAAATTAATTGTGGTGAATTCCAACGATAGTGCTCAAAAGCAATATTCGGAAAACTGTTTAAGTAATACAACAGCCGACAACTTTATTAGTCAACTATCCACTGGAGGCATTGTGGATAGCAACACCAATGATGAGCAAGTCTACTTTGATACGACTACCGGCCAGTTAACATTTCCCATATTAGTAACAAACGATGGCATAGTGACAAATTTCCCTTTTTTTATAAACAATGAATATGTTAACCAGCAAATGCAAATCAATAATGCTGGTACTTTGGAAGGCTCCCGCCTGGAGATTCCTTTAAACGAACCCATAGTGGTAAATGCAAATCAGCTACCAACAATCTCCATGAGCTTAAATAGTTTGGAAAAGGAAAATGTAGTTGAAAAACAAGAAACTGTTGAGAAAAATACAACCAAACAGGCTGAAACAAAACATTGTAACACTGTACCACCATCAAGTGCGGACAATCGATTGCTCTATGACAAAGCCACGCCATCGTCTAACAGCATTGTCAACACCAAAGCAGTCAAAAGTCTGTCAACGCCACGCAAACGTACTTCACATGTTAGAACACTTACATTTTCACCAAGAGATCCTCAATCTTTAAGTAACGTCATCACACCCTTGTCTACTCGCAGAGATGTGATTTCCCGTATTCAAAGCTTAATACCTAAAGTCATGACAGCAGAAGAGAATAAAGAAAAAACTGAAGAAATTGTACTCAACACGGGAATGACGGATGATAATACATCCGACAAGGCTGTAATAAAAGCGGTAGAAATCCTACCGACCATTTCAAATGCTGCAAGCGAGGCTGTAGCAGAGAACACAAATATTTTTTCAAACGATACTGGTAATGTACCACCGCTTTTTGTCAGTGAGGAGAATAGTAATCAAACTATAATTAATAAAAGTGTAGCAGTGGCTAAGGAAATATTGGAAGACACTTTGAAGACTAAACCTGCTGCTGCTACTGCTGCTTCTGCCGCTCAGATAGAAAGTACACCAAAACGCAAGCAATATAGAAAAGGTGCTATCAGATCTTGCAAAAGACAGCTGTCAAAGTCTTCACATGAAAACGATTCAGTCGAAGAGAAACTGGAAAAAGATAATCAAAAGACTTCAAAGTCACATGAGAAAGATACGATGAATGCAGCAAGTCCTACCAAGCAAAACCTGATGGATGAATGGGTACGTCTGCGCAGTACAAAAGTGGAATTAGATGTACGATTACGCGAGATTAACGCAACGACACAATCGCAACAAATCAAAAAAGTTAATACCAAAAAGAGAGTAAGACGTAAAAAGTCCGCCGCAATTAAGAAAAAAGAAAAAGAAATGGCTAAAAACGCCGAAGAGTTAGAAAGATCCAAAGGGATGTTAAATGAAGTGCAAGAGCAGCCGGACCACGAACAGCTAAACAATTCAGTTAACAATGAAAATAAACCATTGGAAGAAGATGAATTGAATACAAGTGAAGAAATAAAAGCGAAGAATCCAACCGATAACCAACATACAGCAATGGAAAGAGCTAGAACTCCCCCAACGCAGAACAAAAGCGATAACACTTCGGAAAAAAATACGACGACTAAACTGGACAAGAAGCGTAAAGAGAAACAAAATAAAATCATCAAGGATGCCGAAAAAGATGTTGAAGAAGCCATAAAAATTGCAGAAGCAACTAGTAATCTCTGTGAAGTTGCTACCAATAGCCAAACACTGCCTCCCCACATTAACGAAGCACTAGAACGCGAAAAGAGAACTACTAATATTGCCTTCCTATTAGAGACACCCTTCAAAGATCCTAATCTTGCATCCTACCACCCACCAACTCCCGGTATATTTGCACCTTCCTTAGAAACGCCAGCCACTAAACAAAGAGCTCCTCACGATGATATGCAAGCATCAGCGACCTTTCTATTTGGTTCCACTACGAAAAGTGATTTGGATACTCCCCTCATGAGTGCTATAACACCCGGTTATCGTTTTACGCCGTTTGGTATGAAGGATATGGGCACTCCGAAGAGTGTACCTGGCACAGATTACTCTTCGGGTGGTGGATCCTATTATAAACCGGACGAAAGCGAAGATTTGGATCGTAATATAGACAAAATGCTGCGAAGCTCAGCACAAAAGAAAGCTGATGCTGAACAAGCAACTGACACCGAAAATGTTGAACAACAAGAAAAAGAACATGTGGTAGTGCACGAACAACAACAACAAAAAAATGAACACTGTACGGAAAATAATGAAATTGATGAAATCGAAATAGAAATTCCGGTGGAAAAGCTAAAAGTAGAACCAATTGTCTTGAAGAGGGTAAAGTCTTTTAGCAGCGAGAGAGTCGATTGCATAGAAACCAATACAATAGATCCACATTATACCTTGGTTTCAGGTCTTCCTGAAATATCTGCCGCCGAAGAAGATTGTTTATCGTCTTCATCATCTTCAAAATCATCATCTTCCTCCAAATCTTCACCGTCATCATCATCGTCATCTTCGTCTTCGTCATCATCGTCTTCTTCATCTTCTTCGAGCTCAAATGCATCGGCCAAATCAAAAACAATTCTGGAAAAATCGCCATCAAATAAAAAAGTTAATATAAACAATTTAGAAAATCTATCCGACATATCAAGCACTGAAGATGAAGACTGGCAAAAATTGGTTGTTACTGACAACGATGAGAACTCTCAGCTGGTTAACACTGATGGCGAAGTACGTTATCCAGTAAGGAGTTGGCTTACGCCCATGAAGGAAAACATCACCATTGCAACAAAAACAATTGTACATACAGAACTCATACAAACTACAACGTCAGTCAAGCCCCCTGCCACTATAAAAGTAACCTTACCATTGAAATCAGCCGAAAAGCGCAGTAGACAGGCTAGAGAACTTGAGTTAAAGAAGCAGCGCATGAAGGAGAAACTGAAAAATGATGCCAGCACAATCACCAAAAGAGATAAACCCACAACATCGGCAATAGTAGCACCAAATATATCAGCTGCTTTTGCAGCATCTCGTATGATACACGCAATGCGAGATAAAGGCAAAAAACCAGCATGTTATCAATTACCTCTGTCCCCAAACGCTACAGCGGAAGAAACTCCACAAGCAGTACAAGAGAAGCGATCACTGGATGTGTTAACGGCTCTGAATTTATCTGCCAAAAAACATCTACCAAAAACTCCGGAAAATCCACTAAAAACCGCCAGCACCCTAACAATAGAAGACAAGTCACCCAGCATTATAAAAGTAAAGAGAAAAGTTAACATTTCACCCTCGACGCCAAGTAAAACCCCACAGCGAAAATGTTTACATATCGAAGCAAGACCAGTTACACGAACAATACGAAAGTCAGGCAAGAAGATAGTACGAACTCCTTTAGCTTTTAAGGTTATACATTCCCCCGGCAAGATAAACTCACGCAGCACTACCACCACTTTGGCGGAGTTGGCTGCAACTAAAACTGTAGCTAAGAACAAAGAAGACAAAATTCCTACAATTCAGCAAGCTCTCAGAGTTTCACCACGTCTATTGAAACCCTCTAATTTAAGAGGCAAAAAACAGGCCGAATCCTCAACGAAAACTAAAAGTAAAGTTGCTGCTAAAAATGCTAAAGCAAAGACTGCAGCAGCTGCTGCAAATCCTAAAGCCACAAGATCTCGAAATCTTAAAAAGAAAGAGTCAGCTGAAATTCCTTTAGAACGCGAAATGAAGGAGCTCTTAGAAGATTGGAAGGAAGAACCTTTGGAGCATAAAAGTCCTGAAAAATTTCAGCATAAGCCGGAAGAAAACTCAGTTGCAGTAATGAAACCCAAGATTAATCTAAAAGCAAGAAATGCTATGATTTCGACCAAACCAAAAGCTACGACGAAAAAAGAAGAACTTGTTCCCAAGCTAGCAGAAGAACCGAAAGTGGTCCGAAAATTATTAGTTGATGAAGAACCATGTAAGCAGCAGCAAGAAATTGTTGATTCCACTACGTCGAAAAAAAAGGCAGATTCACAAACATTAAATGATGCGCCTCCTGCTAAAGAGGATGATAATTGCCCCGATGATGATGACCCCTTGCAAGATTGTGAAGTAACTACAATCGATGAAGCTGATACAAAACGGTTTATTCATTGTATTTACACTGGTCCGGACGGCCCACCTACAGTTATTCCAGCACCGCATGATTTTGCCAACTTCCAAATGCTGGTAGCTATTGATCAAAACGAACAGCACATATGGAGCATTACTGAAGGCACATGCCTATTCAGTTGTGCGCCCAGTTTACCAAAGCATACGGCAACTGCAGCTAAAAAACGTAAAGTTCGGGCAACTGCTGTTACAACTATTACAAGTGCTATGAGTGAAAACGAAGTATCGGCTGCACAGGCTTTGGCAACAACAGCGACAACAACATCGACTAAAAAAATAGCAGCCTTAAAAACATTTTCCACCAACACACCAGCGGCTACTTCAACGCCCCTTGGCGCTCAAGCATCTGTGAGCAGAACGCCTGCTGAAAGCGATAACACAAGCAGATTAGCGCTTGATGAAGAAGAGTAAGTTTTTTTTAGAAGTACATATTTTCATGAGATCATTATATAAGATTAAGAAATATTTCCCTTATACCGATTACCGTACAAATGCAAATTCGCTTTTCAAACGCAATAAGTAGTATTAAAGGTATATAAGTATATGAGTTTCGTTGCTGATCAAGAATCTCGTCAGTAGACTTCAAGCAAAAAGTTTGTGAAAATTTAAAAACGGATTAAAAATCAGATAAATACATATGTTTGCTGTGAAATTGTTTTGTTTCAGGCTTTTTAACTTCCCAGCAAAAAAAAAAAGTGATGAAAAAGAAGTAGAAAAATCATAATAACTACTGATACGAACCACTTCAAACTCCGAGCAAAAAGTAGTGTCATTGTAGCAAAATTGTTTATTTTTGCCCACCCGTAAGTTAATAAAATTGACTTCTTATTTGCTATTAAAACTCTAAAATAAGGTTTTTATTGGTGAAGTAAATCCAATATATTTTACGTTAGGATGTGGTTACTAACCACTTTTACAAATAAGTGATTTAATATTACTTTACATACATACATATATGATTAAAAATAACTTCCTCAAACTAGAAAAAACTACTTTGGAAGTAATTAAGAAGTGGTTTCTAAAGAAGTGCTCATTTTATTTTTTTGCTGGGTTATTATGTTTGTGTACGTAATTCTCAATACATAATTAATTTTGAGAATTTTTCTCAGGAATTTTTTGATTGAAGTCTATTAAATAGTTTCTTTAACAGAAACGAATTGCATGAAGATGTTGCTAACATTCTTAAAAAAAAATTTTTGTTGAGCATAAGAAAAGACAATACATCCGCTCGACGGTTCAGAAGAGCCGACTCGAGTATTGTGTAAACAACAGCGAAGTTAAAATCGTGGTATTCTAACACTGACTAGTTTAACATTGAGTGTTTAAAAGTACTCGCTTAAAGTGAATAAAATTCTACATCACTAGGCAAAATATAAATGTCAAATAGGTAAAGGTGCTTTTGTAATGACGCTTTAAAATTTGATATTGTGAGAGAAAAATTAAAAAATAAGCAGAAAAAATCCTATTTACCTCAAGTAATTTGAAAAATTAATAAATCTAACCATGAAACCATCAATTTCAGTACCTGGATTCAGTAACTTTTATTACGATAATCGTATCGCTATTATAAATATAATGAACATTTATTGACATTGCTATCCAGTAACATATTTTAACGATATTCGCTGTCGGTTGAAGTACAAAAAGTAAAATAACAAGCTCAAATTCATTTAGCTTTTCTTTAATTATTTTTTGAGCTTTTCGTTTGTTTTGACCAAGATGTATAGAACCAGGTGGCAGTGCTACTTCAGCTGATAATTTTTTGCTCTATGTGCTTTGCAGCTAACGAATGTCAAAAACTTCGTTTTGTTTTAATTCTTTTTACAATTGTTTTTGTGCTTTTGATGTTCTTCGGTTCTTTATTTTTGTAGAACAAATCTTTACGCAGTCACCTGTATAATTACACCATGGTTTTGACATTTTGCATGCAGAGATGCCACATAATATTCAATTAAATAGTGAGTAAAACACAGATGTACTCGTACACTGTCGCAAAAAAGAAATTACAGGATTACATTATCGTTACTGCAAACGGCTAAATATATTGTTACGTTTTTCTCTCTATAAAAACGCTTTTCCGTGGACCCGAAGATCCGCAAGTGAATACAAGACCCGACTGTAGTAATTAGGGTTAAAAATGATACAAGTTTTATTTACAAATACACTTAAACTAAATTAATCAAGATCTTATATAAACTAATACAGCTTAAACTACTGAATTACACACAAATATTCACAACTGGTTACCACTACGCCTTCCTGCCTGTAGTTTACGCACGTCTCTTAGCTGGCTGCGCAAATATTCACGTGACACCTCTTTGTCTGCTGCTCGTCACTTACGAGACTCACTCTGCCGTCACTCGCAGTTGATACACCAATACCTCTTTGTCTGCTGCTCGTCACGCACGGCACTCACTCTGCCGACACTCACAGTTGGTACACCAATAAAGACTCAGTGGCTTTACTTACACCCTTACACACGTCTATTCGCTGCGCTGTTCCCTTTACTCCAGTCGACACGATAGACTCCACAATAATCTCAATTCCTCGACACACTTTGCTGTCACTATAGACTGTCCTATAGTTTCTCCTTTTCCCAACTCACGTGTAAAGCACAGACTGCTCTTAACTATCAACTGACCACTGTATCGCAGACTATTATTAACTCACAACTTAATTATCAACTGACTTGTTCACAACTTGTTCGTAACTGACTTACTTACAACTGCAACTCGTTCACAACACAACTGTAACTCATTGCGCTGATTTACACGGGCATAATTGTGCTGGCATAACATGCCAGTTTGTAGGTGAGAGAGGCAAATAGAGTGGTTTTGCGGTTGGCATAACTTTTGAACCAGCTACAACCCCGCATTAGCAGCATAAAACCAATACACACACAAATTAAAAAACAGCAAGTGTTAAATGAATACGAAAAACACTAACACACACAAAGCTGTGTATACGTATACATTTTGTGCCAGATGAATTAGTCTCGTGTAATTTGGAAAATAACAAAAATTGTGCGGCTTAAAAATTGTTCTCGTCTAAACTACCTCATTCACAACTAACTAACTCATTGGATTCCTCACCGCTTTTTATACTCCACACAAATACCACTAGAAGTTTCAAGCAATGTCTAGACGATCATTATCATCTTATATGCTGTTTACAAAGTGCATAATTAAGTTCATGTGGTAACTATGTACATACATATGCATACGTGTGTACATCATAAACTAAGCAATACACGGTGGTTGTTTATCTTTTGCCTTTCGTTTGAATTGGCATGTATGTATGTGTGTAAATATGTGAATCTTCTTAATAAGCAGACGCTTTTTGTTGTTGCTTTTGCTTGTTTACGTCTAATCAAGCTTGTATACGCTACGCATGCTTATTTAGTTGTTTGCTACTATTCTAGATTATTCTTTGCATT
Organism: Tachina grossa; assembly: GCA_949987645.1. Classification (NCBI taxonomy): domain Eukaryota; kingdom Metazoa; phylum Arthropoda; class Insecta; order Diptera; family Tachinidae; genus Tachina; species Tachina grossa. Next base: position 113,283,405 of record OX465277.1, read on the forward strand.
GACCATGTAGGAATATTTTCGCGTAACACTTACATTAACCCTGTTGGGATATTTTTGTGTAATGCTGCCTTAAACCTGTCGACGGCCATTTTCGTAACAACATGGATAAATATTACGATTTTCGGTTTGTAAAAATTTACTGAATCCAGGTACAGGTATTTATGCAAATGTTTTGCAATATGCGTAAGTCACGCATTAATCACGTGTAAGTCACACATGAGTCACACGTGATCATATGATAATGATTTAGGCTTGTTAAAAATCTATTTTTGGATAATTCGTATCCGAAGTCATACAATGGCAGGCAATTCATCAGGAGCGTACGCGAATAAAAAAATTATGAAATTTTGCTTGTTTTGTTGGTTAAGCACCGTTTATATACAATTTGTTCCTGCTTCGGTTTTTAAAATTAAAAAAGGAATGTTTATTACTTTACATGAGGTGTACCCGTCACCATCCCCCGGCCTATGCACACAAAATTTTTGTGGAACACGCAGTTTGTTTTAAGAGTTATCCACATCAAATTTAGAGTGTCTGACTATTGTAGTTTTGAAGATATAAGAAAAACAATAATTACTTTGTATGGAGGGCACCCGTCCTACGCTCTCCTATACCGCCAAGATTTTGTGTGAACATAAAGTTTGTTCTAAGATCTATCCATACAAAATTTTGCAGATATATGAATTGATTCTCGCAGAAACTGCCTTGGCTCCACTGTGCGTCGGTATTTTTTAAATTAGTAATAAATGTTACAATATTCTCTTGTTTTTTGGACGAAAAATTATATTTGTGAATTTATAGGTTGAAATTAAAATCACTGAAATGAAAAACAAAAAGTTTCTTGCGAGAATTGCAATTATTTTCAAAGAATTTCTAAAATTGCAATCTAGCCGTTAAATTGAAAAATAAGCGATATCAAAGGGCATCTATTAGGGCGATCGATTATTCGACTTCTTCCAGAAACCGGTTTTCGAATAGTTCGAATATTTGAAATTATGAAAAACCCGGTTTCGGTTTTTACAATTCAGGAAAAACCGGTCAACCGGTTTTTTAAGTAAGAAAATTATTATACAAAAGTTTTGATTTAAATTGCTTTATTATATTATTATATTATAAAACAATACAAAAATTAAATGTAAAACATAAAAATTAACTTCATATAGTATATGTATTTGTGGCAATAAGGAAAAAGTGCTTAAGTCGTATTTTACTGTTTTGCAGGAGAGCTCTTTTAAGCTTTAGATTAGGATATTTTCTGTTAATCTTTATTTTCTTAATCAAACATCATTCCTAACACTATAATTAATATGTTTAAGTTGAAATATACCAAAGTATAACCTAAATTAAGCTATTTATTATTCCAAATGAGATTACAAGTCTAAAAAAGATAAGTCGCAAGTCATAGTGCTATAACTTCCTGAAAAATTACGCAAATTAATTGAGATTTTGACCAGGGGTACTTTCATTTATGTGACGCGCAAAATAGCAAGGGACCTAAGGGCAAAAAAACCGGTTTTGTTCAGGAGAGCCATTTTAAAGATTTAAATACGTCTATCTTTGGTGTACCATCACATCATAAAACGCGCATATCTCTGGGAGGGAACACTTTTGGCGCATGGGATCGGTCTCATTCGATGCTCAGATGTTGTCCACATCAAAAAAAGTGAAAATTGATTTTTTTTTACCCCTAGGCCCCTTTCTCTATGCGCTGTCACATACGTAGATTACGGAGTTACAGGTAACTCAAAATCAGCTTATCTCGACTTAAGCACTTTTTACTTTTTGCCAAAGATGTATAATATACATATATACTCGTACATATGAATGTATGGATGGTGGATATCTATCTACCTCTATATAAAACATGAAGCAAAATGACAACAAAACTAAAAAACAATTTTTTCAAATGGATTTTGACATCCATTGCACACCATAAGGCTAATTTAATTCGCCTCTGCTACCATCTCATAAAATAATTTCGCTTTAATTTCATGTTTCAGTAAGTGTTGCCATGCTCAAAAAACGCCTAGATCTTTTACACTAAAAAAAAATACTCAGGAAAATCAACGGAACACATCGGTGTAAGCTTTAACATAGTAAAAACTTATTTTATTGCAAAATATACAAATCGAAAAGTATTCGACTCAGCCGGTTTTTAAATTGTGAAAAAACCGGACTATTCGACATTCGAAAAATCAACATTTTGAAAAAACCGACAACCGTATTGTGAAAAAACCGGGTTTTAAAACCGGTTGAAAACCCGAGTCGATCACCCTAGTATCTAACTAAAAATTTTCATCTGACAATTTTAATAATGATAAATGCTTCGCATCTGATGTCAAAAGCTTGTTTTTGTTTTGCTTAAGGCACACTTATCACTATGGTTTTTAGACGTACTTTGGTTCTTGTTGTACAACAATTCCTTATGCAGTCACCTGGTATATATTTGCACCATGAGCCATAACTCCAAAAAATTCATTTAAAAAATTTGAGAAAATTAAAAGGAACTTCTTCAAAGTTAATTTAAAAATCAATAATATTGCGAAAAGATGATACAAAAAATATGTGAAACTCTAAATTAATCGAAATTTTATAAATTTTCAAAACTCCATATTTGTGAGTCCGAAAATGTAAATCAAAAGAGTTTGCGCGATTTTCAAATAAACGCTGTATAGCTTTTTGTTTATAAAAATTTAGGTTAGGTTAGGTTGAAAAGAGAAACAAACAATATTGGACCAATCCGTTTCGGATTACGCTCGTGCTTTTATAGCACGATGTGCGCTCTTAATAAGAGCATAAGTGTATAGTGTTTGCCACTCTTTTCAATCTAACCTAAACTACATTTGTATAAATAAAATGTGGTAACGTCGTTTCATGTACATATATTCTTAATTTTAAAAATTTTTCAAACAACTCACAATCTACATACAATAAGAACCATGAACTATGAACAATTTCATTTAATGTATTATAAATTTCTAAATTAAAGACAAGGAGTTAACTTTTCCATTGCAGGTCTTCAACTAAAGCATCTACAAAGCAAACACCTGCTGAGGATGGTAGGGAAACGTTACCAGAATCAAGTAGTAGTGAAACTACAAAAATACAAATAGAAGATATCGAATCAATATTATCACATCTTCATGGAACTTAAAAACCGTTTAGAGAGCTGGTCACAACTTTTTAATATTTAATTATATAATCCAGTGTTTGTATGTGTGATAGAGTTATAAAAATGTAATATTAATATTAATCTGCTTCCCTTACGTAATCGTCTATGAACATTTTTGCGTATTTTATTTTTCTAATAAGAATTTAAAAAAACATTAAAAAATGTAGTGTAGATGTGTTTGTAAAATACGATTATGAAGCAGTATGTACATCTATGTTTAAAAATTGTAAATCCTAAAGCCGCTGCTTATTAGTTTTTTTAATTGCTTGCAAAATGCCTAATTTTTTTTTAAAGAAATTCTTTTTATGTTTTTTTTATAATTACACTTACATATGTACTTGTTGAGAGCTATTTATTAAAAAGAAAAAATATTTTTGTAAAATATTTGTAAAAACATTCTTAATAAAAATAATAATGAAATATGTAAATGTATTAACATATTTGATTTTATTGGCTAACTTCGCTGCCTGTTTTCTTCTTTAAATTAATGAAATCTATCTGTGATGAAATCTAAATTCTTTAAATTAATGAAATCTTATCAATTAATTAGATAGAAATCCACTATTTAAAAAATAAAATACAGTATAACAAAACAGCTGACTTGTCGGCCCTTTAACTACAGTCATAATTTGAAGATTAATGGTGTGGTAGTAACTTCAAAGGAGGAGCAACTCAAAATTTGGACAGAATATTATAAAAATATGTTATCCATAACAGACACACAACCAGAGTGGCAATGCGAGTGTACTAGTCACGCGGAAAGAGATGAAATAGATATAAGTTGTCCGATGTTAGCAGAGATTGAAAATGCCGTAAAATCTCTTAACAACAACAAATCCCCTGAACTCCTCAAAGCAGATCCTACCATCAGCGCACAACTTACAAAGTCAAGCATAGATGACTTCTGGCCTAAAAAGGTGTGATTTTGAACTGCAAGAACTTCAGTGCGATTCACTAACTTTTTTTAAACGATAATCGCATCGTTAAAATAATTATAACGAAAATTTATCGAATTTGCTATTCAGTAACATTTTTAACGATATTAGTTGTAGGTTAATGTCAGCTGTGTCGTTATGTAAGCGACAATAATTTATGTGCTGTTAATTTTATCGACAAAAATCAACAGAAAATATCAGCTGCGTACTATAGTTAAAAAGAAGTTACGGAATCACATAATCGTTATTGCAAGCGACAAAATGTATAGACAAAAATTACAATTGTCGGATCGTTAAAAGTTACTGAATCGCATTACGGGGGTCTAATCGTCGCTTTCGATAACGAGATGATTGGGCCACGTTTTTTCAGTTTGAGATGACCAGCTCAATAGCCCCCGCATCATTGTAGAGCAGTCTGATGAATACCGCTCGTCCCGATTTTGAACGAGCCTTGAATACACTTAACCATAACTGCATATGGACAATGTTAAAATCTAGAGGTGTCCCAGAAAAGTTAATCAGCCTTATTAAAGATATAATTCAACCAGTTGCAGGGTCATGAGACGTGCAACAACAACAATGAGAGGTATCACTTGGGGTCTACTGGGAAGACTTGACCTGCATTTTGCGGATGATATATGCTTGCTCGCACAAAACTTTGCTGACATGGATGCAAAACTGAGAACGATCGATGAGATGGAAAAAACGTTGGACTTAAAATCAATTTTGCCAAAACAAAGGTAATGCGGTGGTTCAAACCATGACATCAAATGTCGTATGAATGAAGCGAAACAAGCGTTTGGATCCCTCCAACCAGTGTGGAAGTCTTCTCGGATATCTCAAAACACCAAACTTAGGTTATTTTCCTCAAATGTGTTGTCTACCCTGTTCTACGGATGTGAGTCTTGCAATATATCTAAATACTAGATTGACTCACTGCAGGTTTTTGTAAACAAGTCCTGAAAGACTTGCTAATCTTAATGTAACATCAGAGCGCCCTCCTTCGTTGTGTAGCAGAATTATCGGCGAAGTAAAATAACCAACAAAATAGCTACTAAACACAGCTTCACAATTTATTACGCCTCATTGACACTAGAGACACTGCAACACTACATTATTAAAAAAGTGTAAAAGAAACAGAGTTGTTAAAGAATGAAGCTTTCCTATATCTCTTTCTTCATCACCTCTCTTCTCTATCACTATGCTTTTCCTATTACAGTCTCTCACTATCTTCTTTTCAACTCACAGGTAACACAATGGGATCATTGTATTGGACCCAAGTGAGCTGGACTCTACATTTCACCCTTCCTTACCAGCAGCCAGTTAATCTAACATAACCTACGGCTCTGTAGTATGCTATCCTGCCACAAGTGAGAAATACGTGGTACCTTATTCTGATCGACCTTTATGTATTGGCAGTATGCTCAAGTAGTATGACAAGATTAGCGGCATCTGGCTGGTGGAGATCAAGGTCTTATGGTCATGCCAGAATTCTGGATCAACTAGCCCCTACGCTGAGGAAATCTACTGATTATATGGTGCTTGATCTGGACTTTGATAAAGTGTTTAAAGTTCTAATTCCATCCAGGCGGGAGTGGAAGGGATGTACAATAGTAAGACAATACGACATCAGGATGTGGATGGATCAAGAATGGTCTGCGGTGTCGGCTCTGGAGTCTTCAGACGATCTTGGTATAGAATGCTCATTCCGTCTCCCTAACCAAGCCACTGTATTTCAGGTTGAAATTTTGGCGTAAGGGAAGCGGCTAGAGTGCTGCTTGATAGGAAGGTACAGTGTAAAGTCAGTATATTTGTCCAGCTTAGCAGCGCTTCTATCCTCAGATCTAGTTGGGTAGAGTAAGAGTGTGCTATCTAGACTGGGTAATCAGGTTGACCTCACCCTCATCTGGGTTCCAGCACATAGCAATTTTTCAGGCAACGAACGGGCGGACGTGCTGGCTAGAGCTGGTACTATTATAAACTGCATCTTCAAGCATTAACTCTATAAGGCTGAATGCTGATGGCTCAAAGTTTCTAAGAATGATAGGCTCTCAATATAATTAACAAACAGGAACCGTAGGGACATCTAGAGGCTCGTTGCAGTCATGACGGGGCACTGGGCGCTCGGAAGACATGCTCGTAGGATAAACCTGTCCTATAATGAGTTCTGCCGAAGTTGTCGAGACGAAAGGAAAGAAGAGATTATACTCCACTTTCTTAGCGAATGTAAAGCTGGACATTGGCGTCTTTCGAGACACAAGTTTTTAGGTAGTCATGTACCAGACGACTTCTCAGATTTATTTGAGATTGGGTTGAGTGACCCTATCAGATATCTCAATGCAACTAGTTGGATCTAGTACATATCACCGTATCCGAATACCAAAAAATTGGGGCTTGTTTAGTTGCTATCAAGAACAATTTTGTGCAACTGGCAATCTATTTCGGGTTCCTAAGGTCTAGAAAATAGCCATAAACCTGTCAAAAGGAGTCAGTTGTTTTCGACAACGAGTACACAAGCCCCAATTTTTTGGTATTGTGTTAAAGTGACGCCTTATTATAATTACAATTTCACATAGCAATTTCCGAACGTGTGAACAGTTGGTATCATGAGTAAACTGTGTTGTGAAAACTTCCCAATTTTTACAGTTTTAAACTTCGAAAAAAGCTTTTGCTGTTAAAAAAAAACTTCATACGATTGTGAAATTTTTTGACAATTTAATAATACAATTTTTCACAAAAACGTGATTGCCGGATAAGTTGGAAACATGTAAGTTTTTTCATTTTCATGGAATTGATGTTACGAAATTAAAATCTAGGTGAACGAAAATTTTTATTCGGAAATTTTCACATGTTCAATTCAAGATTGAATATCGCAGTAAGAAAAGTGTTTAGGGTTACGCCCACCCGCATTTTAAGCCATTTATTACAACTCGCAAAGTTGTAAAGTAAAGTTTTAATAATTAGAAACTGTTTAGCTGTCCCATTAAATCGATTGGCGTTAACTAACGTCAATTTGTGATAAATGGTCCACAGTAAGAAAACTCTGAGAATAGTTAAATAGTTTTTTTTTATTCGTTTTCGAAAGGTTAGGTTAGGAAGGGTGTTGCTATACAGCGCCTCCACTCGGAGACCCAATTAGATCCATTGTGATTCCCTTTTGTTGCCCAAAAAAAGGAATATTTACCCTCCCATTTGTAGCCAGAAGTGACCCTATTATCCACCATTCCATCGAATTCCCATGATGAAGCCCCTGATATCCTCTAGTTTACACTTCCCGATATCAGTAATGCTTTCAGGGAAACGTCAGCTCAGCCATCTAAGCCTATGACGTTGCAACATCGGGCAGTGACAGATAATATGTTCAACTGTTTCTGGTTCCTCTTCATCCCCGCACATCCTACAAAAATCTGGCGGTCTACTCTGTAATTCGAAACGAAAGAAAAGTATTTCAGCAATTTTCGAATAATTCGAAAATCAATTTTTCTGAAGTGTAATGGCTACATCCACGTGTCGGTGGCATATTATTGACATGTGTATATATGTACATTGTACATATATGTGTACATATCGTTACCTTAATATACAAGGCCCCTAACTAATTAATAATTTTTTGAAATCGATTTTTTTGTATATTTCGATAGAAGAACATCTAATGTATCTAAAAATGCAAAAATGTCGATATCTAAAAAATAATTAATTAGGGCCTTTCTATATTATAGTAACGATATGTATGTGTGTATATGAATATTGCTCTTTTATTTCAACATAGTGATAACTGGAAAAAAGTTAATTTTACAGAGAATGACTTCAAAGTTTTCAATTTGCGTACAGCTCAATGAAGATTAAAACAAAATTTTCTTCTCCCAAGATAACATACTTACTATATGGCTACTGTGTTTTATTAACTCTAAAATAAAAAATTTCGATTTATGACTATGTTGCATTAAAGGAAAGGATGTGTGCATATGTTTGTATATTTATAAGTTTCGTACATCAAGTTTCATTGCACTATTAAATCATTAAATACGTTGTGCTGGAAGGAAGTCCTGTGCAGTCTACAAAATATGAAGTCCTTAAGTATGACAGACGTATGCAAAATCAATTATTCATAAAATTATTATTTGAATTTGCTATGATTACACTTGATTTCTTCAATGCAGGATTATTTTTGAAGAAAAACTTGTTACAAAATGTCACTCTTTCAAGCAGCGGTTATATTTTGGTGTTTAGTGAATAATATTCAATGTGGTGATTTAAATATTTGTAAGTTCGGGAAAATTAATATATACTATTTATTATATGCAAAGTATTTGATTTGAAAGAAGCTTTTAAAGTGAATTTAAAAATTAAAAATTGCTAAATTCATAAAAAAGTAAAACGCAACGGTAAGCGTTTATAAATTTTGCATTTATTTTGTTTTTGTAATTTAAATTTTTCCATAAAAAATTTGTCAAAGCTTGGCATTGCGTTTTGCAGAATTAGCCCCTAAATAAAATCAGTAAATCCTTTGTTAAGGCCCGGTACGTGGTTTTTACGCAATTTCACGGTTTGTAAATTTACATTTATTTCTACACGGGAAAATAATCGTGTAAATCGAAATCGTGAAATCAATTTGCGAAAAATAAGAAATGTTAAGAATTTCGTGACCAATTAATTTTATGAACATTAATTTTTGTTTCAGTTGACGGAGAATATGCCTGTAATAGACAATAAATTTAAAAAATTCTGTGTAATTTTCTTTTGGAAGTCCGTAATAGCAAACGGAAATTTCTTTAAGAAATTTACCAGCCTGGATTTTCGAAATTTGGTAACCTGAATTTCCGTAGGAACTCCGTACCAACCTTCAAATCGTAAACAATTTTCAAATGATTATTGAATAGTACAAAAACAACAAAGTTATACTTTGTTAATCTTTCTTCAACCTTTTACGGAAACAATCGCCTTTTAATCTCGAAATGCTCAATGGACGATGATTAAAATTTATTGTTATTATTTTTGTTTAAGAATAAAAAACTGAAATTAAAAACATATTTTTCCAGTTCAAAAATTAAAATTCTAACCATGATGAGCATTTTGCGACTCTCTGTATGAATCATATAATAATTACATGGCTGAGTATTTCACGAGTTGTAAAATAATACCAACATGAGTTTATGAGTCTTACGGGATTTACACTATGACTTTTTACTGTGACTTTTCTAGAGTTTATTGACAAACGGGGTACAAAGGCAATCAAAGGGGTAGCAACACAAAAGAGAATTGAAGAAAAATGCAGGAGAAAAAGTCATCGTGTAAATCCCGTATCTCATACAATTCTTAACATGATTAATGAGACTCATTGAGATAATATCTATACACATTTCATACGATTCCCTCTACGATTAATATAAGAGTCTTTCGCTGTGTTGTGGAAGAATCTCACGAAAATAAAATCAGCTCGTGTAACAGTTCTCGACGATCTCGTCGACGATCAAAAACGCTCTTCATGAGATTTTCAGTAGGCTCTTCCTGAAAAACCAAAACCTTAGGAATTGAGTTTTTCGCGTTAGCACAAAATTCTATTACAAACAATTTAAACAGCGTTTATATTATCTTCTTTATTAGTATTTTGGGTAGATCCTGTGCAAAATGATATATATTCCGATATCGCTGCTACTCTGAAAGAAGTGGAAAACTTACGTTTGGACACAAAAATAACAGATGCGGTGTTAGTAGTGGAGCCTGAAGGAGATGACGACGATCAAGTAGAAGAAACCAGCTTTAGGAATATGAAAACTTGTAAGATGAATCTTGGTTGTGTATCACAAAAATATTTAGTAAATTTTGGTATATATCTTATTTTAAGTCTGTGAAATTCTATCAGCTTTAGAAGTATCAGTAATTTTGGATTTCACTTATTATCCATGGCAACAAGGTTTGGATTTTGTTCAATCGCATAATATACCTTATTTACGAGTAGATCGTATGCTCAAGCCGTTTTTACAAGCTTTAAGCGAATTTCTTATACAAAAGTCAGGCAACGATGTGGTTCTTATATTGCAAAACGAACAAGATAGAATGGAGGCACTTTTGCAAGTTGTTGAGGGCTTTCCTTTTCGTACTTTAATAATGAGCGCTGGCGATATCTATGTGGATTTTGTTCAACGTATAAAGGAGTTGCGACCCAGTCCCTCCTACTATGCGATATTTGCCCGGGGAAGAAATATGAATACAATCTATGAAAAGGTAAATAACTGTCATCAATATTCTGTAAACCAAGAATAGGGACTAGTGATCATTCTTATACAAATATGTAGTTATATGTAGTTCTTAAATTACATTTAAACATTTAAAAATAGCTCTCTAAAGGTAATGTATTTTTGCGCAATCCCGAATGGCACTTGATATATTTGGATACCGAAGATCGTGCTTTTAAATATGAACAACAACTAGAGAAAGCCAATAAATTCGTTTTAAGTGCCATATCGATTTGTAACTCCATGCAAATGAAAGATGTCTATTGCTTAAGTGATTTCACGGTGAGCCGAGTAACAAAAAGTTGCAAATTTGCGAAATAGTTTTATATGAATATGTGTATTTTCCTATTAAAGCTGCAACGTGCCTTGCTGCTAGATATATTTCGCAGTTTAATTGGTATCAGACAAACAAATTTTAATTGGTTGAAACCTTTGGCCATTGAGTGTAATAGCACTCGGGAAGAAACCGATCGCTTTGCAGAAAATTTCGAAATTCTAGAACATTTTGGATTAACGAATTTCACTAGTTTTGCTACCTCAAATCCCAACACTGAATTCGAGAATGAAATGGATGCAGTACCGGCTATTGCATACAATGTAAATATTTCAATAAGTCTTTATTCCAGTGAACATGAGACACAGACCGATTTGGCTGAGTGGCGTAAAGGAGAATTGACAAGGATAAATGAAACTATAAGTGCAGCAAAAAGATTTTTTCGTATTGGCACAACAGAGGTAAATAATGACCCTAATGATGAACAGCTTATAACTGTGAAATAAATAACCCATTTTGTAGGCCATCCCCTGGAGCTATTACCGTCGCGATCCGAAAACTGGTAACAAAATCTTAGACTCCAATAACAAAACCATTTGGGAAGGTTTTTGTATTGATTTCATTAAAACCTTGTCGGAGAAATTAAACTTTGATTATGAACTAATTGATCCGATAAAAGGAAAATTCGGTAAACGTGATCTTGCTACCGGCAATTGGGATGGTATTGTTGGCGATTTGGTAAGTGGCGAAACGGATTTTGCAGTAACAGCCTTAAAAATGTACTCGGAAAGAGAAGAAGTTATTGATTTTATTGCACCATATTTTGAACAAACTGGCATATCGATCGTAATGCGTAAACCGGTTAGACAAACATCGCTTTTTAAATTTATGACCGTTCTTCGAGTTGAGGTTTGGTTGAGCATAATTGCTGCACTGGTTGCCACCGCTGTAATGATCTGGGTAATGGATAAATATTCACCATACAGTTCGAGAAATAATAAAGAAGCCTATCCGTATCCGTGCAGGTATGTAAACGTTTATTAAATTATTCTTAAAATTTTACATTTGTATCAACTATTCATTGAGAGCATAAAGATACGTAAGTTTTTCAGATCACTTATGGGTATAAATAACAGGCTCTCCTTTATGGTAGACGGCTTTTCTACACGAAAAGTTTACTTTTCAAAGTCTCGAGTTTGTAGGAGAGAAGATAGAAGAGCTCTCTTTTTTCTTTCTATTTCCCAGTGTTACCATATGTGAAGATTTATCTTATTTTTGAAGTTTTTAGACATGTTAAAACGACAAAAAAGATTTCTTATCTAAAAATAAGATTTTTAAAAATTTTACTTTTGGCACTTTTAATATATTATTGAGGGATTTTTTGACTAATCTACTTACAAATTTTCTGATTTGCTTCATAATGATCTTACACATATTCTATACAGTAAATATTTTGTTTTATTTGGCTTTACTTCTAATAGTTCACAAGAAACAAAATAAATTTTAACTCATTTTCATTCAATAAAATAACAAACAAAAAAATTTTGGTAACAAAAAAAGATTTTTTTTGCTCGACTTGAAGATTTTTGAAAAATAAATATGGCAACACTACTTCTACCCTACAAACTTAAGACTTTTCAAAGTAAGTTTTATGTGTGGAAAAGCCGTCTTAACTGATAGTAGGAAGAGATAGTACAATCACAGATATATATTGAAGTTATTGTTAGATAAAGGATGGTCAAATTTGAGGTTAGGAAGTAAATTGGCTGTCAAATGATGAATTGAGCTGTCATCTTTAGACATTTATTTAGTAAAAACTTGGAAAATTTTAACCATGGAATGCTACATTCTTGAACAAAGAATTCTAATTGTGAAATTTTGTGAATTTTAATTTTAAAGACCGGTTTACGTGAACAACCCAGAAACAACTGGTGCTCTGACAGATGAAATTCGGCAATGCATTGACGAGATGAGCGAATTATGGTTCCAAATTTTGTGAAAGGAGCGGATGTCTGCCAAGTTAAGTTCGCCCGACATCACATTCCATTTTTAATTCCTATATTACTACTTTACATTGGGTATCAATAAAACTATATTTTTCAAAAAAAAAAGTAAATTTTTAAGCTACACTTTTTAAAGAATAGAAGCTTGATTAATTTTTAAGTTCTTTTTTTACAATTAGCTTATTGAGAGCTTTCTTAATTTTATATCCCCGTTGGAGCGCCTCTTATGTTAAGTAGGCGTATTATTTTAAGCTATGTAGCTATCTTATTAGTAATTTTACTTCGCCAACACTTCGTTAGCATGTACACTAATGTATGTCAGAAAATTTGGGAAGATGATATGACTGGGTCTGGTCAGGGATCGAAGACCGTCATTTGCTTTAGAATCAACACACTAGATAGTTCAGTAATCAGCACCCCGTCTCAGGGATGTAGAGCAGCAGATGACGGTTTGAAAGGCGCGTTGACCGGTCACTGCTCGGTCAGAGCAAGAAACAGCATTTGTGAGACTGGCACTCCAGATTTTTGTAGGATGTCCGGGAATTTAGAGGAGCCAGAAGCTGCAACACCATAAGCTTAGATGGCTGAGCAGACGTTTCCATGAGAGCATTAGTGATATTGCAAAGTGTAAACTGGAGGATATCAAGGTCTTCATCATAGGAATCCAGGTGCTTAATGACATATAATAGGTATTCTTCTGTTTACAATTGGGTGTTAAATTTGTATTAACGTGTACTAATAGAAGGGAATCACAATGGACCCAACTGGGTCTCCGAATGGAGGTGTGCTGCAAGCCCACCCTTCCTAACCTAACATAACCTGGAACTTTTGATTCCCTGGTTTGGAATCATATATCAATATAGTCTATACTGGTCATATATCCAAATAAAAGGTTCTTTCGTAGCTTTTCTAGTACATCTAATGCAAATCGATGCAATATAGTTCTTATGCCTTAGAGAATGAAAGCATTTTCCATTAAGATGAAGGACCTCAGACGTATTAGTTTGACTGCCTACCTTTCTTCATTCGAAAGTCTCTAGAGAGCCTGTTAGACGTTCGTATCAGAATAGTTATATACAACATATTTATACCAAATACGTCCAATCCAATCTTGTCCATGAATGTTTAACATCATTAGAGAAATCTAGGTTCAATAGCAAGAACCCTGTGACCTCGTATCGATGGACGCAAAACTCTGTAATCTCTTGAATTTTTAACAATAGAACACAGCGTTTTTCTTGCCTACCCTAAAAGGCTGGACCTCTCTTAGAATAAATACTGCTCCACTTGTCTCGTTTTCCGGGCAAGGAACTGTATGTATCTACATAACGTAAATTTTTTTGAATCTCTGCAGAGAATTTACCTTACGCGAAAGTTTCTGGTTTGCTTTAACTTCGTTTACACCGCAGGGTGGTGGTGAAGCGCCCAAGGCTGTTTCGGGGCGTATATTGGTTGCAGCATATTGGCTATTTGTAGTGCTAATGTTGGCCACGTTTACAGCTAATTTGGCAGCCTTTCTAACGGTTGAAAGAATGCAGACACCGGTACAATCTCTCGAACAGTTGGCTAGACAATCGCGTATAAACTATACTGTTGTAGAGGGTTCGGGTACTCATCAATATTTTATTAATATGAAATTTGCAGAGGATACTCTCTATCGCATGTGGAAGGAATTGGCTCTTAATTCCTCAAGGGATTTCCATAAATTCCGGTAATTTGAAAAGTTTTATTAGTTTTTAAAAAAATATTTACTTAAATATGTACACATGTTGTTTCTAAAGTATTTGGGATTATCCCATAAAAGAGCAGTATGGTCACATATTACTAGCCATTAACGGCTCTATGCCAGTAAAGGACGCTGAGGAGGGATTTCGACAAGTAAATGAACATGAAAATGCTGATTTTGCTTTTATACACGATTCATCGGAAATTAAATATGAAATTACTAAAAATTGTAATCTTACTGAAGTGGGTGAGGTATTCGCTGAGCAACCTTATGCAATGGCAGTGCAACAAGGATCACATTTGGCGGTAAAATTTATTTGTTTTTCGTCGTTATGCAAATAACTATACTTATAACATAACTTTGTTCTTTTAGGATGAACTAAGTTATGCTTTGTTGGAATTACAAAAGGATCGTTATTTTGAAGAGCTAAAAGCTAAATATTGGAATCATTCTCGTGCAAATTGTCCACTTTCAGAGGAGCAGGAAGGTATTACCCTAGAAAGTTTGGGTGGTGTCTTCATTGCGACACTCTTTGGCCTGGGTCTGGCAATGGTAACTTTGGCCTTGGAGGTGTTTTATTATAAGAAAAAAGTATCAAAAAAACCTTTAACAAGTTCAATTACACAAGTTAAGCCTATGGAACCTTTAAAAGGCACAAGCGCATGGCATACAGATAAGGAGAAGAAAAATATTACACCTCCGCCTTCATTTGAAACTGCAACATTTAGGGGACGGAAAATACCCGATAGTATAACTTTGGGCTCAGAATTTAAGCCAAATCGTTTGGGATTACAAGCACGTCGTCGTTTAAATAGCACAGGCACTTTCGAGGATACCGAGTTACCCGAATATGTCGAATAAATTACATTGTAAGGAATACATACATACTTAAAAGATTGGATGTTTGGATGATTGTCACCTCATAAAGAACAGCTGAAAGGATGTTAATGAAATGAAGTATTACATAAAAATTTAAAAAAATGCGTGTTTAAACTTTTATTTGAACAAATGAGAAGCTCAACAACAAATAACAAAGTTGAAACAAGAACTCAATAATCAACACGTTTTTTATTTTCTTATACCCCTTTTAGACCAAAAGGGTTATTACTTTACCATTGCTACATTGGCTGACTTTCTTTCAGCTTCAAATTGTAGTTGTAACACCCCTTTTACACATGGAAAGTTTACTTTGCAAAATCTTAATTCAGCTGTGTGAAAGACAGAGGTAAGAATACTTTCTTTTTCTGTCACTCTCCCAGCTGAATTAAGACTTAGCAAAGTAAACTTTCCGTGTGTAAAAGGGGTATTACTAAGAAAATAAAAATCTGGGACTATTAGTGCGCTAAAAGATTTTAAACTTAAATTATCATTCTCTTTATTATGTTTGTTCTGCAAAAAACATCAGTTATTAAAATTTCGATACGAAACGTGGAATATTGAAGCCTATTCCATCACGAATGCGGTAATTTCGCCCCTGATAACATTGTCAGGGAAGGGTGTCAGGAAGGTGTATGTATACTTTACAGTGGCCGCTAGGATTTTTATATCCTGACAAAATTTTGTTTCTGAGCTTGGCAAATAAATAAATAAAATAAATAAACTAATTTTAGCTATGTTACAATAGCTTATCAGCAAGTTTTAATGTTTTAATTATAATTAATCACGCGTGAGTGCGTGAGCGTGCGTGAGCTATTTTTAATAATCACGCACGAATTCTCACGCTCTCACGATTCCTTTTCAACCCAAAAGTGATAAGCTGTAAACCACTCGTGCGTGATTAAGAATATTTGGTTCGTGAGCGTGCGTGATCGTGAAAATGTTCAATATAATTCGTGCGTGAAAGTGCGTGAATAAATTATTTTTCTGCGTGAGCGTGCGTGTCGTGAGTCAAAAACGCTCACGTGCACATCTCTATAATACATATGTACATATATAGTTGTTATTTACGAAAATATAGGATTGTGACAATTGATAAAATAATTGTCAATGTAGAACGTCATCAATTTTTTTCTGTACTATACACAGAAACCCTATTAGTGCCTAAAATTTACAACTGAACTGCGGTTGATTCATTCACAGATGATTATTTCTATAGAAGAATTTTTTTTATTTACTTATTGTTCGCCAATAAAAAAATTAAAGAAATTATAAAAATAAATAAGTTAGCAACAATATAAAGTGTTAATTATTTGTCAAGTTGTGTAAAATATTATTTAAAAGATGGTAGACAACCAGGAAAAGGCCTCACAATTGATGGCTGAGGCCGAGAAAAAGCTGACTCAACAAAAGGGTTTCTTCAGTGCGCTATTTGGGTAAGGATCAAAGTACTATAACAAAGAGCAACACTTAGCATGGAGATGATTAAATATTTCTTACACATAAATAACATTGTTGTTATATTTTGCAACACTTTGGCTACTACTGATGTTTAATTCTTGTAGGACCCCGCCAAAATTCAATCTGTTATGAAAGAAATTTGTTTGTAAAGCCAAATTGGAAATTTTTATTAATTACATACTTCTACAAGGAAAACATAACAACACTGTTATATTAGAAAGGCTTTTGTAAATCTTGCCCGCTGGTTTAATCTGTCCAGCTGTTATATAATAATTCACTGACTTGCGTAGCTACAGTGAAGCGTAGTCGCGCAGCACTAATCTTTTGCGGCACGATAGGAAAAATCCAATCCAATCTTAATGTTAAATAGTATATATAATGTCAGTGCAGGTCACTTGCAGCCGAAAATGGGAATCTTGGTAATTGTATGATTATTGAATCGCAAGTTATTCCGCTTGCATATAAAAAACTTTTAAGTTACACCCATTTCGGGTATATAACGAAAAATAGTCGGTGTAAAATATAAATATTGGGGTTCTACTCAGTAATTCGAAATGAAAGCAAATGCTTTCGTTATGCAATGTTAATAAAATTCAAATTCGAAAGCATTTTCTTTCGTTTCGAATTACATAGTAGACCCCCAGGGTAGACCAGACCCCTTTTTTCTAACTAAAAACATTCAGAGTAAAAATTTGTTTTTAAATTTAGTAATAAGTTTGGTCCACACATTAAGTTCGAAATAAATTTTAAATTTACGAGCTGATGGCAAGGAATTTTTATATTAGAGCTCTATATTGTAATATCCTTTTCACTTTGCAGTGGTTCTAACCAGGTCGAAGAAGCCATTGAACTATACCAACGTGCCGGTAATATGTTTAAAATGAGCAAAAATTGGACTAAAGCTGGAGAATGCTTTTGCGAAGCAGCAAATTTACATGCCCGCAATGGCAGCCGTCACGATGCAGGCATAGGTTATTCCGACGCCTCAAATTGTTATAAAAAGGTAATTTTTATTATCAACAGCAATTTCGATTGTTATATCCTTCTGGTCCTGCAAACTTTACATTTAATTTTTTAAATATAAATAAGGTTGATGTTGAAAAAGCAGTTGAATGCTTATTAAAATCAATTGATATTTATACTGACATGGGTCGTTTCACTATGGCGGCAAAATATCACCAAAGTATCGCCGAAATGTATGAAAGTGATCCCAATACTTTAAGCAAAACAATACAACATTACGAACAGGCAGCTGATTATTTTAAAGGCGAAGAATCGGTTAGTTCTGCTAACAAATGTATGCTCAAAGTAGCACAATATGCTGCACAAATGGAAGATTATGAAAAGGCTATTTCTATATACGAACAGGTATAATGTAAAATTATAATAAAAATGAGAAAGAAACTTTTCTAGAAAAAAAATAATGTGATCTAAGCACAGGTGGCTGCCACTTCCTTGGAAAGTTCATTGCTAAAATACAGTGCTGCAGATTATTTCTTTAGAGCCGCTTTATGCCATTTAAGTATTGATTTACTTAATGCTCAACATGCTATTGAGAAATACTCCAATCAATATCCAGCATTCCAAGACTCAAGAGAATATAAATTAATAAAGGTACGTACACCTGCTAAAATTTTATATTAATTAGAAAAAATAATAAAATTTCTTGCAGGTTCTTTGTGAGCATTTGGAAGATCAAAATATTGATGGATTTACAGAGGCGATTAAAAACTATGACAGCGTCTCGCGTTTAGATCAGTGGTATACTACAATACTATTACGCATTAAAAAAGCTGCTGACGAAAATCCGGATCTGCGGTAAAATATTTTCTGCTGGGAGTTATTGTGTCTTGTTTAATATACTAATACATATGAGAAATATTACACGTTTTTTTTTTGTATTATGAAATAAATTTGATTAATTTTTACATACATACGTACATATTATAAATATAGTAAGGAAAACTAGAATTAGCTAGTTTTCATATACATAGTTGAAATATACTAATTTCCAAAGCCACAAAAAATATATGAATTTATTTTACTTAAAAATTACTATAAATAAAGAATTATTTGAAGTTATTTATTGAAGGGGGTATCATTTTGATGAAAGCACTGAACCCGTTGTGTAGTAGTAAACTTCGAAATATTAAGCATATAATAGTTTCATAGCTTAATATGATTTTTTAAAATAAATCAGTGGTCATTTATTGAGTACAAAACAAAACAAAGCAGAAACCTAACGGGTATTGTCCTGAACCTGTGTTGGAAATTTCAGCTCCATAGCTCTTACAGTTCCAAAGATCATGCGTTACTAACAAACAAAGGATTTTACATACATACATACCACGTAACTAAGAAAAAAATTCAATTGCATTTTAAATTAATTATTGGCTATTACATTGAAATACATATCCCTACAAATCTTCAAGCCCTTATCATAAAAATTAGCCGAATTAAAAATATAAATACAGAAACTACTTCAGTCCCTTGAATAATTTCGTTTAGTTTATTCTCTCTCCTATAAAATATAAAAGTGTTAAGTAGTTAAATGATTTTGAATTACAGATGAGTTGTGTCCAACAGCTCTTTTTGAACTAGTTTGTGAGAGTTCGAATCCAAAGTTATTTCAAACCCATTCAATTTACATTGATGTTTTAGAGTCTAAAATGTAGACCTGACTTGTGTCCAACAGAACGAACTAGTTCAAAAAGAGCTGGTGGACACAAGTCTATGCATGTATATGTATATAAGAGGTGTATTTGATTGAGAGTAAATTTTGTAACATGATTTAATTAAAAATTTTAGTGAGAAAAATGATATTCAAAATTAAAACTACATTTAAAAGTGTAAAATAAGGTTGAAGCTTTATGCATAACAAAAAACTGGCATGAAGTCGGTTAGCATAAGTGACAAAATTGAATTAGATGCTAACGAGTTCCTCCATACAATTTGACTCTAAAAATCGGCACATCATGTAGGTACATAGTTTTAACCCACTATGAAATTCTAGCGAAATTTTTATTGTAAAATTGTATAGCAAAACTTGTTAAGATAATGATTAATTTTGCTACTTATGCTTCCTTCATGCATTAGACTGCTGGAATTTGTACCCACGTTAGAATTATTTGAGCACATACCTATGCAAGGAGTAAAAATTTATTTGTAACACGTACATATATATTGTTGCATTTTGTGGAAATATGTGACCAATTTTCGCTGGGGTATCTATCTAAATATTCTGCAAACAAATTGTTCATTGTTTTTTGCTTCATATCACACATAAATTAACAACGAAATAGGTACGAGGAAAGTTTTTTCTAATCAATTTATTTATGTCCATACGAAATTTTTAACACGTTTATACACATTTTTATTAGATATATTACATTCACTTCATTTATTCTTAACTTTTTATGAGTTGAAAATTTACACAGTTCTTACGTATGAACTTTTATACCATTCCCGCCATTTTTTATGTCAGTGCACTGAAGAACGCAATCAAAAGCTGTTACTTACTACTCATATCATTCTGAAGCAGCCTGTTTTCTCACATTAACACTCACATCTCTAGTTCTTATGATTATATCATTTCTGACATTTCCATTCAACAACAGTAAGAATTTCTGTACAAAACAGAATAAACGATATTTTATAACGTCGCGCATTGATAATAAAATTAAGTGGAAATAAAAGCAATTAAAAGAAAATTCCTCTACAGGGAAGTTTCTTCAAACAAAAATAAAATATATATTTGCAAAAAAGAATGAAAATCGTAACAAAAGTAAGTGAAGGATTTCGTGTTATCAATAGCTGGAAAACTTTCAACAAGAAAGGACGTCGTCTAGTGTTTTCTCGCAATTTTTTTTTCTCGTACAGGTTTAAGGAAAAAAATTTTTGTACTGCTTTTAGATTTGCAATTTGTGCGTAAGCGTGTGTGGGTAACAAAATAAAGTAAAATGTGTAAAAATTAGATACAAGTGTTTTTAATGTTCAAAAAAATAAATATCTTAAGCAAAAGCAGAATATCGCTAGTAAAAATGTTTTCTTTATTAATAAAATTTTTATAAAAAGAAGTGTTAATATAAATGATAACTACAATTGCATCTGTAAAATATAGTGGTGAAGTGTGTGTATGCCATTCTGGTTTTATCTAATACTGCTATTAAGTGCTTTGTGTTGTTTGTTGTTGGCTAAATGAATTCATAATTGTTAATGGGAAATTAACAAAAAATATGCATTAAAAAATATTTATAATAGAAAAATAAAAATATAAAAACGTAACAAAAAGGCACCCTCTTAACTAATCTTGGAATCCCCCTTTCCCATAAAATTGAATTTCCTTATCTACTCTAATCATGGCTAATAACAGTTCAGGCTCAAGTATCGGTTCCTCAGCTGCTGCATCGGGTGTTGCCACTATGCCGGGTGTAACTGGCATTGTGGCGGCTTCTTTAAACAATTCCTCCAATTGTGATTTATGGCGTGAATGTGTCGATTGGCTTACGCGCTGCCAAATAATACAGCCAGATCATATGGCTAATGCTCCCACTTCGGAAATACGTGTTTTAGCCTTGACTTTACGCGATGGAGTGTTATTATGTAATTTGGTAATGCATTTGGATCCCAGCTGTATGGATGCCAGCCAAATGAATAGGCGACCACAAATGGCCCAGGTATGTTGAATTACGAGTATTTTTTGTAACTCCAATAACAAAATCCTACAAAACATATTTTTAACAAACTCAAATCATAGAATTGAAAATCGAATAATTGCGAGAAAATTATTGCCTATTTATGTATGAAGGCATGCATATGTACATATGTATATACGTCTGTATCAGTCCTGTAAAATGAACATTATGAGACATTCTTATTAAATTTTGCAAACTTTGGATTCAAAGTCTAGCTAGTAAAATTTTTTCTTTAAGACTTATGTATGTATATAAAAAACTTGATACCTACTATACTTAGTCCTAATTTACACAATGCAAGTCTTATTGCTAAGCTGATTAGTTTGTTAGGAGAGATAGTGACTCGGCGAACAGAAAAGTTTCTTTTCCCTCGTCCCTCTCTCATAACAAACACTGAAAATTTATATTGAAAACAATAACAAAATATGCAAACTCGTTTTTGTTTTCAATAAAAATTGTAAATCGAAATATTTCTTTCGACATCGCGAAACAGTCACATAAGCTTAAATTAAATATGACATAGCCATAACCATAACCAAACCAAAATTCAATTGGTTTCTATGGTGAGTGTTATGGCGTTATGGCGAGTCACGTATAATCGAATACAGTGTTGCCCATTAGTTTGGTTCGAACGGCTGCTCTCTATGGCTATGGTAATGTCACGTCTGATTGAGCCTATAGTTCTATTTCATAAATGTTTATTTTTAAAATGGAATTGTGTCGTGTTTGTTTTTGGTGCACTTCCTATACCGATGTATAGGTCGATTGCAGCTCCCAAAGGAAGATATTACTTGTGGAATACTCTGTCCCTTTTCGAAAAAAAAATAAACTTTACGCATTTATACACAAAACTCCTACTGATTATAAACGACAAAAAGACAGAATAAAATGATAAACAACTATATACTCGTACAAATGTATGGGTTGGCTGAAGGAGGGGAAAAATATTTCTTAATTCTTTAAGAAAATCGTGACACATTAACCTCTTTTAATTATTATGCGGAAATGGGGCAAAGATACAATATTTGTGGTATAAAAAACGTACGCACAAAAGCAGAATAAATTACGAGCCATGTACTTATCCACATAAATAAATAGATATATATATATATATTGCCATACACATTTTACAAAGGAGAAATACAGACTGGCAGTATTCATAAAAAATCAAATTTATTCATGTAACTTTAGTGAAACAAATTGAGACATACATATGTATGTATATATGTAGTATGTATGCATGTGTATAGATACTAGTAATAAACTCTGACATGTTTTTGAAAAAAAAAAATGGTAGAACTTTTGTGTTAAATTATATTTTTATAGTTGGTTTAGAAAGGTCACAGTGAACTGGAGGTCAAAGCATACACAAAAATGTACAAACTTTTGTATTTTGATTTAAATAATTTTGATAAAATACTTTTCTTATACTCTTTTTGCATGTAAGCTTGTCATTCTTTCTGTATGTAATTTATTCAATATTCTCTAATTACCACTTAAAGTATGGTTGTTGTTTGTTTTCTCGTAGCATCATGGGCAACAAGTAGTGTTGTCATTCGAACAATAATTATTCGAATATTCAAAAAAAAAATTATATTTAAAATAAAAAATTAAAAATTAAAAATTATTGGATTACTTTTTGTCGAATATTCGAATATTCAAATATTCGAATAATAAGGAAATTCTATTTATTCGATATTATTATTTATATAAAAAATTTTACATTTCATAAATTTTTAAGTATTTATAATATAAATTTTATATGTCTAAACAATGAGCTCGATGTTTTCACTATTATTTTGTTATACAAATATTGCGACGAATGACTTCAATTATGATGAGAATTAGGAAAGTAGAGGACGTTTCTAAAGTAACTGATGTTTTATTAACTGATCAAAATTAACTGATCTAAAAGAGTCTATCAATAAAGTGAGAAATTGTGCCAACGTGTAATAATCGTTAACAACAATAATTTGTGAAACAAATTTTTCTACCTGTTCTTTTATTAAAAAAAAAACGATGGTCTACGAGCCAAAGAGGCGGAATATTTGCTGTTTTTAAATGATTATTTAAAAAGGAATTAATATGATACTTAAACACTTTTTTATATCAACATAGTCATGTCTCAAAAAAAATTACTTCGTATATAATTTTGTGTAAAAATTTCATATAAAAAGTTTGTACATGCAAGAGAAAATATTTAATTTGTAAACTAAAAAGTTAAAACTTATTTTCTACAAAAAAAAAAAAAAAGATTTTTTGAGTTACATATGTCTCTGTTGCAATAAAGGAGTGATATGCATAAATATTTACGTATATTAAATAATTATTTTTGTTTCGCTTTCAATTTGTTTTTCTTGTGCAATGAATTGTTTTTTTTTTATTTTAGTGATTTTTTTATGGGAATTGTTAAAATTTATGGGAATTGTTAAAATTTTTTAAACGCACTAATAATCCCATTCTTAATATTTTACTTATTAAGTAAAATATTTTTTTATATTAAAAATACCAGGGACCGAAAATAATTGTTATTTTTTTTATTTGAAATTAAAAGGTTACTGCAAAATGTGTTTTATTTGGTTTGGGTTATTTTTAACCATTATCGTGAGAGATATTTTATTTTGGTTGTTGTAACCAATTTAAGTGAGAAATATTTTTTTTTGGTTACGAATAACAAATTATAGCAACCAAAAAATTTTTTTGGTTACCAATAACTATTGTCTAAAGAATTTAAGTTTTTTGGTCATTGCTGCCTAAAATACGGTATTTTAGATGTAAAAGAAGCATTTGTAAGGGGTTATGCAGGATAAGAATGGGCAGTTTTATAAAGAATATTTATCAATTTCATAAATATGGTAATTGAGGTATTTAAACTAGTTATTTTGGTTTTTACTTTTCTTTTCGACAAAATGTCCAATTATGTTCAAATACGTGGCGTTTTTCTTTAGCAAATTTCTACTCAAAACATTATTTATTGCAAAAAATATAATAATTCGTAAGGGATTAAAATAATGGAAAATATGTCCGCAAAAAGGGAATAACTCGAGAATAGGCTTACAACATATATGTAAATCGAAAAAAGCTTGCGAAAATGTGAATATCTGTAAAAATATCCGTAGATTTTAAGAATCAAAAATAATCTCATGTGCAAAAGTTGCGAAAATTCGCAGATAATTGTTTTTATTAAAAAAATTAAAATTTATTTTTAAACGCTAATATTTAAAGGATGCAAGGAATGCAAACAACTTGAAAAATTCGCAAAAATTACGAAAATTCTCAAAAACTTGGTAACATCAAAAATATATCCAAGTCTGATACTTATTAAAAATAGTAAAACTGCAACAAAACAAAGAATTGTGAATAATCACTTTTACTGCAAAAATTGCCAAAATTATAAAAATTCGCACCAAATTTCTAACATCAAATAGTAGATGGATTAAAAATAGGTAAAATGGTAAAATGGCAAGATTTGGCTTAAAATCACTCTTATCGCGAAAATTTGGCACAAAATTGCAAACAAGCCCGAAATTGTTTAGGTGAAATTATGAGGAATGCCAAAAAATAGGGAAAATTTGCAATCAAATTAAAATTAAAAATTAAAGTTATGCACGAGAGCAATAATTTTTATTTAAAACTAGCTACACCCGGTGTGCTTCGCTACCCCCATCGTGATATCGAATGATGTAAATATTTTGTAAATAAAACGAAAACTCAAATTTTTTGATGCAACATTTCAAAAGTTTTAAAGTTTTGATATTGGATCATTATTAACATAGGTTTTTTGTAAATATCTTCGGAACTACATAACCGCTTTAAGAGTTTGATATCTCGTTTTGAAAAACATGACAACAGCTTTAAAAAAAAATAAAAAATAAAAAAAGCAAAAAAAAATATATATACATATTTATATGGCATTGGTGGTGCAATATGAAAAATTGATTTTGCCACGCCCCTCCGCCCGCAGACCGAAAATAAAAAATCAGACTTCCCCGTGTCACCCGCCTGAATATTCTGAAGATTCCCTGAAAATTTCATCAAAATCGGCCCAGCCGTTTTGGAGTCCATACGTTACATACATACATACATACATACACACATCCTCTTTTATATATATACATTACCTGATTCGCAAAATTAAATGAAATTAAATAAGTCCTAAAGCCCTAAAATTTTAAAAGGGCTCGAAAAAATTTTGTTTTACATATCGGATACAGATAGAAGTCGTTCAATAATTTTCTAAAATACCGTATTTTAGGTAGTAACAACCAACAAATTTAAATTCTTTAGATAATAATTAATCGTAACCAAAAATTTTTTTGGTTGCTATAATGATTATTTGTAATCAAAAAAATATATTTCTCACTTTAATTGGTTACAATAACCAAAACGAAATATACCTTACGATAATCGTTGATTATAACCATTATTTGAATTCATCAATTTTAATGGTTAAATATAACCTTTTTGTCATTTCTCTTATAACTTATGTCCCTGAAAAATACATTGAAATTGATACATTGAAGTTTCTTAGAACAACTAGAGTTATTATGTTATAAACTTTCATTTAAACAAATGAGAAGCTTAAAACAAATAACAAAGTTGAAACAAGAACTCAATAATCAACATGTTTTTTATTTGCTTTAGTCCCTATTTACACTATGCAAGTCTTATTGCTAAGCTGATTAGTTTATTAGGAGAGAGGGACGGTCGGAAAAGAAACGTTGCTGTTCCCCTCGTCTCTCTCTCCCTGAAACTAATCAGCTTAGCAATAAGACTTGCACAGTGTGATTTGGGACTTACCATTACTACATTGGCTGACTTTTTTCAGCTTCAAATTGTAGTTGTAAAAGTATGTAAAAAGAAAATAAATGTAAATAAAAAGAACAGCTATTTAATAATAGAGTGTTGCCACACAAGTATTTTTTTGACCTGGTGCAGTCAATTTAATAATTAGTGATTTTTTTATGGGAATTGTTAAAATTTAAGTTTAAAATTTTTTAAACGCACTAATAATCACATATTAATATTTTACTTATTAAGTAAAATATTTTTTTTATATTAAAAATACATTGAAATTGATTATTTTTATAAAAAAAAGCAATGTGAGTCCGATCACAGAGGAGATGTGTAAACATCTAGTAATGAAAATTTTTTTTCAAGTTGGAAGTACTTATGCTTTTAGTATCTTTTTTTAAATTAATAATTTAAAAGTATGAAAACTTTCAATATTGTAAATACATATGAATTTGTTGGTTTTTGTTTGTTTTTAACCCCCGACTAAAAAAGGGGTGTTATAAGTTTGTAGTGTATGTCTGTGTATCTGTGTGTCTGTCCGTGTCCACGTACAGGCCAAACGGCTGAACCGATTTTCATTTAGTCTTTTCTGTTTGAAAGACGACTTGATCGAGAGAGTTCTTAGCTATGTTTGAAGACAATCGGTCCAGCCGTTTAGAAGATATAACATCTTTTCTGAAAAAAGTCGGGGGTTTTTAAAATTTTTGATTTTTGTTATATTAAACTTATTTGGTTAGTACATGGGCACACTGCAGTATATGTATATGTACTGCATTAAAAATTGCAGTAAGCAGTAAATTTACTGATTACTAAAAAAATTCAGTAAATTTTTACTGCTAATGAAATTTAATTTGCATTACCAGTAAAATCGTAGGGCCGTAATCATAATAAAATTGTAGCAAGTGGTAAAGTTTTGTCATTCCAATTTTGAAACTTTTGTATGAAAAACATTTAGCCACTTGGTAGAACTTCATTATGAATACTGAAAATTCAATGCACCTCATCATATAAAAAATCATGAAGGCAATTTATAAAAATTGTAGAAAAAAATATTAGTAATCAGTAAAAATTTACTTGTTAACATTTTTTATTGTTTTTACTGAAACTTTAGTGGTACTGCAGTGCTCATCTATGGTAAACGCCTTTACTTCTACTTTTTAATTCCTGTTGTTCATCGTTTAGTTGTTGCTGTTCTTGTTGTTGTGTACGCATTGCAATTAAAATAAATTCAGTAAAGTGCGACTTTGACTCGCGCATATTCGGTTTTGATCATTTTTTGTGATTTAGCTTTCTTCCTTTTTCAAGTTTTTTCAGTTTAAATGATTTTTTTTCAGTTTTATCGCTTTTTTCTCGTTTTGGCGTTTTTTTGTCTATTTTTGGGTTTTTTTAATTTTCGCAATATTTTTCATTTTGGCGATGTTTTTCTGTTTTTTTCATTTTGGCAATTTTTTTCTGTTTTTAGGGTTTTTTTTATTTATGCGGTTTTTTCATTTTGGCGATTTTTTCATATTGGCGATTTTTTTGTTTAAGTGTTTTTTCATTTTTGGCGATTTTTCCGGTTTTTCGCGATATATTTTAGTCCTAGAAATTTTTTTTAATTTGGTGCTTTTTTCGCTTTGGCGATTTTTTTTGCGATTTTTTTAGATTTGGCGATTTTATATTTTTTTGATTTTTTAGTTTTACCGTTTTTGAAAATTTCAAGAGTTTTGCTCTTACGGTTTCCAAGATACAGGAAGTTGTCAAAATTACAAAGTCAAAATTGCATTAACTGATGGAACACCCATTGATTTAAATTTTTTAAATTTAGTGTTAATTGTTGTAGTCTGTATAAAAATACACTAACTTTTAAAATTTCAAGTGTATATATGTATATACAATTGTATGTATGTATATTACATGGGATTTTAACATTTTTCGTTGCTCGTTTTGGAACACCTTTTAGTTTTTAACTCTCATGTATTTGTTGTTGTAGTAGCCAAATGTCTACACATTGTGTCCAAATTTCAAGTCCATAGCTCTTACGGTTCATTTTCACCCTTGGTGTACGGAAATATACAGAAAAATAACCGCCGGCAGCGCACCGTCGGCTTCGAGCCGGTCGATTTGTTTCTCTGCTTGGTATTGCTTCTTTCAAACACTAATACACTCATACATAGCTCACACCGATTTGACAATACAAAGAAATCAAAGTCAAAAGATTTTTACCCCCTAGCGTATAGATGTTTGCACATCAAAAATCAGTAATGTGAGACTTTGGCTCGCACACGGGCA
This sequence comes from Tachina grossa, assembly GCA_949987645.1. Taxonomy (NCBI): domain Eukaryota; kingdom Metazoa; phylum Arthropoda; class Insecta; order Diptera; family Tachinidae; genus Tachina; species Tachina grossa. The sequence continues at coordinate 113,311,847 of OX465277.1, forward strand.
CTACATATGAAATAATATACGAACTTTAGCCTATATAATGGAATATCTTACCTAACGTAGACATTTTTTTTTAAATTTAAAGTACTCGGTAAAATTTTTTTCGATTTTTGGGGATTTTTTTAAGTTTTGTTTTTTTTTCTTAGTTTTGTTGTTTTTCCTTTTTGTTTGCGATTTGTTTAAGTTTTAGCGATTTTTTTAGTTTTGGCGCTTTTTTCGGTTTGGCGATTTTTTTCGGGATTAAAAAATTTTTTTTGTTGATTTATATTTTTCGCGCTTCTTTTTATTTTTAGCGTTTTTGAAACTTTCAAGAGTTTGCCTTTTACGGTTTCCAAGATACATCAAGTTGGAAAAATTACATAATCAAAATATCATTAACTGATAGAATACCCTTTAATTTAGATTTTTTTTTAATTTCAATGTTAATTGGTGTAGTCTGCATATACATAAATACACTAACTTTAAAAATTGCGAGTGTCTATATACATATGTACATTGTCTGTATACTACATTAGGATTTCACCACGTTTCGTTGCAAGCTGTAGAACACATTTCAATTTTTAACTGTTATACATATATTTGTTGTTTTACATATTCTTGTTCTTACAAGAGTTCTTCTTGAGAAAACAGCCTGTGACAGGCAGACAGATAGACGGACAGACTGACATAAATAGTAGCGAAAACAATAGGGGTCCTTTTCGCTTTTGGTGCACGGAACTCTAAAAACTAAAGTAATACGTACGAATTTTTTTAAATTATTCCAACAAATATTTTTTATTCTTTATTCGAATATTTATTAAATTATTCATCTATTCGAACAATCATCAAATCATTAAATTTTATTTGAACAAATATATAATACTAAGAACAAGCAATTTCTGGAATTGATAATGTTTTTACTTGTTAATTTTTCCTTCACATGGAAAATAAACGGAAAATGTATGAAATGTTCAGCAGGTTGCGGGTGACGCGGTATGTGTATGGCCTGAACAATATGAAAATATAAACAATTAATTGCATCAATTTAAAATAAACAAAACGATTTGGTATTCAAATAAATGTTTTATTTTATTTTATTTTATTTTTTTAATTGTTGCTCGTGAAGACTAACATGTTGCATATTTTACGGTCAAATTCATTTAAAGAATTTAATTTGTTGTACAAATTAATACAAGCACGAGGGTCACACCATAAGTCAGAAAATGTTTTTATTATATACATACATATGTATATTGGTTAAAGTGCACATATTCTGATTTTCATAAGCTAAAGCGGCTTGATTATGTATATATGTATTTATTTTGTTTGCTTTACAAAATCTAAAATTTCTACCAATTTTTTATAAAAAATGTTACACCCTAACCTGACTGAGACTAAGCACGAATCATACCATACTTAGGCCCATTCGTAGGTTCATTTTGAATACTTAGTGATGATTGCACCAATTGTCCTAAATTTATCTGTAATTATTATATATGTATGTAGTTATTATTAATTCCACCCTATGATTTTTAAAATAAATAGTTAAGTTAAAATGCTACTGTTCGTTTCATTAAAAACATCGGCTTTATGTAGTTATCTATAATCATTCATCTTAAATTTTCAAAAGCTATCAAGATACATTTTTAAACAAATTTAGTAAAGTGCGACTTTGACTCGCGCACGAAGGGTTCCGTAAAGGTGTAGACCTTTCCCAGTTGTAATTCAGAAAGCGTCAAGTATAATTCAGAAAGCATCAATTGCAATTTAGATTTATCAATTTAAATTCAGAAAGCGTCACTTGTAATTTAGATTTATCAATTCAAATTCAGAAATCATCTATTGTAATTCAGAAAGTGTCAATTGTAATTCAGAAAAAGAACAAATTTTATTAAATATGAATTTATTTTAATTTTATTAAAGAAAAAAACCTATGTTTTTATAATTTTTTTTCCCTCTCAATCGCTTCTTTTCCAATAATTACTGTTCTGAAGATTGGATAAGCACTATCTTCAACAGTGGTGTATGTTTTCATACATAATTTTTCTATATAATATTTACTAAATATTTTCTGAATTACAATTGACGGTTTCTGAATTACAATTGACACTTTCTGAATTACAATTGATGCTTTCTGAATTTAAATTGATAAATGTAAATTACAAATGACGCTTTCTGAATTTAAATTGATAAATCTAAATTACAAGTGACGCTTTCTGAATTTAAATTGATAAATCTAAATTACAATTGACGCTTTCTGAATTACAGCTGGAAAAAGGTGTAGATATGTACTACTATACGAACTTTAGCCTATATAATATAGTTTTGGCGATTTTCTTCGGTTTTTTTCACTTTGGCGATTTTTTTCATTTTGCCAATATTTTGGTTTTTAGAGATTTTTTTTAATTTAATTTTAATTTTGGAATTTTTTAGTTTTAGCGTTTTTTAAAATTTCAAGAGTTTGCCTCTTACGGTTTCCAAGATACAACAAGTAGACAAAATTGCATTAACTGATAGAACACCCTTTAATTTCATTTTATTTTATATTTAAGTGTTAATTGTGTAGTGTTACACATAATTTTATGTACATATATTACATGCGATTTTAACATTTTTTGTTGCTCGTTTTGGAACACCCTGTAATTTTTAACTCATATATTTGTTGTTGTAGCAGTCAAATATCTATTGCAGGTCCGTAGCTCTTACGGTTCTCAAGAAAATATCCTGTTACGCACAGACGGACAGCGTAGCGAAAACAATAGGGGTCCTTTTGACCTTTGGTGTACGGAACCCTAAAAACTAGGCGGCTCCACTTTTGAAAATTTAAATTCATATTCAGCAACCGCAAAAACCTTTGAGTAACGATTTAAAAAAAATGTGCCCTTAATTATGAAAGTGGTCTCAGTCATGTGCATTTTTGCTTAGAAATATCAAAAAAATCTTTGAAAAACTTCAATAAATATTTAAACATAATTAAATAAATTAATATAAATCGAGACTAGAACAATTTTAAATTAAAATGCTGCTTAATATAAAAATACTTTTTCATTTGTTCAAATGTAATCTACTAAATATCTCGACAAGACCAATATATGACTTATACCACTTTCATAATTAAAGGCAAAAAAAAAACTCATCCGACATTTTGGATTTTTAATGCCAGATTCGTAATCAGCGACCACCGAAATTAGATCAATTTGCAGAAAAGTTTGTTACATCGGATTCTTTTTTATTTTTTTTATCTAAATTGTATTTTTAAGCTAATTTATGGCAAAACTAGTGCAGCTATATAGCTGCGGTTTGTTGCACTAGAATAACCGTGTTATCTACTAGATATAAGAATCAACAAAAAAGAAAAAATCTATTTTTTCGACTCTTGGGTCCCTTTTAACTTTCCCTGTCAAATATGGAATTATTTTTTGAAAGGAACGATTCACTTATAGGGTATTTACAACGTCGCAAAATCTAGCAGATTTCTAATAAAATTCAAATTCAAATTTTATTCATCCCGCCAACATATTTTTATGAAATTTTTAAACAACATAAAGAATGATATGGCGATTAATTTTGCATTTTTAACTCGAAAATCATGTTTTTATGAGTTATAACTCTTTTGCAGCAAAGGCTCGATATGTACATATGTATGTGTGTACATGCAAGGACTTTTGCCACAGCCGAAGTACATTCTGGACATTTCTTTTAACCCTTAACTGGTGTCGCTATTTCCAGTTACTTAAGGGGTAGGGGGGGGGGTCCAAATTGAACCCATTGAAGAAATGAAATATTTACTGTTCTAAACATAATTTTAATTTTTTTTATATATAATTATTTTTAACTAAACGACATTTTCTTACATAAAAATAAAAGTTTTATTAATTCATTTTGTATAAAACATAACTTTTTTCTTACATAAATAGTAACCTTTTGTTATATTATAACAAAATATATAAATGTTGGGGTCCATTTTGACCCCACGATACCAGTTAAGGGTTAATATATTATTTGTTGCGTAATAAAAAAATACGCAATGTTCTTAAATTAAAAATAGATCTGCTTTCATTTGTAAAAAACAAATTAGAAAAGCGCCAACAATATGTTAGAATGTATAATGTATGTCTATATATCGAGCCTTATTTTCGATTTAATCGTAAGCGAAAAAAATTAAATTTTTCAGATGATTTTTTTAAAATATTCAAATTTGTTTTTGTACGTAAATTGTCGCTTTCGATACAATTTTACAGCCTGTATCTTAAAAGTTATCAACAATTTTGGCATTTTGATAATTCTAAACTATGGGTAGGAGGTTCATACAATTTTAATTTCAATAAAAAAAGTCTATTTTCGATAACATGTCGCTTACGATAAAATCGAAAATAAGGCTCGACATATTTACATCATCTGTATGTAGCCGCATGTTCCAAGGCAGTTATAAATATTTTATTTGCCATTACGTTGTGAGTGGTTCTTGTGAACATTTAATAAAGCAAAATTATTTACTTACACTTTTGTTTATGAATTTACAAATACCATTTAGAAAAAATTTGTTTTGCATTTTATATCACTTTTTACAATGAAAAACACTACGAAAAAGAAGAAAATTAAAACATCTTGGGATGACAATTTGCTTAGTAACGAATTAAGCGAATTCATATATACATATGTACATATATAAATGTTTACATATGTACATATTTACGTATACTTATTCATTAATTCATCCATCTAGCCAACCATCCATCCATCCATCTCCATCCAGCTCTGTCAAATGTTTATCCTGTGTCTGTTATTAATAACGCTTGTTGATTTCATAAAACCTTCTCTCTCTCTCTCTTTCTCTCGGCAGTTGTCCTAAACCCTGAACTCGTGTGTGTTTGTCTATCCGGCCGTCTGTCTGCCTCTGGATGACTGCCTCTTTTATGCATTGTTTCTGTTATTGTTCTTGTGGTACAGTCCTGTTTGGTGTGGTGATTACGTTGATGTTTGTGGACAAAAAGACAACAAACTAAAGAATACAAATACAAGAAAAGCTTTGTTAGCTCTTGTCTTCCATAATTTGTTTTATACATTTCCTTTTTTTTTTACTTGTCCTGCTGTTGGTGGTATTACTTTCTATTGTTTATTTCTGGGTAAAAAAAATGTGCTGTTAATATATTTTGCATTTAAATTATAAAATTTTTGCCAAGGACAGAGCGCTAAAACAATGATATCATAAGCATAACCGTAATTTCTTGAACTTTTTTTCCCAATACATAATATGTTAACGTTGTTTTATTTCACCTTCGAAAAAAAAGAGGAGGTTCTCAATTTGGTTATATGTATTAATTTCATCTTTATGCATGAGATCTAAAACGAATATTTTAGATTTTAAATAAATAATCCCTTTATTAAATTGGGCAAAGATGGACCACAGAAAGGTTATATTGGGCGACTCGGAAGAAGACAAAACAAAGGTGCTGTTTAAACTAAACAAGCTCGTGCTAGGAAAGTTCACCTTTGCCTTAATGGGCATTCTAATTTACGAGGGCATTTGTATAATATATATGGATGGATGGATGGATTTGAACCATAGATAGCAATGAATGCAGGGCATGTATGTAGGACATCCAGACTAATAGAGCGCTTCCTTTGTCATTGTCCAGCTCTCGCCCAGCCGGTACCCCGTTATTTTGCTGATGACGCCTTGCCTGACATTACCCAGCTTAGAGGTACTGACTGGAAAAGTTTGAGAGAATACGTTATTATACTAAGTTCCTATAAAGATGGGGTTCGTTTTTAATTATGTGTATGTCCTCGGAAATGAGCGTAATGGCTCCTCTGTTCAACCTAACCTAACCTTATTAATTATATAAATATTAAGGTGATCGATTATTCGACATTTTCCAGAAACCGGTTTTCGAATAGCTCGAATATTTGAAATTATGAAAAAACCGGTTTCGGTTTTTAAAATTCAAGAAAAACCGGTTAACCGGCCTTATATTGGGAAAATTATTATTATGAATTTAAATTGCTTTATTAAAAAAAAGAGTTAAAGTTCATGTAAATACTATAAATAATATAAAAATTAAAGGTAAAACATAAAAATAACTTCATATACATATGTACATACATACATACATATTAAAGTCCTGCACAAGACTACTTATAAGAACAAAATAATACTGTTGGCAAGACATTTGTTTCAGTTATTGCAGTTATAGGAGTAAAGAAGAAAATACTTCGTGACGGAAGAATTTGTGATGCTTGCTTCTTCATACGCATGGGCGCGTATACAAACGTCATGCATGTACTACATACATACACACATAAGTTGTGTGTATGCTTTTATATTTTTCTGCGCACATACAAACGCACACATGCATTGACATTAGTTGTGCGCGCTTGCTTAAAAAAACCTCCGTAAGTCCCAAATCACACTATGCAAATCTCTTTGCTAAGCTGATTAGTTTGATGGGGAGAGAGACGAAGGGAACAGAAACGTTTTCTTCCCCCCCCCCCCCCCGTCTCTCCTCACAAACCAATCAGCTTAGCATAGTGTACATTTGGACTAAAACACATAATAGCTTACCATCTACATCTTACAGACACACTCAAACGTAAAATATGCCAAATAACTAGCATACACTCATCAACATTACTTCTTTTGATTGTTTGTTACGAACAAGAAGTCTTGCCGGCATCGCTTGTAAACACTCATATACACGTACACCAATAAATCCATAATGCTTCGCTTATACAACATCATTTATTATTGGTTTGGTATAATACATGCTACGACAATACATTAAAAAAACAAGACTGTTTACGCAGGTCTCTAATACAACTCAAAATTATCTAAATGGTTTTGTTTTTCCATAAACCAATTACTGAAAAAATGTCTAATGACCGCAAAAATTTCTTTTGCAACACAGTCTTCTTGAACAATATAAAATACCGTTATGTTTGTTTTTATGTTACATACTTGCGTCATTTGTACACTAACATTTTTTTGCCACTTCTGAACATCTGAATAATTTTTATTGACATCCATTGTACTTAATTCGCCTCTGCTGTACCCAAAAAAAAAAGCCTAGAACTTTTGGTATTGACGTCACCTTTCATATAAACTTTGCAGAATCAAAATCGGTTCACGCATTCCAGAGAACATCAATTACTAACACAATGCAACTTATTTTTATATATATAGATGAAAAGAGAGCTTTATATTTATATAAATAAATATATATATATATATATATATATATATATATATATATATATATATATATATATATATATACATACCTATTCAGACTTCCTTTGTTGTTGCATGTGAATTATTTCTTTCCATACATTGTTTTCCTCATCGATAGAATGATTTGGAAAATGATACTGGTGACACACAATCACCAACAATGAATGCCTTCCTTTCAAAGGGAAAAACAAAGTAAAAAATATCATAAACTTTGATGCCATAGTGATTATTTTCGTTTTCATTTTAGTCGTTGTTTTCAACATTATTCACGTAATTATTGTAGATAAATGTTTGGAAAACTTCAACTATTATCTCTTAGCTTAAAAAAAGAGAAAAAAAAACATCACAGAAAGCAAATAAAAAAAGCACTGTTTCATTAAATGTTCAACGATCCAGATTATGCTCTTGGGGTTTCTTTCAACTTTGTTCGTTTATTTCATTTGCATAATGGCTGCTCAACACTGATAAATCCGCTAGCTCCCGCATACACTTATTTTATTACATTCATTATTAACACACGTTTCGAAGTTCCAGAAAATAAGGCTTTTGTGTTACCTGTTGAAAAAAAAAGAATTATGGAAAATAAGGATACCAAGAGAAAGCACCAGGGCAGGAAACTGAAAGGGTAGCAGCATTGCCCCTGTCAACAGGCAACTGTCGTCAACTGCCAGTAAAAATTTGAACAAGCTGCGTGATTTAGCTTTTGTTTGAATATTATTACAGTATATCCCGTTTAATTGCACATCGGTTAAATACCTTTATCGCTTATTCACCCCAAATATTGGATCTCCGTTTTTTAAACTACTTTTCAAACAAAAGTCCACGCTTAATTAACCATTTTGGGTAATTACCCAGGATTATTTTACCCCAAAATGAAATTTTCCCTAAAATCTCCTCGTTTATTTGCCCAAAAACAAATAAACGCAACTCCGCAATCGAATATACATACATATCGAGAGGCTATATTCAAAATACGTCAACTCAAAAAAGCTAACTTTTCAGTAGAGCGAAAAAACTAGATAATTCGCTCATTATTGTAAAAATTAATGATGTGTCTTCCATAATATGGTTTAAATATTCTTACTAATTTATAGGTCTGCAAAAAATATTTTATTTTGCACTGGTTTGCGGAGTTTTATGAGTTAGCATATTTTGTCGGAAAAAAAATAAATTTTTTTTAATACATATATTTATTTTTTAATCAATTTGTGGAATCTTTTACTCAATATAAGAATTGAAAAGCTACAAGAAAAAACTTAAAATACCATAAAAAAATAACTTAAACCTGACTGAAAGCCTCTTCAATCTCGAAGTGGTCAGCTTTAGCATTCTCTAACTCACTTTCTAATGTAGCAGGGTCACTCCAAATTATCAATTTTGAAAGCTTATGTCATTGACTATAATCGGTACATACATAATGTTTCTGTTCGATTAACTGTTTAAAAGTTATACTATACTAATAATACTAATGTACTATTAATTTAAAAGTGACCATATCTCAAAAACTACCGATGGGATATCAAAATCTTTACCAAATTCGTGTTCAGCATGCCAAATGCAATCAATACGAGGTAGATTTTTTAAAAATTAAAATTTTTTTAAAAATATTGGAAATTTACATGGGAGAGTATTTATTTTCGCCAAAAAAAAATATAGTTTGAGATAGCAGAATAAGAAAAATTGATATAAAACGGGGAAAAAATCATTTTTTTTGATTCGAAATTTATACCACAGATGAATATAGCATAGGGGAGCTATTTGCCATCGGAAACTCATTTTGACCAATTTTGAGTTGACGTGTTTTGAATATAGGCTCTCGATATGCACCTTATGTACGAGTATTTTGTTGTTTTTGTTATTTAATAAAATATTTTTTTGAAGAAATACATAAATATATATGTACATAGGTGTATTTTACTTCAAGTTATTATGTACTACATACTACAGTGAGTTTGCATAAATGCATTTCTAAAGCAATTTAAGCGTATTCTCATAATAACCTATATAAGATAATTAAACATCTTCACTTTAATACCTTTCCCGGATAATTACTCCAAAAATCATGACATTTTTGATGAAGTAATTAACCAGGATTTACAAAAAAAAAACCATTTTGCCAAGATAAAAGTTATTTTTCAATATGAAAATGCAACTGAGCACTCAAGTGCCATTTCCATGACAAAAATCCATGAATTGCGCTATGAATTGCTCCAAATGGCTCGGCGAAAAGAGATTTAATGAAATCAACTCACAAGCAAATACCTGTTTTGATGACATCGACAAATCTAATTTTTTGGAAGAGATGAAAAATTGGAGCAACGCTGAACATAGTTAATTAAGCTCAAAGGAGACCACATTGATTTTTGTCCAAACATCTGTGCTTGATTCAAACAGTTACGGACTTATTGACCCGCCGTCGCAGTATAAAACCCTAGCTTAGGAGATGTTCCGAAAAAGATCCGTTGGCCTATAATATGTAGACGTGTCCTTACTCTGTTGTTTTCAGTACTTACTTAGGTCTTAACGAGCCATGACTGTGTGTAACGTATAGGGTTTGCAAATAATCGCAGATTTTCATAATCGCGATTACGATTAAAAAATATACGATTAATCGCGTTTATCGATTAATTGGGATTAAGCAAAAAAATATACTAGTACTGTCATAAGTAAGAAAATATACTATCATAATTGAGATATTACGACGTTGCAGTTAAATGAGTGTTATGTATGTATAGGTTTATCGAAGAAATTTTGTAGTATCAATCCACCTACATACTTAAAATAGGCAAATCATTTATTTATTTTCATTTTATTGAAATGTTTTTGTTTGGCTACCAAATGAGTGAAAAGTTAAAAACAAGTTGGACACAAAACCTTTAATTAAGGATAGACATAATCTAATTGTATTAGGTCGTACGTATTAGGTAGGCGGCAGAACTTATTTATCTTACGTGGGATGTTATACTATAAGCAGTTTAAATTGATTGCAATATGTTCTTAACATTTAGGCAATATGTACTATATATTTTATATTTAAACTTTAAATTTAAAATTTTTATGAGTTAAACTTGCGCTGTATGAAAATTGAATGATTGAATTCATTGGCGAAGCCGTTTGACATAAATTCTTTGCTTGAAAAATTGTTAAAATTTTAATCGTAATCGGGCGATTAATGGTTTCAATTACGATTACGATTACAAGGTGCGATTAATTGCGATTTCGATTACGATTACAATCGCAGTGCGAACCCTATTGACGTAGCCATAGAATATGTGTGTATGTGTTGTAAACTAAGTTCATCTGTGTATGGAAAACGCTCTCTCACTCTCTCTCACACACACTTTTTACAACACAAACACTCATTTGTATTCTATGATGACGTAGATTCCACAAAGCAGTCTTTGTCTACATATGAATTGGATTAACACAGCAATTTTTGTTGAGCTAGTAGTAGAAACGCTCCCCTCTTCATTATCTTCTCTCCCTCACGAAACTTTTTCAACACAAATTTCTACGTGTGAACCCACGTCTAAGTCATTATTTAATTATTGCAGCGGGAAACAAGGTTAAAAATTTCAACACAAAAATGCATTTTTAACATTGAAACAGCCGCAGACAGACCACTTTGAAAATAAATAATATTCTACGTGGTTTTACATACGAGTATCCATTACATCTTTAATCTCTTTTTTGTTGCACATTTTCTTTATTATTCTTTTCTCTTTCACATTGCACATAACATTATTGTATTGTTTGGGTCTGTGGTACGTTGACTGATAAACGGAAGGAAGTTGGGTTTTGCATAAAAATAGAAATGTTTATATATGTACGTACGAAATACAAACAAATAAACAAAAAAAAAAAACTGCTTAGATAACAAAACACGAAAAAGAAGCAACCAACACAAAAACAAAATTGTCGCCATTCATATTGATATGCATGCGGTCGTACATTTTATTTATTTTTTCATCTCTGTACAGCAGTGTGACCAGATCCTAAAAATTTTTGCGGCTAAATTGACTTCAAAATAAAGCTAAAATATGCTAAAAAATTATTAAAGTGCTAAAACATACTGCTAAAACTTAATATTTACCTTTTTTAATCCAATTGTTTCTTTTAAAGTTGTTATTTTTGTAATTTCTGCTTACATCGCCTTACTAATATTAAATAAAATGTATTTCCTTTGAATGAAACAGATTTTTTTTTAATAACAAATTATTTCTTGAACCTAAACTGCATTATGTATAATGAAGTTAGCATAAGTGGCAAAATGAAACATACGCTTAACGATTTTTGGCCCATAATATTATTAAATTAAAAATCACGCTAGGATTTAATAGTGGGTAAAAAGTAGATCATGCGCCGACTTTTAATGACAAGTTTTATGGAGGAACTCGTGTATAATAATAATGTTTTTAAGACTGCCGGCCTTTGGCCGATGTTAAGGACTTTCTCCACCAAGGTATTTCGTGAAACTGCGGAGCATAATAAAGATTTCTGTCTTTGCAAAGTTTCCCTGCTTAAAAACGTTTTCTAGACTGCTAGAAAATTTAACTTATTTAAATTTCGTCACTTCCCAGAAAAAATAGTAATTTGGAAGCAATAACAACAACAAGCACTAACGTAAGGCGGACTCTCTAGCAAAATAGAAAGTGATCACAAAAAATTTTGCAAGCCAGTAATTTTTGCATCTGAGTATTACTTCTTTGAAGCACTTTAGTAAGCTAAATGTGTTGATTCTAGCTGGCTCATATCAAACAAAAAAATTCCTTATTCATGCGCAACATCAAGTGATTCTGTAACATTGTATCCCTCACAAATATGCTTCTGGAAAGCAATAATTTTTGCTGGGTTATGCTAAGTAAATACTAGTTTGTCACTATACATAAAGTATTTAAAGCAAACCAAAAATATTAATTCACGGACGGTTCTTCGAGAAGAATTCGTTTCTCACTTACGTTTCGTTTATAAACAACGTCTAAAAATTGGTTTTTGTAAAATATTCTGAAGCTTTCGTCTATTCAATTTTTACGTAAAAAGTACAAAGTTTGTACAGTCTTAGGATACGGTATTTATAACATTTTAAACATTGTAACCATGAGCACCAACTTTGAAACCGATGCGCTGATTGATTGTTTGCGGTGTTCTAAATACTTGTCAACGACGTTTTGAAAGGGTATGCATTGTCAATGTTTTGTTCTGCAGTGTTATGAAACACTACACTTTGTTGGAAGGCAGTTGACGTTTTGGAAGTCAGCCTCTTTTACGTATAAGAGATATTGTTAAAAGTTATGTAGATTAATATGAAAAAATGCTAGAAAATGCTAAATAAAAAATTGAAAAATGCTAACGAAAATGCTAACTGCTAAATCGAAAATTTTGCAGCTAAATCAACAAAAAAAAAATGCTAAATTTAGCTGCAAAAATGCTAAAATGGTCACGCTGCTGTACAGTGGTTGCAAATAAAATGGTAACATATAAGATATTAAGGGAATGATATATTTACATTTGTTTAAGTACTTTCGTATCTTTGCTGCTCATTGTTTTCAAATGACGTGACTATTAACTGTTTTTATGCAGATTTTTTTAAATATGCAATAATAATCATTTATTCACTTTGCTATGAAAATACTTACATTGCACACTTGCAACACAGGAAAAACTAAATTTAGTTTTCAGTAACCAAATTCATTGAATCAGTAAATATTTTGTATGAATGCGGACCTACAAAGAAATTTGTAGATTTTGATAACAATTTTGTTAAAATTTAACAGGAAAAAAGTTTTATTTTTAGTTAACTTATTATGGCATTATATATAAACATTAACTGAAACTCAAAATATTTTCAGTAAAATGTATTAATAGGAACAGAAAAACATTTTTGCAGATTTTTTTTTTAATTTACAAACACATTTACTAAAATTTTTCGTATTATCAGAAAATAAATTAACTGTATCAATAACAATTCTTACCTATTTTTCTAAAAAAAATTGTAAAAGTTTTATTTGCCACTGCAAAAAAAGTTTGCAAAAATTAATTTAAATATTTCAGAAAAAAACTGAATCAAATAAAAGGTTCAATTATTTTTTTACTTGTTAAATAAAATGTTTTTAGATCTATGAAATAATTTGTAGAAAAAATTAAATTTTTTTTTTACAGTATATAATTAAAAATAAATTTAACTGAAAAAAAACAAATTTAAATATAAAAATAAATCTAAAAAAATTTTGTTAAAAATTTTACTTTATATAGATTGTATGAAATTTATTATTGAGGGGTTTGGCTAGATCCTATGCGCATTTCACTGTTGCGAATGCAGATCATCAGGGAACTTATACCCAAAAATTTCTTAGAACAACTAGAATTATTATGTTATAAACTTTCATTTAAAACATGAAGGGCCTGATTTAGTAAAACGCATCACTTAGCGTTGACAAATTTTGTATGTATTTTGTTTTTGTAATTTAAATTTTTTCCATATAAAATTTGTCAACGCTTGGCGTTGCGTTTTACAAAATTAGGCCCGAAGTTTTTTTAAAGATTCAATTTAAATATTAATTGAAATATAGATGTCATATAAAATTTCCAAAACTGGAAACATTTGTTTTGGAATGGTACACAAAAGTACAATGGCTGTATTGGGTGTTTGATAGTCTGGCGGGTGTGTAAATGCAGAATATCGTAATAATTATTTACAATTCTATAGTATTCTGAGTTAAGCTCTGTTAATAACACTTTTTAAATTCAATTAATATAAACATATCGTTAACTTAATACGAAAAGGCCCTAACTCATTTTTTAATATTTTACAGGAGGAGGAAAAAACTAAATAAAAAAAGATGCAATATTGATACAAAATTTTTTTAAACGCAATTTTTATTTAAAACACTTTACATAAGCACATAATATTGCGTTTAAAAAAATTTAGTATCAATATTGCATCTTTTTTTATTTAGTTTTTTGCTCCTCCTGTAAAATATTAAAAAATGAGTTAGGGCCTTTTCGTATTAAGTTAACGATATGTATATTCAATTAACATATTAATCAAAAATATTATTTTTTCTAAGCAATCACTTAAAAAAAAATCAACAATAATTTTTTCTGTGTATTTACATATTTCTGGCCTTCCTTTTGTAATTCCTTTTGTTGGCTAAATAAAGTAATAAAATGTTTAATCGTATTTGAGAGGTGAATTCATCCCACTCCTGTACATGTTTTCAATTGTTCGAAATTATACTGTACAACAATTTAATTGTTTTCCAAAATTACAGCATGGATACAAATTCCCTTAATATTTATCTTTTTTTAATTGTCTCGCAACAGAATTTGAAGAAGAAAAATGGACAGACAATCTTGAGTTGGGCTGGTTTTTGCTATTTGTGCTAAATTTTGGGCTTTGGTGTGTTCTGACACATGTATGTATGTATGTATGTATTAAAATTTTATGTAAACATTTTTGAGGTGTGTTTTTTATGACTTTTTCGAATAGAGACAAAAATTACCGTTTTGTAGGTGAGTTGGGAAATAAATACGTTCCACAGAAATATTTGCCTTAATATTTTCTACAAAGTTCCTGAACATATGAATGAGTATATACCGATATGATCTGCACGAACAGGCCAAATGGAAAAAACTTTAACCCCCCCCCTCCCCCCCCTCCTCACTCCAAAAATTACACTCCGTTGCGATCTTTCACTACTCCGACACACGTAGTTTTTTGTAGAATTATTTGATAGAACGTCTTATATTTTTAGTGTTTTACTGAATTGTAATAAAAACAGTTTGCTTATAAATAAAAACAAAAGTATATTAAAAAAAAACATGAAATTAATGTTTTATAATACCGCATTAAAAACAACAGCAATGTTTGAAAAGGCATCATTAACATTCTAATCAAATCGACCCATTCAATTTATCATTAAATAAATTCCTTTCAATTTATTTTCAAGTTGAAAAGCTCTTTTATTTCACTTCCGAGATAATATAAAATCATAGTCATTTCATAATAAATTAACATTTTAATTAATAAAATAAAATGTTAAAACAACAACTCCAATGCATGCACATACTATATTCACCATAATAATGATAATAAGTATAACAAAATAAACATAATCAACATTTTTACAAAAAAAAAAAAAAAAAAAAAAAAAAACAACAACAACACAACAACAGATAAATATGCAACTAAAGTGAATACGGAGAAAATATTAATTTCACTTTCATCGCATGTGGAAAAAAATAGAACTTTTGATGAAATGAAATAATTATGGATGGAATTTCAATGGTAATTTTTTGTTATACTTTCATATACAGTAAACTCTCGATAGCTTGCCAATCGTTAATTCGAGTCTAATGATAATTTTAACTTATTTTAATTTTTTCTGTAAAACGAAAAACTGGCATGAAGTTAGCATAAGTGGCGAAATTGTACTAAGTGTTAACGAGTTCCTCCATACAATTCGACATTAAAAATCGGCTTATAATGTTTTAACTCAATACTGAATTCTAGCGTGATTTTTAATGTAAAATTGTATGGCAAAACTCGTTAAGACCATGCTCAATTTTGCCACTTGTGCTAACTTCATGCCAGTTTTTGGTTATGCACGCTCATGCTGCTGATATTCAGAGTTTGATAAAAGGCGTAGTAACTCTTATTTATTTAATTTTTTTTTAACAAACTTTTTGTTATTTGAACTATTATTACTTTTAACTATATACTTTATTAATTTGGTTAAATATTTTCTCTTGCCTTATTATGAGTTTTAAATTATTGTAATTTCAGTGTTTTTGTTATGAAAATAAATTTTTTCCATTTTGCCATTAGTTAGTTATAAAATTTTCTAACCTGGCAAATTAATGTTTCCAGTTTTATATTTCAGTAGTAAGAGGAAAAAAACTATGTACAGTTTTTTATAAATAAAAAATAATAATAATAATTAGTTAAGATATACATACATTTATTTATTTAAACGAACGTGAAATTAAACTAACTTTAACTGGAAAAAATAGCGTCTAATGGACAGTTATAATGTGCAGATTCAATTATAGAGAAACAAATATTTTAATTGTTTTCAATTATTGGCACAATTGTTTTTTTTTTATAAGGCATATACTATGGATTTAATTGCTAGATTGTGTTGAAATAAAAACTCAATCTACACTGTACATCATAAGTATAGCTGCAGCCTTAATAAAATTTATAGGGAATTTCTAAATAGAAATGAAGAAAGTTAAAGTGTAACAAAAAATTGCATTATTGAGACCAGCTAAACTGTTCGTAATGGTGAAAGCTAAACAGGTCGCAGCAGCTGTTTAAACTCTAATTACTTTATTACTATTTAAAGCCAATAATACTCTCATTATCAATGAAAGCTTTAGCCACGGTTATTGCGCACACATGTCTCAAACATTTTTAAATAATAAATGTCAAGATTGCAAAGCACACACATTTAAGGAAAACTTTTCATTCTTACTGACGGCATTTTTTTCAACCATAAAAAACAAGAACAAAATAAAAAACCCTTTTCCTTTTTTATTCTTAATTCCGCTTAATAACACTACCACCATTGCATACATATATATTTATGTATATTGTGTGCTTTTTTGTGGATTTTCATTAGAATTATTGGTCGACCAAGTACAAATAATAAACCCTGACCTTTTTTGCTTAATGTCCGCAACGAGAAATTACAAGGACGACCTGTTTTTTATTTGTTTTTAATAAAAAATTTTTTTTTTGTTGTGAAATTGCTCAGAAATATGTTTTTATATGGATGTGCATGTATGTATATGTATGTATGTATGTATGTATGTGTGTATGTATGTATGTATGTATGTATGTATGCATTTTTACCGAATCCCTGCAGAAAGTGCGAATAGTGAAATTATAGTGTTTTACTAGTGACATTGTCAGTAGTACTACTGACCAGGTGTACCCCAGCCAATGTAATAATCTATTGACATTCAACATTAGGTTGTCATTGAAAATCCACCACTAGACTGTAGCACTACTGACTAAGTAGTTCTTTTGGGACCACATGGAGACATTGGGACCAATGATTCACTAGTAAATTTTAGGGTCTCTAGTCTACAATATCGATATATCCCCTCTCGTTGTCAATAGTAAAATTATAGTGATTTTCTAGTGACATTGTCAATAGTGCTACTGACTAGGTGTACCCCAGCCAATGTAAATGCCTATTGACACATAACATAGGGTTGTCATTCAAAATCTACCAGTAGGCTTTAGCACTATTGAGAAGGTATTTCTTTTACTCGTAGATTTTAGTGACCCTCGTCTACATATATTTTTTTAAATATTATTGCACAACATAATAAAAAAGAACAACACACTATTGACGCGTTCATTGACAATATCACCAGAAATACACTGGAACTATTGTCTCTAACGTATCTCTACTCACGCATAAAAGGAAAGTTGTCGACATTTTAACTAGTGCAATTGTCGCTCGAGAAAGAGTATTGACATAGAGACATATGGTTCTAGGCTGACTAGAGGGCTGTGTTGACTTTATATTTCATTTATATTTAAATAGTTACAGCACTTTAGTGGGCTGTGAGACCTTTTTCGAAAAATAACATTGTTTTATACCTCAAGCCAAACCACCACTTCTCAATGTAATTAAAAAAGCAATTATAATAAATTAAATATCAATGTAAAATTTAAAAAAAAGAGTACAAAAAAAATTGGAAAACATAATTCACGAGTAATGGAATTAAATACACACAAACTTACAAGTTAATAAACAATATACATACATAGATAGTTAGATAAAAATGAGTCATAGGAGTATATCCACATTTTCCAAATTTTAATATATCGAGCCTTATTTTCGATTTAATCTTAAGATGAAAGTTTTCTGGAGAAAGTTTTTTAAAAATATTCAAATATGGTTTACATACGTAAATTGTCGCTTACGACAAGATTTTACAGCCGGTATCTTAAAAGTTATCAACAATTTTAGCATTTTGATGATTCTAAACTGTGAGTGGGACCATAAAATTTTAATTACAATAAAAAAGTTAATTTTGTACTAGATGTCGCTTACGATTAAATCGAAAATACGGCTCGATATGGTGCTTAATAAATTTACATTAATATGTAATGTGAAAGTTTTAGGTTTAAATTTTGTTCCCTCGGAAATGGAAATGCAGTTTCTTTTATCTACACATTGCATTTTCCTGGCACGTACCAATAGATAAGAAGCTTTGTTTTTCAAACCTAAGGACATGTGATTTTCTTTTCCATCAAAGTAAAAAGAAAAAAAAATTTCAGCTAAGTTTCTCTTTCGTTATTTAATTTTTATTTGAACTTGAAAAATAATAAGCACAGTTTTTTATATTCGTCTTAAGGGATGCTTTTTTTTTAGCAAAACACTGTTTTCGCTTACCAAGTCGAAACAGCAAAAGAAAGTTGAATATTTTATTAAAAGTTTGTGAAAAAAGAAACACCAAAATTCAAAAAAAAAGAGAAGAAAATAGCGGTCATTGGCCAACACATCTCTTTTCTTCATGGCTGTTTTCCTATAAGCAAACATCATACTATTGGGCACCAGCCACAGACAAATTTATAATTACAATTGTCCTGTGGTTTGCCATGCCAATTGAATTATTTTGCCAATTCAGCAAAATTTTTACGAACTTGAAAATAATTTTGTTTGAAGCAACTATGAAAATCTCTTATTCGTTATTCCACTAAATTTCTTTTACAATGGTTCCCTTAATTATGAAAGTGGTCTAAGTCATATATTTCTTTTGTCAAGATATTTAGTATACTAAATAAAAAAAAATAAAATAATATTAAAAAATAAAATAAATCTATAGATTACGTTTGAACAAATCAAAAATTATTTTTATATTATGCAACACTTTAATTTAGAGTTATACGCCCTACAAGAAGACTACTAGTCAATTAACTAGTCATTTGACTAGTAGCGATAGCCGACACTTCGGTCACAGTCCCCAGTTAATTTATTAGGGGCTTGGTGAAAAAAATGACCAAAACATTTGTGTACGTGTGATTTTTTATCTCTCTCTCTCTCTTATTAATTTCACTTAATCAAAACACATATATCTTAACTGCTTACTCTGCTTCTTTTTTGCCAGTCACTGATAACATAAGCATTGGTAAACTTTGACTAGTCAATGTTTACTAGTCAATATATACGTAGAAACTGGTAAAATGTAACTTTTAAATAAATAAACCATATTGTTATTTTAATTGTTTTTTAATATAAGAAAATAGAGAAATAAGTAATACTCATATATATAATACAATTTAATATATAAAATAACGTAGGCGATGCCACTCAAGTCTTCTTCACGTTTTTCTCCAGCTTCAATACACGTTGCTTTTTGTAAATATCTAAAATTTTAAAAAGAAATACATAAATGTATAAATTAAATTACACTTTTTATTTTCTTTTGTGCAGTATTGTTGTTAACTTCACTTAACTTTCTAAGCACTTGTATAGATTTTATTTCACAGACCGAACGAATTGTATATTTTAAAATTAAATGTGATGTCTTAAAAGATTTGGCATATGTACATTGGACGTTTCACTCTAACATACATGTTAGAGAGGAGCAACTATAATTGATAAATGTGTCGAGTATATGAAATCCCTACAAGAAGACTACTAGTCAATTGACTAGTCATTTGACTAGTAGCGATAGCCGACACTTCGGTCACAGTCCCCAGTTAGTTTATTAGGGGCTTGGTGAAAAAAATTACCAAAACATTTGTGTACGTGTGAATTTTTATCTCTCTCTAACTTATTAATTTCACTTAATCAAAACACATATATCTTAACTGCTTACTCTGCTTCTTTTTTGATAACATAAGCATTGGTAAACTTTGACTAGTCAATGTTTACATAGAGACCGGTCAACTGTTACTAGTCAATGTATACGTAGAAACTGGTAAAATGTAACTTTTAAATAAATAAACATAATTTTTATTTTATTTCAATTGTTTTTTATTATAAGAAAATAGAGAAATAAGAAATATTCAATTTAATATATAAAATAACGTAGGTGGTACCACTCAAATCTTCTTCACACTTTTCTCCAGCTCCAACACATCTTGCTTTTTGTAAATATCTAAAATTTTAAAAAGAAATACATAAATTTATAAATTAAATTAATATTTTCAATTTCTTTTATTCAGTATTGTTGTTAACTTCACTTAACTTTCTTAGCACTTGTATAAATTTTATTTCACAGACCGAACGAATTGTATATTTTACAATAACATGCTATGTCTCAAAAGTTTTAGCATATATATATTAGATGTTTCACTCTAACATACATGTTAGAGAGGAACAACTATAATTGATAAATGTGTCGGTCATCTCTACCAGTCAAATGACCAGTCAATTGACTGGCAGTCATAAATTCAATGGAAAATTATTGCAAATGTATTAGTGAAAAATGTCGTTTGTGGTAGTTTCAGTCATTCATTTCTTGTAGGGATATTTATTGAAGGTTTTTAATATTTCGCAGCAAAAATCCATATGACTTAAGCCACGGTCACACTTGTCAAACATTTGCCCAAAAAAGCGTAACCACTAAATGCTAATAAAAAATCTTTCAATTCAGACAAAATTTTGTCAAGTTAAACAGTAGCCAATATTGTTGGATTCTATGACATTGTGCATTAGTTGTGTTCGAAGCTGTTTGATATGATAAACAAGTGTGTGGATCAAAACTTGTTTCATTAGTGTTTGTTGGTTACGCTTTTTTTGGGCAAATGTTTGACAAGTGTGACCGTACCTTTAGACCACTTTCATAATTCAGGGCTCAATTATCGAAATGTTTTTGTTGTGAATATGAATAATGCAATTGGTGAACACTTCAAAATTCATCGGCGGTTTCACAAATTAAATAAAAAAATTCGAGTAGCGTGAAAACTGAACGTACTTGATTAAAGTGCATTAAATTTTACATCACTATGCAAAAATAAATGTCAAATATTTAACTTTGCTTTTGTTATGACGCGTTAAAATTTAACATTGTGAGAGAAAACTGAAAGAATAAGCAGACAAAAGCTAAACATTTTTCGTAATTAAGGACCCGATCACGGCTTACAACACTTATTTGAGTGTTGTAATTTTAGTTGACTATGTTGAACTTCTTGCGATTATGGTTAAAAACATGTGTTCTTATTTGTTGTTAAAATCGTGAAAAACTTACAACTGCTCATTAGCTGCTGTCTTATTGTCGCTGGAGAAAAATTTTAATTTTAACAACATACATTGTATGTATATTTAACGGATTTTTTTTAAATTGGTTTTCTCTTGAGCTTCATCTTTTTGGCACGCAGTTTTGTATATTTATGTAAATATCTACTACATACAATCAAAATACAACTGTGTGACATACAGGTTAAAATAATAATGTGTTGTATTTCTTTGGTTGTATCCGAACTTGAAACCATCAATTTCATTACCTGTGCCTCGTTTCTGTAAGGAATGTCAGAACTTTTCGAGTCGAAAAAATTGTTATCATCCTGTGAAACACAGGGTGAGTAAGAAAAAAACTGTATTTGTTGATATTTTTTGTAAGTTTATATAAGTTTTTATGTGAGTAGCCCTGTGTTAAATAGGACAACCAATACAATTATTTAATTTTTCTCGATGCGAGAACTTCTCACAAGTTACAGAAACGGGTCACTGGATTCAGTAACTTTTATTATGATAATTGTATCGCTATAGTAAATATAACGAAAATTTATTGACATTGGTATCCGGTAAGATATTTTGACGACATTCGCCGTCGGTTGAAGTACAAAAGTGAAATATCAGCTTTCCTTTAATTCTTCTTTGAGTTTTTCGTTTATTTTTACATTTTGTGTGCAGAGATGCCACATGATATTCAATTAAATGGTGAGTAAAACACAAATGTACACTATCGTAAAATATAAATTACAGAATAATATTATCGTTACCGCAAACGAATAAATATATCGATAAATATTACGATTTTCGGTTCGCAAATCCAGGTTACTGAATCCAGGTACAGGTATTCATTCAAATGTTTTACTGAAAATCGTTACTAAAATTATTTATAGAAATGCTTCTGTTTTTAATGTTTATATTGGAAGCAGTGATGCCAATTTAGCCATTTTCTGGCTAAATTTAGCTATTTTTCATCCCATTTTGCCGGAAGAAAAGTGAATTTAGCTATTAGCTATTTTTTTTTAGCGATTTTTATTTTAATGTAGCTTTTTTTAACTATTTTTCCAAGCATGAATTTCTTTTGTGATTTTTCATAAAATTTTTATATTTGCAGCAGAGGAACACTTATTTACTACAAAAAAAAATGAAAAATACAACAGAGTAATGTGCTATTGTTTTTGCATTAATATCAATAAATACCGGTTCAAACTTGCAATTTTTATTACCACAACACATACACAAAATGTATATGTGTATTTCTACTTCAATACTCTACCACATATTAAAGAATTGCTGCAACAAAAATTGCAAGTCTAAAAGAGCTTATATGAAAGAGATGGCTAAATGGTAGCAATAAGTTTTATTACTCCGTTCTTATAATCGTTGCAATGTTGTTATAAGTTGTTGTTTAAAATTAAAAATTTTAAAAACTCCCGACTTTTTTCAGAAAAGATGTTATATCTTCTAAACGGCTGGACCGATTTTCTTCAAACATAGATAAGAACCCTCTCGATCAAGTCATCTTTCAAACAGAAAAAAAAAAACTAAATGAAAATCGGTCCAGCCGTTTGGCCTGTACGTGGGCACGGACAGACACACAGATACACAGACACACTACAAAAGCCGGGGGTTTTTAAAATTTTTAATTTTTGTTATTATTAATAAATATTAAAAATTGGTACCGTCATGGTCTAAAAAGTACATTTTAATTTCATAGTTGGTACAAAATCCAAGAAGCCATTTTCCTTCCCTGACGTGGACACGGACAGACACACAGCCACACACTACAAACTTATAACACCCCTTTTTTTAGTCGGGGCTTAAAAATGGAAAATAAATAAAAAGTATAAACAAAAATTTCGCAAGGAATGGATTAGTAACCCAAAAATTTAAAGACTGAATAGCAGAATATACAAATGAATAGAAGGCGTACTGGTCAAAAATCTATTTTTGAATAATTCGTATCCGAAGTCATGTCATGACAGGAAATTTATCAGGAGCGTACGCGAGTAAAAAAATTATGAATTTTTGCCTGTTTTGTTAGCTAAGCACGATTTATATCCATTTCGTTCCTGCTTCGCCAATTCTTATATAAAAAATCATATTTATTAATTAATTATTACTCGTCCACACCCAAAGATATTTGGTGAACACGGAGTTTGTTTTAAGAGTTTTCCATATCAAATTTAATGTACCTCACTATTGTAGTTCTGAAGATATAGGAAAAACAATAATTATGTACTTTGTATGGGAGGTACTCGTCTCCACTTTTTATAACCCCAAGATTTCATTGGAACATGCAGCTTGTGCTAAGAGTTATCCATATTAAATTTAGTGAGTCTGTGGATATATGAATTAATCCGCGAAAAAAGGGCATTTGTGCAATTTAATAATTTTTGTTTAAAGTGCGAAAACTTTTCACAAGTTACAGCAACGAGGTACAGTCTTTGGTTGATAATTTCTTGTTTTTTATGATTTTTATAGTTATGTATTTATTCTGTTTTAACGAATTTAGAAAATCTAGCAGAACTTCGGCTAAAAAGTGACTTTGGCTGAACACTATAGTATGCAGTTGAATTCGTAAAATGTTTTTAAGTTGATTTTCATTTTCTTGTAAATTTCATTTAGTTGAGGTGTTTTAAACAAAATTTATATTCCCTGCACCGCATCAAATAACAGGATGGTTAATGACCTCGAACCAACTTTGCTTACTTACTCACATGTTTATTATTGAATAGAGTAAATTTTTTATCGCTCGCAAGCTGATAATTTGGCCTTGAAATTGGTTCCCGCCTTTATAGGTGCCCCCCCCCCCAAAGATAAAGAAATAAAAAAAAATACATCTGAGAAATTTTTTATTTCACGCAGTCTTCTTTTCTGTTTTTATTTTAGCAAACAAGTACTTGGTTATGTAGATTTTCCTTAAGCATTATAATTTGCTAACGTGCCATAAACTTAATTTAATATATTTAAATTTATTCTATACATATATGATTTTAACGAAACAAAATTGTATCACCAGCGACCTTGTTGGAAAGAATTGTTAGTTAGTTCTTTAACTAAAAAACGATGGAAAAAACCCGGCAACTAGAAGGTTTCACTTTTCCGTTCCAATTTTTTTTGCTCATATTCCGTTTCTTGTTTTTTCTTTTGTTATTTGTCAACTCATTGGTGGTGTGTGTGTAAACTCTTGCACGCTTCGCTGACTTTTAAATTCAGCTATAAAAGTGACGGTACAAATGTATAATATTCGTAATGCAATAGAAAAACTTTATACGCTCATATGAATACATACGTAGTCCAATTTGTACTATTTTTGTATCTCTATCAGTTGCACGCTCTAATCATTAGCGGGTAATGATAAAACGGCTGCCTGCTATGAATAATGCAGAAAGAAAGAACCACGACTGCTGATACTTAACAACTTTGTACTTCGCTGCCATTGATGTGTGTAATTAGCTCAATTTAATGCTGCATACATTAAGGGGATTTATTTACATGCATAATTATCATGATATAGATACTAGAGAGATGCGTAAACAGTCTTGAAATGTAAAAACGTCATGATTTTTAAATGTATTCACGTCGCATTTATTATACTAAACCAATAATAAATGATGTCGTACTATAAGCGAAGCACGATGGATGTATTGGTGTATGTGTATATCAGTGTTAACAAGCGATGTCGCCAAGACAGCTTGCTTGTAACAAACACTCAAAAGAAGTACTGTTGATTAGTGTATGCTTGTTATTTTTCATATTGTACGTTTGAGTGTGTGTGTAATATGTAGATGGTAAGCTATTATATGGTTAACCGCATACAATTAATGTTAATGCCTGTGTGTGCCTTTGCATGTGCGCAGAAAAATAAAAAATCATACACACATACATGCATGACGTTTGTACACGCGCTTATGCGTAGAAAGAAGCTAGTATCACAAATTCTTCCGTCACGAAGTGTTTTCTTCTTTACTCCTATACCTACAATACTCAAAAATATTTCTTGCAAACAATGTTGTTAACGTTTGTTTTATAAGATTTCGCTGTAGTAAAGCATTTGAAAAATCCCTCATGTCTTAAAAGTTCTTATAAGATATCTTGTGCAGGAGACTAATAGATACTACATAATTACCCTGCAGTCAGACTGGGGCCAAGTGTCTCTATGTCAACACTAAAATTCTAGTAGTAGTTACTTTGTCTACAATTTCTCTTCTATTCGTCAGTATAAAAGAAATAGAGAAAACAGATGTGGTGTATTTCTGGTGGATTTTGCAACAACTTGTCAATATACATAAATTTGTATGTACGTAAGGTATAGAAATGTATCAGTAAATGTCTGGTTGGTATGTATCCATGTTCCCATAAGAACTATGAATTCACTACATAGTCAATTGTTTTAGTGTTACTAGTAGATTTTCAATGACAAGCACATGCTAAACGTCTATAGCACAAAGTATTGTATGGGGAATAATTGTAGAGTAGTACTGGTGACAAAGTCAAAAGCGACTCAGTACATTTTCACCATCGACATTTCCTTCAGGGTATCTAATGCATTGTGCATGTGTGCAAATAATTATTTATGTATGTGTGTGTATGTGCGTTTATGTGTGTAAGTTCATGTTTTACTTAAGTTGAAGGTTAAGTTTTCCTTAAACATGAGTTGCAGTGAACATTTCCTAACACTTTTCCCATAGTGCATAAGTTATGCTGGCATAATTACTATTCATCAGATTGAAGGTATTTTTTTTGACAATCAGTAAAGCTGAAGATTATGAAACAAGTTATTAAGAAATTAGTAAATTAGCTTGATCTTTAAATAACGAATGGTAAATTGTTTGCATATCATTATCTTAATATAGAAAGGCCCTAACTCATAATTTTTTTTAAATCGAGTTTTTTGTATATATCGATAGAAGAACATTTAATGTATCGAAAAATGCAAAAATCTCGATTTCAAAACCGGTTGTAGTCAACGCTCTAACGACTTCAGCCAACATAGTATATATGTATATATTCTGGCATGCGATGGAAATGGAACAATTTTAAATCACACGATTTTACTAACAGTACAGCTTTGTAAATTGCTTAGTTTAGTGAATTCGAAATTAATTTTGAATAAAATATTCTAAGACCCGAAAACATTGAAAAAAGCGCTACTAAGTCATCTTTCAGTGGAATTTGTTTTTTAAAAATTGGCGCGATTTGAAATCGATCGATTTCCATCACATACGACTAATATTAGTGTTCCCTAGTACGGGTATTGATGCCGTAAAATGTATACAAAATTTTTAGTTCGTTGCATCACTAGTAGGTGCATACTCATTTACATACTAGAGGGCTGCATAAACAGTCTTGAAATGTAAATACGTCTGGTTTTTTAAATGTATTGTCATAGCATGTATTAAAGGTACTAAATCAATAATAAATGATGTCGTTTAATAAGCGAAGCACGATGGATGTATTGATGTACGTGTATATAAGTGTTTACAAGCGATGTCGCGAAGGCCTCTTGTTCGTAACAAACTCTCAAACGAAGTAGTGTTGATGCGTGTATGCTTGTTATTTTTCATATTGTACGTTTGAGTGTGTGTGTGTGTGTAAGATGTAGATGGTAATCTATTATATGTGTAAGATGTAGATGGTAATCTATTATATGTTTAAGGGTGGTTTTTTAAAGCAAGCGCATACAACTAATGTCAATGCATGTTTGTGTTTGTATGTATGGGCGCAGAAAAATAAAAGATCATACACACAACGTGTGTGTGTATGTACATGCGTGACGTTTTCTCTACGCGCCCATGCGTAGGAACAAGCAAGCATCACAAAGTCTTCCATCACGAAATATTTTCTTCTTTACTCCTATACCTGAAATAACTGAAAAAAATGTCTTGCCAACAGTGTTGTTTAGCATTTGTTTTAAAAGATTTAGCTGTAGTAAAGCATTTGAAAAATCCCTCATGTCTTAAAAGTTCTTGTAAGTGGTCTTGAGCAGAGGTCTATTACATACCCACTCTGATTATCTCGTTAAAGTTCGTTTATAAATGTAATGTTTGCTACTGCCAAACAAAACAACATTAAGCTTTTTTGATAATGTATATGTAACTATAAGTATGTAGGTATGTGTGTAACTATGTATTTAAATTGTTGTAAAATACACTTGATAAATTATTTTTAGAATCTTGGCATAAAAAAATTTTTATGGCTGGGGCGGATAAAATATGTCTGTATTTTAAATACTCGTAAAAAAGAAAGTAAGAGTGATGGGAAAACTGAGTAGAAATATATGTATGTAAGTGATTTTTTTTTATAAAGTAAACTGAATGAAGTTTTGAAGACGAAAAAGCACAAAAGGAAAATGTCATCAATAACATTCCAAGGTTAAACAAATATTTCAACCCACGAAAAAGTTTGTAGCAAAGATCAATTTTTTTCCTTGAAATATTTATTCATAAAGAAAAGCTAAGAAGAAGCTAAGAAAAAATCTCATGTGTATTAAGAAAGAATTATTAGCTCTTTAATATATAAAATATGCATATGTGACCTTCTCCGAGAAAAGGGACCTAGTGTGTGAAAATGAATGAATAAAAAAAAATTAAATTTTGATGTTTTTTCTAATTTTTATCAATTTTCCCAAGTTCGTTTTGTAGGTTTTAATGGGGTAAATAAATTTTTATCAGAAATCTAACTAATTCATATTATTATACACCCTTTTAGGTACCAGAATCCACTCTTTTTAAGTCCAAACCCGTTTTTTGACACACTAGGTCCCTTTTCTCGGAGAAGGTCACATATATGTATGTATGTATGTACATATGTATGTATATCAATTTATCCACAACCCACTTGTCCTGAGATTCGATATAAACGAATGCTCACTAAAGCGAAGAAATTTATATTTAATATAAAAAAATTCTAAAGTGTCCAGGAGACGTACAAGAAACGCCATCAATCGGTAAGAATGTGTTAGTGTCGTTTAATTGATGATTTTTCGGAGACGTACAAATAAAATCGTCAATCAGCATTTTAATTTTGTGTTCGTTGTGTGCGATGGCATTTATATCTTCATCGGATGATTTTTTGTTATTAGCGGCATTAAAACTTTATGAAATCTTTGTATAAAAAAGAACACATTAAACAAATATACAGAGCTAACTAATAATTTTTCTATCTTCCACTCTAATTTTTCATCTATTATTATTATTATTTATTATTTATAATAATAATAATTCTAGTTCTTCAAACCATTCTAAAAAAACAAACATATTTTCCCTAAAAAAAATTTCGAAACAAACAAACGATTTTTAATATAAAAACAAGACATTGGGTAGTGCAAATAAAAAATAATATGTATGTACATACTCGTATGTATTTGCTTTTTATTTAAAAATTTGTTTTAAACACAAAATTCACATACATAAAATACATATGTATGTATTTGGGGTTTTAAAAACAATTTTTAAGTAATTTTTTAATCACACTACCCATTAAGATTAGAAAAATTAGAGAATATAATATTTATAATAATCATAAAACTGTTTGTAGACTTTCGATTGTTTGGTTTTTTACAAAGATTCCATAAAGTGCAAATTAATTTTTTTTCATCCGCGCACTTCTACATGTCTTAACAGAACAAATAACACAATGCAAATGACGTTTTTTTCGTCAATCAGATTTGGAGACATACAAATAATCAGCCGTCAAATAAAATTATCAAAATTTTTTGATTCTCATCAATCAGTGCCGACAACGTGTACGTGTAGCCGAAAAGAAACGACTGCACGCACACAACTATGTGATTGATGGGTTTTTTTGTACGTCTCCTGGACACTTAAAGCAAACTTCTCTCTATAGTTTCCCGAATGTGTTCAAATCTTGCAGCGTAAGTTAAGGTATTAAAAAAATAAATAATATAAGTAAGTTAAAATAAATAAATTAAAAATTAAATTACTTTTTTTACTTTTTCTGCTGCATTTTTGCAATAACGAAATTAGTTCGATATTCTCTCACTTTTGATATTGGTAGAGAACCAACGAAATCGAATGTATTTTTGGAACAAACCTGAGCGACAGCTGACCTTTTTGTTCGATTAATTTTTGAGTGTCATTCTCGATAGTTTTACACCATAAATGTTCGAGAAATATTCGAAATCGATATCATTAACGAAAATCTTGGTCAACTGGCGGAAAATACGTACACACTTACTTACATACATACATATATACATACATAAGTATGTACTATAGCATTGCACAGATACATCTGTTTGCGCTAGTTTTGCGTGTTTTTTGGTTCTGGTATGAACAAATATATTTATCGTTTTCTGTTAGTCCCAAATCACACTATGCAAGTCTTATTGCTAAGCTGATTTGTTTTAGGGAGAGAGACGAGGGAACAGAAACGTTTCTTTTCCCCCCGTCTCTCTCCTAACAAACTAATCAGCTTAGCAATAAGACTTGCATAGTGTAAATTGGGACTTACTAGTTGTAAATGTTGATTTTTCAAGCAATTATTGTATGGGCAATGAGCAAATGAAAACAACACATTTATTTTTTTTTTGTTTTTCTAAGGCAAATAAGATACATAAAACTACTTTTACCATAAGTGCCTTATGATGTGTTGAGAAAAAATGTAATTGGCTGAAGAATGAATGAATGAAAGCAAAATTGCACATACATATGTAAGTAAATGATTCATGTACATGAAACACATGTATTTGTAATTACTCTCATAGCAAAATTGTCTCTTTCTCTCTCTATACTTTGGCTGTGCCACAAAATAACATAACGAACGCCCGCACATACATCTGCACATCATGTATTTGTTTCAATAGTGGTTTTTTCATATATTTGTATTACAATATGTATTTTTTGAGCAAAACCAGATCAAACAGTTGCTCAACAGCAATACAATAAACAATTGTTATTTGTTTTCAATTGTATTTTAATTTGGAAAAGCACGCACACACAATAACTCTTATACTAGTTCTGTCGCTCACACTACAATTATATGGTACATACTAGTGTCCTGCACAAGAGTATTTATAAGACTTTTCAAGACATGAGAGATTTTTTCCAATGCTTTACTACAGCGAATAATTCTAAAAGAATCGCTATACAACACTGTTGGCAAGACAAACCACCGAAAAAAATTACTTGCCAACAGTGTTGCTTAGCGATTCTTTTAAAATATTTCGCTGTAGTAAAGCATTTATATATATAAATAGTCTTATAAATAGTCTTGTGCAGGACACTAGTACATACCATGGTATATTTGTTTTGGCTATACAAACGAGTATACAAATGCAACCCTTTAGTATGTACATATCAATATTCCATTAAATTGTAGTTGGCTTTTAGTTTTCCTTTTGGGGATATTTTAACGGTAGCGAACATTTTTTATTTGTGTGTTTTCCGTTTAATTTAACATATTTATTTTATCGTAAATTATTGAACAAACCATATCAAATACAAATATAAAAATCGTTTATTGGTTTTGATATTTAGACGTGCTGCTATTCCGTATTTATTTATTCTCACTCCATATGCAATGATGGTAAACTTTGCTATTGAAACGGAAATCTTTGCATACTTTTGCAAATAAACGTTAAACATAAAAGTTAAATAACTTATTAACATACATACATAACTTATGGACGAAGTTTATCGCATTTTTCTCTATTTTGTTGAATATTTAATGAGAATGTACATATTTTTACTGTTTACTTATTAATTTAATAAAAATATTTCACGTTCAGTATAATTTTGTTCTTTATGTTGGACTTTTTTTATGTAAACGAGAACGAATGCAGAAAGTGTGTTATTAATTTTTATAATAATATCCATGGTTTTCATGAATAACTGCGTGCTGCTTTTCAATTTTGAGTTACCAATGTCAAAATGCTTAATTACGTAGGTATAATATTTAAAAAGGTGCAAAATAAGAAAATAATAATAATATTATGGGAAATGGTTGACCTTGCGGGCCATTCGAGGAACTTCCTGCTCATTTGAAGCTCAAAGAACTAAAAAATCCATAGAATTTTGGAGTAATAATAAAAATAAATTTTATTTCGGCAGTGTTAGCTCTTGAACTCTTTAATCTATTAAGACCCAACTTACTGTTCAAAAAAAAAAAAAAAGTAAATGAATTCTGACAAGAACTTTTGCAGTTATTAAAATAAACGAGCTTGTTTTTAATTCGCCAACGAATTAATTGATTTTAATCAAATTTGCAACACTTGGAAGTTTTTTTGAGCAGATTCGATTTTGAAAAAATTACTTATTTTGGAAAACATTACTTTCGCAAATTCTCAAAATCTACTTAACAATAGGTTCATTATAACACAAAATCGACATCGAAAAAATATTAAAATTTTTTTTGTTAAAAACCTGTGTGTTTGAATGTGGGCAAAAAAGTCAAACAAATTGTTTATCAAAATTGCATGTTTTCAAAAGCAAGCATTAAACTCTAAACAAATAAGCTATTGTTGAAAAACGTCACATTCCTCCATACATACAATAACAATTATACTGTGCAACAGTGAAACATTCGCACGGTCCTGACAGTATAGGTTAGATAGTACTACTAAGGGGTAGTAAACACCTATACCCAGTTTGCCGATTTTGGTGACCAATTTTCTTTATGGGCTTCCAAATATTTCGAAAATCAGTGCACCCTGTCATCAGTTCGGACTTAGTAATAGCGCTTAGCTACGACTATATATAGCAATAATGTAGCTAAGAGTCTACCGATCAAGTCTTGCTGACATCTTATGCCAAAAAAATTATTTCATCGTGCACTTTTGTGTTGTGCAAAAATTAAGGAAAACATTTTTTTCAGTTTTTAAAGAATAACTTAAAGGGACTTCTAAATTTTTGCTAACAA
The DNA here is from genome assembly GCA_949987645.1 of Tachina grossa. NCBI lineage: Eukaryota > Metazoa > Arthropoda > Insecta > Diptera > Tachinidae > Tachina > Tachina grossa. The sequence continues at coordinate 113,344,139 of OX465277.1, forward strand.
TATTTCTCAGTTCTCGTTGAACCTTCATAGTGAAAAGACATTAAAGCGGATTTTTTTTTACATACATACATACGAAACAAATATAAAAAACAACAAAATCAAAAATTATACAAAAAATATTCGTAATACATATTCACCTTGATAAATAAGCTTATTGGCTTTACTAATATTTTTTACATAGCAAGAAATAGCAAAAACAAAAAAAAACCGTAAACACAAACAAAGTTCCCTTGAGGAATAATACTCTGTATGAGTACCTCAAAGGAAAAAAATTTTGAAGTGAGTTCTAACGGCAGAAATGCTTATTTTACTGTGAGTTCTGAAACTCTTAATGAAAAAAATATAAATAATAAATCTGATGAAAATCTTTTTTTAACGGCAAAGCCAATTTTTCGTCAGCGATCAACTTCGCTTTGTCCAATGCCAACTAGTGAATCGTTAATATTACCATTGCCTAGTACTTCTTCATTTAAGTCTGCGATATCATCCGCATCGGACTCGCCTTCATCACTAAACCAAGTTATCACTACAGATAACAGTAGCTCAAAACCCAAGGTACAAGTGGGAATGGACAGATATATAACAGTGGTAAAGCGTGGGCGAAGCCCAAATTCTTCAAAAATTTCATCTGCTCCAAAGATGTCTAGGGATAACAGCGCATCATCTACCAATCGTCAAAATCGTTTTTCATTATTGCAAGACACCGACGACAAGCCCTCTACATCATCGCAAAAGTCTTTTAAGCCACCACCTATTTATCTGAGAGAAAAAAATTCTAACGCGCTTATAAAAAAACTACTGTCGACCATTGGTGAAAATACTTTTCACATCATTCCAATTAAACGAGGTAATATTGATGAAACTAAAATCCAAATATATAATGAAAAAGATTTCCGAAAAATTGTTAGTGAATTCGAAAAAAATAAAACAAATTTTTACACATACCAACTTAAGAGTGCTAAAGGCCTACAGATAGTATTAAAGGGCATAGATTCATATGTTGAACCCGAAGAAGTAAAATGTGCACTTGTCGACCAAGGATTCAAGGTAAAAAATGTTACCAACATATTTAATAGAGAAAAGGTCCCCCAACCCCTATTTCGGGTTGAACTGGAGCCGAATGACATACAATTAAAAAAAAATGAAGCCCATCCAGTTTATAACGTAAAGTATCTCTTACATCGAAAAATCACAGTTGAAGAGCCACGTAAGCGTTCAGGTCCCGTACAGTGCCATAATTGCCAAGAATATGGCCATACGAAAACTTACTGCAAATTACCTACAGTGTGTGTTATCTGCGGTGAATTGCATGGTACTGCTAGCTGCACTAAGCCAAAAGATCAAGCAGAAAAAAAATGTAGTAATTGTGGAGGTAATCACACAGCTAACTATAGAGGGTGCCCTGTATTTTCTTTCGTTAAACAGGCTATGGGTCAAAAACCCAAGCTAACTCCAGCTCTACAAGTAAACGCGAACTCCGACACTTTTGCTCAAATCAGCCAACCAGTTACTTCACGTGTATCGTATGCTGATGCTGCTAAGACTAGTTCAATTCCCACGCAAAATGTTCCACCGCCAAATAATTCAACGAATTCAAACTCAAGCTTTAACTTTAGTCGCCTTGAAGCTACTATTGAGAATCTGGTGCTAACTATAAACAACTTTACTACAAATATGACAAGTATGATGCAAGAAATGCTGCGAATGCAGAATACACTGCTTCAAGCATTAGTTAATAAACCATGAACACGTTAAAAATATGTTTCTGGAACGCAAACGGCATTCGCCAACATAAAAATGAACTTGAGCACTTCCTCATGGAAAAAAATATTGATATAATGTTGGTTTCTGAGACTCATTTGACCTCAAGAAGCTTATTTAAAATAAATGGTTACACTTTATATGATACAAAAGACCCGAGAAGGAGAGCATGTGGTGGATCAGCAATTCTGATTAAGTCAAGACTCAAGCACTATGTCCTTGACAACGTTAGTGAAGAATATTTGCAAGCAACGAATATTTTCGTAGAAAATTTTTGTGCGAACTTCGTGATATCATCAATTTACTCACCTCCCAGATTTTCAGTTAGCGAAGATCAGTATGAGAAGTTCTACAAATCGCTTGGATCTTGTTTCGTGGCAGCTGGTGACTACAATGCAAAACATACGTGCTGGGGATCGCGTCTTGTTACACCTAGAGGTCGAGCCTTGTTCAATACAATTTCAAAAATGGGCTTAGATGTCATTTCGAGTGGGGAGCCTACTTACTGGCCTACTGACGTAAGAAAAATTCCAGATGTTATAGATTTTGCCGTCACGAAAAATATTCATAGGGACTTAATTCATGTAGAGGCCTCTCTAGATCTGTCCTCCGATCACTCTCCAACAATAGTTACAATTTTCAACCCACTAAGGAGTGATTTAACTAACTCATATGTGAAGATGATTAATGGAATCAACTGGCTGGTATTCAAAAAATATCTTAGTAGTCACTGCGTAGAAAACATTCAGCTTAGATCATGCGATGATATTGAATTTAACATTGCCAATCTTAACGAAAATATTAAACAGGCTGCTGAACACGCCACTACCTCCTATCCGCAGACCGGCTTTAACAGAATTTATTCTACGGAAATTGAACGTCTTGTATGTGAAAAAAGGAGAGCTAGAAGAGAATGGCAACAACACAGATCACCCCTAAATAAAATCAGACTTAAAGAATGTACTAAACGACTCAAAGAGCTGCTATCGTCGGAAAAAACTGCACTACTGGAAAAGTATTTAGAAGGTCTTGATGTAACGTCCGCATCTAATTACTCTTTATGGCGCGCTACTAGAAATCTTAAACGACCCGTTGATCTTAAATCACCATTGCGTACTGCGACCGGAGGCTGGGCAAGAAGTGATAGTGAGAAAGGTAACTTATTTTCTGAGCATTTAAAATCTGTATTCACTCCCAATTCATGTACGGGTGCTGCTGATTTACCGAGTGTAGTTTCTCTACCCCCTCGTCCCTTAAGGTTTAAGATGCGTGAAGTACAAAAAGTAATTGCTGAACTCAACCCGAAGAAAGCTCCAGGTATTGATGGCATTAGTAACAAAATGCTCATGAACTTGCCTCATATTGCAATAAGAATCCTGCTATTTACTTTTAATGCTATTTTAAGAATGCAGTATTTTCCACATAACTGGAAACTGGCCAAGATCAAAATGATTCCAAAGGCGGGCAAAGATCTTACCAAGACTGAGTCATATAGGCCTATAAGCTTACTATCTACAATCTCAAAGCTTTTCGAAAAGCTGCTCATGACTAAATTGTCCAAAATTTTAACTGATAATGGGTGCATCCCGGACCATCAATTTGGCTTTAGAAGTCAGCACAGCACGATTGAACAAACGCATAGACTGGTCCAAGTTGTAAGAAGAACATTTGAAGAAAAGAAGTATTGTTCTGCTCTCTTTATTGATGTTTCTCAGGCATTTGATAAAGTATGGCACGAAGGCCTAGTTTTAAAATTGAAGACATATCTGCCAATAAACATTCAAAAGCTTTTGGAAAGTTATATTATTGATAGGAAATTCACTGTTGTGGAAGGAGAGTTCACGAGTGTGCCCGAAACTATATCTTCTGGTGTGCCCCAGGGTAGTATTCTGGGTCCTGTCTTGTATTTAATATATACTTGTGATATGCCTGTGAGCAGTAATATCCATATTTCTACTTTTGCCGATGATACAGCCTGTATGAGTGTGCACGAAAACCCTTATGAGGCATCCCGCAATCTCCAGGAACATATCACTCAGTTGGAAATATGGTTGAACTTATGGAGAATTAAAGTCAATGAACAAAAGTGTGTCCATATAACGTTCACCCTAAGAAGAGATACTTGCTCCCCCATTCGAATCAACAATCAAAATATTCCTCAACATTCCCAAGTGAAATACCTTGGTATACACCTTGATCGAAGACTTACATGGAAACATCATATTGACTCTAAATTAACTCAGATGAAACTTAAGTTAACTCAAATATATTGGTTGATTGGCAGAAACTCAACACTCAGCCTAGACTGCAAACTTTTATTATACAAGTCGCTTTTGAAGCCAATATGGCGCTACGGAATTCAGTTATGGGGCACTGCTTCAGCTTCCAATGTCGAGAGAATCCAACGAAGGCAAAACAAAATTTTACGGTTAATAACATCGGCTCCATGGTACATCCAAAATTCTATTATACATCGTGATTTAAATATGCCACTAGTGACTGAAGAAATTGCAAAATACGCAGGCAAATATTTAACAAAACTCGAATCACATCCTAATCCGCTTGCTCGTAATATTTTGAACTTTACTGGACACATCCGCTTAAAAAAGAGGGACACACGGGCTCTTATACCTAACACTCCAGATGGGACTACTTGAAAATACTTTCCCCCCCCCCTTTTTTGATTATCACTACTAATGTATTATTTATAACTACCACTAAGTTTATGTCCGACACTGGTCGGGCCTAATAATTTTTTTTTTATAGATTTAAGATTTGAATACTTATTGTTAGTTCACATATGAAGATACAATAAATAAATACATGCATTAAAAAAAAAAAAAAAAAAAAATATTTCTCAAAGTTGTAGCAGGATTCCTTTGCTGGAATCTGTCGTTAGAATCATGTAATTTTTTTTTCGGTCCTCCATTGAAATTATTTTTGTGTATTTTTATAACATACATGTGTATCTACATACCCTGTCGGAAATTACGTTAACTTTAAACTAACTATATAGCAACTAGTACTGACTGACACTTGGATTACTTTTAATGTAATCAACTGACTATTTTAACATCGCGATGTACTAGGCGGTAGTCAATTGTCTCACTCTGCATTACTTTAAGCTAACTTACAGTTGATTTCTCTAAATCAGCTAGTAGTCAGTAAATTAAAAAAAAAAATTTATGGGGTTCGAACATGTATCATCACACGTTGTGTAGTCAACGCGCTACCACTCAGCTAAGGTAGCATCTAAAATAACAACAGCAAAATGTTAATATAAAACTGAAAAGAGCTTCAAAGCAGCTGAGAATACATTTTTTAGCTATCATCAAATTCGATTACGCACTCAACTTAAGAATTAGTTTTGGATTTATTCTGGACATTGCAGTTAGCTTTTAGTCAGTCTAAGAAAAGTTAACTATAAGTTAACTATTTTTGTAGTCAACCACAGATTCTCCGACAGGGTATGTACATACACACATACATATGTATGTATGTATGTCACTGCTGCCCACAGACAGAAAACCGAGAGTAATGTATAATAGTGTCCTGCACAAGACTATTTATAAGACCTTTCAAGACATGAGAAATTTTTTCAAATGCTTTACTACAGCGAAATATTCTAAAAGAATCGCTAAGCAACACTGTTGGCAAGTAATTTTTTTCAGTGGTTTGTCTTGCCAACAGTGTTGTTTAGCGATTCTTTTAGAATATTTCGCTGTAGTAAAGCATTGGAAAAATCTCTCATGTCTTGAAAAGTCTTATAAATACTCTTGTGCAGGACACTAATGTATAAGCGTGTAGTTTCTCAATTTATATACTATTCAATAATATTATATTAAAAAAAATGAAAAGATATTTTTTATTTTTTTATCCTTTTTTTTAAATTAATTCTTTTTAATAACTCAAAATTAGAATACAATATTTTCATAAAAAAACTATGTTAAAAATTTTATAATTCAACTAAAGTGTATTAGGGGAAGTCTCCACAAGCGTATGTGCATCAGTGATGGAAATTGGAAATCTTGATTTCGTGCCAAATCTGCTTTTAAATAGTGTCAAAATCACTTGAATAGTGCCATACTATTTTTATATAATTTTAATGTTGACACTTGATGTTCATTCAAAGTATGGTTCTTGAATGATAATTGATTGTGTTTATAACTAAAAACACTTACGAATAACACAAAAAACGCACTCTAAAATTAGTTGTATAAATAGATTAATACATATCGAGCCCTATTTTTGATTTAATCGTGAGCGACATGAGTAAGAAATTAAGTTTTTTATTAACAAAATTGCAAAACTGTTGATAACTTAAAAAAAAATGCTATAAAATTTATCGTAAGAGAAAATTAACGTACATATGTACTCGCAAAAACCTTCTCCTAAATCGAAAATAATAATGCTCGATATTAATAATTTGTACATATTTACAAGAAATACAAATATAAAAAGATTTTTTACGTTCTAGTAATGATTCTAAAGGACATACTTAAAGACTATAATATCCCAAAACTAATTTAAATGACAAAATAAATTTTTCTTATTAGATGTATATACTGGCGAGTTGTACAAATTCGTGCACGTTAAAAATATTAATAATTGTTAGCTATTTATTTTAATCAAAAAAAGATTTTGTCGGTAAGAATTTTTATTGCTTATTTGGTTCATAATTTTATAAGTATTACGATTAGAACAAAATCTATTGTTAGACTTCAGAAATCTTTATCATGTATTAAAGATGCCAAAGTTTATAATTGCAGTCCATTTAACATTTTACTTTTGATCAAGTTTCGAGAATAAGATAAATACCTTGAACGGTTCGATAAATAGTTATTACTTAAAAATTTTTCATTGAAACTATTGTTTACGTCTACATTTCTTTCAGCAACTCACTCACATTTAAGCTCTTGAATTTTTTAAATCTTCAAAGTCTAATATGGATCTGTACTCACTTTTAATTTAAGAAGACTTTAATTATATTTTTTAATTCTACAACTTTATGCTGGGAACATTAGTTTTTGATTATTAATAGTTCAATTTCAGTGCCGCAATAATTTGTTTCCGTTAGAAGATGGTGAGGATTTCGATCTATATTGTCAACATAAATATCATCAATATATATTTTGTTCAAAAAATTTCGACATAATTGACGAAATAAAAAATCACTTTTAAAATTATATGTAGTCTCACATTTTTATATTGCATTTCTATAATTCAAGGATATTATATAAAAATACATTTTGCTTATATTATCCGTTAAACTATTTAATATGAATAGTGTTTTATCATTGCATTATGACTGAAAATTTTAAAATGTGAAGAAATATTTCACTGTTCAAAGACTCTATCTGCAACAACTTGACGAGACAACCAACGGTTTGGGGAATACTTAAAAATTTCTTAAATTCAAGAGTTGAAATATTTCTAAACATTTATAAAATTATCTCTACGACATGAGCTGTTACAAAAAAATTTATATATTCATTTTAATAGATCATCAATGTCTCTGGACAAACCGTTACTTTTAACTATCAGAACTGAACAGATGTCAGCCTCAAATCCTACTAAGTTTTCATTATTTAAAAACCTAAAAACAAGAAGAGTACATGTTGTCGCAAAAAGAAAGGTTTTCATATTTAATGGACAAAAAGTGCCAGAAAAGGAGCGATAGTGCCACAGTGCCAAGCAACATTCAATAGTGCCAAAAATGGCACAATTGTGCCACATTTCCCATCACTGATGTGCATTCATTTGTATAGGGTGTTTTTTTAAGAGGTATAGAACTTTGAATTGAAATAAAACACAAGAAAATCGTTTTAATGTCCATCAATTTGGCTTTATTGGAAGGATAATTTTATGCCATTAATGTTTAAATATGATTTCGGGCATGTGGCCGCCGCGGCTGGCTCGAATAAAGCCAATTCTACAGGTCCAATTTTCAACCACTTTTTCGAGCATATGGGGCCGTATGTTGGCAATAACGCCACGAATGTTGGCTTCCAAGTCCCCTTACGTTTCTGGTTTGTTGGCGTAGACGAGCGACTTCACATATCCCCAAAGAAAATAATCCAATGGTGTCAAATCACACGATCTTGGTGGCCAATTGACAGGTCCATTCCGCGAAATTATGCGCTCATCGAATGTTTCCTTCAATAAATCGATTGTGACGTGCGCTGTGTGGCATGTAGCGCCGTCTTGTTGGAACCACAACTCATCCACATTCATGCCATCCAATTCGGGAACAAAATAGTCGGTTAGTCGGCTCCAATTGCTGTGGACGGTGGCGAATCGATTCATTCGGGTCCTCTTCAACACTTTGCTCTACAGCGGCAATTGTTTCTTCGGTGCGCACTGTTCGACGTCTCTGCGGATGCGTATTATCACATAGAGTAAACGTAGTGTGAAAACGATCCATGGTTAACCGAATTAATTGCTCTGATGGACGATTATGTCGACCATCAAATGGACGGAGCTTGCGGTAAACTTCGCGAACTGAACCATTATTTTCGAAATAAATTTGCACGATTTGCAAGCGTTGTTCTTTTGTCAACCTGTTCATGATGAAATGGCAAACCAAACTAAATATTAATCACTTGACAGCTGACAAAATGGCCAACAGTTAAAAAAGTGATGCCAACTTAAAGTTCTATACCTCAATAAAAAACACCCTTTACAAAAAGCCGATTGATGTTCGGCACTCTGGCGCTTATCTGGCCAGCAGTGACGTATGTACATACATTAGAATCGCCGTTAGTTGTATGGATAATTTTTTTTGTTTGATTTCTTATATTCTCTCCCCGAAAATCGGTTTAGTTTTATGTAAAACAAAAAATACAAGAAAGTTTCATAGCGATAAGTTGTGTTTTAGGGGGTGCGTCCGACCCTCAAAGTTGGATCTCAAGCCCATATACATACATACATATGTATGTATTCAATGTAATTTTTTTTTTAGTTTTATTTGACTATATGTATGTATGTGTATGAAATAATTTAATAGATATAAGGTCTTATTGTACATACATGTTTAATATAAATAATTTCCATATAAATATAATATTCGTATACATATAAAATCTTTGGTATTTTGTTAGTTATTTTCTTCATTATTTTCTAAAATATAATTTTAGCAAAAAACTTTCTCTGAGGCTAGTGTTGTTGACTAGAAGAGCTAAAATATTGCCGTATAACATATTCTTGTAAAATGATTTTTTTAAAAGGTAGTCAGATGCAAAAATTATATTGAAAAATTGGCTTGAAGGCCAATTTTTGGGGGGCGGACGCACCCCCTAAAACACAACTTATCGCTATGAGTTTTTTCTGTGTTTTTTTGTACATAAAACTGAACCGATTTGGGAGGGAGAGAGCATAAGAAATCCATAAAAATAAATAAATAATGGCCACTCTAATGTAAATATGTACTTTCTGGCATACAAATAATTAAAGTTATTCCTGGTTGATTGTTTACCTTGAAACTTTTAATGAAATTTCATTTTCACACAACACGAAATTCAAAACAGATTTTTTTTGGTTAAACAAATAAAAAATATGAGTGTTTTATTTATATTTTTAAATCACGTACAAGGTATTTATGGGATTTCGTTTATTTTTGCTTTAAAAATAAATAATACGCAATTTCAGGCAAAATTCATGAAAAATTGCAAAGGACTAAAATACAAAAGCTTTTCAGTGCTTAAAAATATTTATTGTATCTACTAAATTGCAGCAGCTGACAATAATGCCTGCTACCCACTTGACCTAAGATTCGATAAAAATGAATGCTCACTAAAGCAAAGAAATTTCGAAGCAAAATTGTTCGATATTTGTTTGCAAATTTAAAAAAATTCAAATGTTCGCTAAAGCTTCGAGCTTCGAACTTCTCTCGATATTTTTCGAATTTGTGACGGTTAGCCGAGAGGATGTATGTCAGCCTGTTAGTCTAGAGGTACCAAGTTCGAGCTATGACAGCACTATAAGTTAAAAAATAAAATATGAACACATACCTACGTACATATGTTCAATAATTCAACTGAAAAAAATTTGCCACAATAGCGTAGTGGATGTGTGCTAGTCTGTTAGACTGGAAGTACCATATTCAAATCTTACAGCGTAAATTAAGGTATAAAAAAATAAATAAAATAAGTAAGTTAAAATAGATAAAAAAAAAATTAAAAACTAAAATTACTTTTTGCTCTTTCTGCTGTCTTTTTACAATTTCGAAATTTGTTCGATATTCTCTAACTTTTGATATTGATAGCGAAACTTCGATAACGAATGTTTTTTGGTACAAAACTGAGCGACAGGTGAACTTTTTTCGATTAATTTTTGAGTGCCACTCTCGATAGTTTTACACGTTAAATGTTCGAGATATATTCGAAATCGATATCAATAACGAAAGTCTTGGCCAACTGGGTATATGTACATATTAGAGGTGAGCACAAGATGTTTGCTTGCTTAATCTTCATGGTGTACAGCAATGAGAAAACCGAGAGAAATGTATAAGCGTATGTGTATTTATTTGCATAAAAAGCCGATTGATGTTCGGCACTCTGGCGCTTCTCTGGGCAGCCTGCAGCGTTGTCAACTCGGTGCTTTTCGCACCGTTTTTAGTGCTTTTTGAAATTTTCGACGCGACAAATTTTTGAAGTTAGTGCTCAGTGCTTTTTTAAATTAATTTTCGGTGCTTTTTGTTTCGAGTCGGTGGCACTAAGCCAAAAACTCAAAGGAAAATTTCCTTACCTATTTTTTTTCGAGGAACTCTTTCATTCAAAAACAAAGCTCTGAAGTTAAATAAAGCATCTCAAAAAAATCTACTAAAATTTTAAAAGGCTTGGTTTAATAAATACGTGTCATATTACCATCAAACCTTAACATTTTAAGCATATATGATGTAAACAGTGTTTTGCCATACAACAAAGAAGGCATAATACAAGTATTTACTCAAATATAGTCTAATAGCGAAATTTTGTCTAGTATAGACAATGGGTGGAGAAAGATTGATTCACTTAATGCAATGGGAAAAATGTTGAGTCCACTATTGAGAGGTTCAGTTGTTATTAACTCGTTTGAGGCATTATCAAAACTTGCATTCCCATCAAACTTCTGTTAATTCCATATTGAAACGCAGAAGTCACCATTTTTATTTCGATATAAATTTATTATCTTTGTCACATATCAGCCCAGAGAATATTTCCACAGCATAATTTAATAAAAACCAAATTTTGTAAGCCTTGATTTTAAAATATTTTCAACTTTTTTTTAACCTCAGAAAGACTTGTGGATTACTGCCAATTTGACTAAACTCGAGAGATTCGTTTGTTCATTGACGAAAAAAATTTAAAATTTTTTATAATAATTTGAAAATGTTTCGTCCTATAAAAATAAAATGTTTATCGGATGCCTAAAATTTTTACAATTTAAGTACATGTTGTCGGTTAGCTATTGGTGTGCGGCACAGTATATTCAAAATACATTATGTCTGCAGCAAATCAATAACCAAACGATGTGTAAAATTTTTTTAAATAATATAATAAAATTTTAAATTTAGTGCTTTTTTACTTAAATTACGCGCTTTTTTCTTGGTTTCGGTGCTTTTTGAAATTTAAACGTTGACAACGCTGGCAGCCTGGGTGTACAGCAGTAACCCGCAAGCACGGCTGCCAGATTTGACGATTTATCGTCACTTTGACGATTTTTGGTGTCGAAAAAAGTGACGATTTGACGATTTTTTACTTAAAATTGACGATTTTTTAAAAGTTAAAATAAATCACAATGGACCAAATTGGGCCTCCGAATGGAGGTGAGGTATAGCACCACTCTTCCTAACTCATGTGCAAATAATATAAAATGAAAAAATTATACAAAAAGTCGTTTAATTTGTTGCATAAATATCCAAAGGACTTCGAAGTTTTGTTTTATTCAAGTTTACTTTAGTGAAAATTCGTTCGACATTTGCAAATGCATGTGGTAAAGACATTACATTTTGAAAACTTAGGACTACAAAATCGTAATCAGAATAAGCTCGGTTTACATCAGATATTTATTTCCAAAAGCTTGCCAAAGTTACTTCTTCTTGTTCTTTAATGATGTCTTCTAAGTTCAAAAATTTTAACTCTCTGAACTAGTTATGAGTCGTCTACACATAAAAGAAACAAGAAGTACTAGCAGTATTAAGAAAAATGTAAAAATGCACTATAATTGGAGTTGAAAAATATGCGTTTCGTGTTTTTTTTTTACGTAAAAATCTGCAAAATCCAGATACATCTGCATTTCTGGCAATCGTGGTGAGCGTGCATGATCATGAGAGGAATGTTGCGATGCCATCTCTAATTTGCATAATTCTTTTATATTATCCTTTAGCTTGTTTAAAGTAATTTATTGAAACCTGGAATATTATGCGTCCTTTATGCTCAGCTTTCACATTTTTTTACATTGTCCTTACAATTTTTTCCTCCATATTTTTGTTGCACGAAATTGTTTTTTTTTTTTATTTAATGTTTGATGTAACTACAAAATTGATATCAAATGAAAAATAATATTTTAAGGATTTTGTTTTATCATTTGGCTAACGTTCTTTATCCTTTCGCAAACGTGCATTGAATTGTGCATATAAACATTTTGTACACTGTCTGTGTTATGCTGCTCATGAATATATAAATGCAAAAGTGCATTTTCATATCAATTACACTTGTATTGTGTGTGTGTGTGTGTGTTTGTGTATGCGTGTATCTGCTGCTTTATTGTGAAGTTCTGTTATAAATGTTAGTTTTATGACCTTAAATGTAAAAGCTCACTGTGGTTACCGTCTTTCCATTATGGCTTCACATTTTATTCATTGCGCAATTTGAAGGTTAAGTAAATGATTGATGGTAATTTGTTTTTCTTGTTAAGTGCAGTTGTAAATAAATTACTAGAAATAGATGATGATTTAAAAGCGTGTATTGTCAATATTTTTGTGCTCTTGCTCATTAATAAGGAGCAACAAAAGGTTTTGTTCAAGTATTTAAAAAAAATTTATGTAAAAATGTATCTAATTATTTTAGAGGAGAGGTATTTAAGCAGTTTACTTTTAGCCCTTTAAATAGCTTCCTATGGCAAATCTGCTGCTGTTTCTAAAACAACGGAGGAAATTTCCATACAAACACAATTAAAATTATATAAAATTTTGTTCGATATCGAATGAAGTAATTTGCCCCACAAAGGAGTCCAGTTGAAAAATGTAACTAATGAGTTAGCGCAAGCAGAGCATATTTCATTGGCAGAAGAATAAATATCTGAAATTATTGTGCCTTCATAAAGTCTGAACTTGTCCCACAAATAAAAAACCTTTTTTGCTTCTTTATTTATGATTTGATCAGGCTAAAGTTCGTATCGTATGGTTTATAAGCCAAATTACATGTGATAATTATTAATGAACAAATAACAGCAAAGTTAATTGTCAATATTCTGACAAAAAACGTGTAGTGGCCTTTGAAAACAGCTAGTTGTTCCGTTCTACTACGTGTTTGTCAGAATATTTACAAATATCTTTGGTGTCATTTGTTCATTAATAATTATCACATGTAATTTGGCTTACAAAGCGATACGAACTTTAGCCAGATCAAATCATAAATAAAAACACATTTTTAATTTTTAACAAAATTTATAAAATAATAAACAAACTACTCAGTTGATTCAAATATTAAGAGAGCCATAGCCTCCAAAAAAGCTTAACCGACACATTTTTGGACCTTGTTTTTGTTTTTAACGAAAATCGATTACTAACCTAGCAAATAGTCGATTTTGGTCCAAGAATTAAGTTCGAAAATTATGTCGCTTCAGCTTTTTCTGCGGTTATGGCACGATAATTGCTAACATAAACGATAAATAGTCAAAGCCATCACCACCTTCTTATAGAATGCGAAATTCTTATTGAGTTGATGTTGAGGTTGCAACAAAATGATGTCGACAAAATGATGGTGACCTTGACGATGACAGCTGGAATGAGGAGAGTGAATATCTTAAAAATTTAATTAATCTTAATTTCAGCGTTTAATTTCATTGCAGAAATTTTTTAATTTTAGTTACGAAAAGTGCAAAATTCATATGTTAAACCAATATTGACTTTAACAATCGTTGTAGGGCCACTGGGTTGTCAGCTTTGAAAAAATTGTTGTTGGTTAATTTATTTTTTTTTAAATCATGGTATGATATAATTTTGTCAATTATTATATTGACATTATTATATTTAATATAATAATTATTATTGTCAGGCGGGCATCTCAGATAACAAATTTCAATTAGAGCGCGTTCTATTTTGATCTGTGTGTGTGTGTGTATGTGGTGCAGGGGTGGAAAAGTTTTTACAATTATACTTGTTTTATTACTAAATATTTGAATGTCAAAAGTACCGTAGCATCCAAATGACAAATTTAGCATTGTTTGTGACACAGAATACACAGACGTGAAGAAAGTGACAGGTAAAAAAATCTCCAATCAGGTTTTTTAAAATTCGTGGAAAAAAGAGAAAAGTATAGGGTATTTGATACTGTAGTGTATTACTACTTACCAATTAACACAGCTAATATAAAGCGATGTAATTTTACTGCAAGAGAAAGAAGAATCAAAACAAAATTGGAGGGAAAACGAGATAAACAGAAAAATAATTATCTTCCGTCTCGTGACACTTCTGTATGTTTTGTGGTTTAAAATGTATTCCTATTTTATTAAATGTCAAAAATGCCAGAAAAAATATTAAATCTATAAATAACCAGTTTTAAGTGATGGTTGATGTAAAACTTATCAAGTTCTTAAGAAACGATATAACATTTGTATATTTTGCTCAAATGTATTAGAAATGAAAAATGAAGTAAATGACTCGATGTTTTCCGATTTTTCAAGAATTGCTACATGAATATTATATATTCAAAATTTATATGCAAATGTGGCAAGGGTATTTTCATACCAAAGAGAGAAACATACTATTTGCTTCGACTGTCTCCAATCGAATCAAAGCATACATATATCCTAAATGTTACTTTTTTATTCAGATCTCAACAACTAATTGACTTTTGTGTAACTTTTGAAATTAATGATTAACGTTAATTAAAAAATAAATAAAGAAATTGGTATAATCCTACTGAAAAGAGCAAACTTTGTCAGTTGTAAAATAAGCTGTGAAATAAGTGTGAAATCATCTTTAGCAACACTAGCTAAATTTCCTAACTAATTTTCTATTTCACGCTGTGCAACACTGTACAAAAATTTCGACTTAACCCAATAAATTACTATTTTCAACAAAAAAAATCTTTCTCCAACAAAATACATAAAATAAAAGTTCTGCATGCTGTTTCAAAAGAAAAACAAAATTAAGAACTTTTAATAAATTTGCTTTATTTCAAGAACTTTTTAGTAACACGTTTTCAACAAGTCTTGAAAGTTTCCCCAACTGCTGGTTTAATAGAAAGTATCAAGTAATTCTTTGTAATTTTTAAATAATATTTTGAAAGGAAGAGGGTGCTTTATTGCTGTAATATTCGTAAACATGTAAATTTGAGCAAAAGATAAGATAAAATAAGCAAAAATGTTTGCTGTGCTTCTTTTTCTTGATAAAAAATTACGTACATAATTTTTTTTTCAATGCTGCCTGAAAATAGGCAACAGTATGAAGTGAATATAATTTACCCAAAATGTATGCTATTAATTATATTGTTACGTTTAAATTTTATTAAACGTGTGAGTTCTTTTGATTGCTCAAAAATAAAAATAAATAATACACAATTTTTATTTGCTACTGTATTTCCTTTTATTCTTAACGAAGCAAATTACAACTTGTCTTTACTTAACTACTTCTTATCGTTAGTATCCACTTTCAACGAGGTCTTAACTTGACTACTTTCTGATTAGCACTGCACTATTCTTGCACATGCTGCCACTTTTTATAGTACATGAATCGGTTCTCGAATGTTCGCCCGATAGGTGGCGTAATATCATGTCTGTACTTAGTAATGGCATCTATGCATGATGACATCTGTATTGTCATTTACTATTGGTAGCCAGATGTTCAAACAGTCCTCTAGCACAATCGGGAAAATTCATGTTGCTGCTTCTAGGCGTTTGTAGATAATTCGATTGGCCGTTATTTTTGAATTTCAAAGTAACGGCTCTTATGTTGGCAATGCGGTGTGCTACTGGTAGTACAGGGTGGTTACCATAAGTGCTCGCATTTTTGTTTGTATGTGCGTATGTCTGTAGCTATGTACACAATTATTGTTGTTGCTATAGTGTTTGCACGTAAATATGTGTGTACGTTTAGTGCTTTAGTTAAATACTTCCAGATAGTTCTTTGCTTTAACCCTGTAGGAATATTTTTACGTAACAATATTATAACTAAAGTGTAATTAAAAGCCTGTGGGCTTGGTGTTTATTAAATTATTTTTTACTAAATTATACAGGCCAAGGACAAACAAACAGTCAAGCTTAAATTAAAACGTTGAGCGTCGCGTTAACAGCAAAGTGGGTATTTTAAGTACATTCAGAGTATATTTTATATGATTAAATGTACTGTAATCACGTACCCTGCTGATAAATGCAACGCTCAATGCTCTAATTTAGGTTTGGCTGTAGCAAACAAGTTCTCCTGTACAGTTCCATCAGAATATATGTATGTTGTTTTTTTTTAATTTAAGTGGAAAATTTCCTTTATACTTGGTTTATATACGAACTATCAAAACAGCGATACAGAGGTTGGTCTCCTCTGCAAGAAATAGTAATTATAACTTCTTTTATATGTTTTGGAAAAAGTTTGATGTACAGTACTGTTAATAATCTGCTTGTGTTTTAATTGTTATTTTAAATTATCAGTTTTCTTCTCTTTTATCATTCTTATTTCTTGTTTTTCCTTAAATTTTTCATTGCTGGCTCAAAGGATATTGTTTAAAACATAAAATAATTTGTTCTTATGACTCTTAACCTCACTCTGTTCATCTAAACTATTTTGAGAACACAGGCGCAGAAAGGCAACTCTGAGGGGGAGGGGAAATTGTCTCCCAAAGAATTGCTATTGCCCGCCCTCCTAGAATTATTGAAAATTGTTGCAAGTAATTATTTATTTTAATATTACTCATGAAAATCACCAGTCATTATGCCCCCGATATAAAAAATTTCTAGCTACTTCAATGTTGGAAAATAATCTTTCGCTATTTTCTCCAACTTTATAAAAACTTTAATTATATTTTCCTGTTACGTTCGTTAGCATTCAGCTTTGTTGGAAGCTTAACGAGCACGAAAATTATACTCTTTCTGTTTATTTTGGCGTTAAAGAAAAATTGTTAGGAATTATGGAATTGAAAGCTTAATGAGATGCAGATGAGTATTAATGAGTTAAAAGTGACATTAAGCTGTTTTTAAATACATTTTGCTTAGTCATAGTAGTGACACTGAGAAATTTTTCTTTCAGAAGTTCTGAGAGGGGGTAGAAAATAACACGTACACACTTTCATGAACTTGTAAATTATCTTTTGTTTACTAATTTGTAGTTGTGAACCTCTGAATGTTTTTATTGAATTTTTGAGTTTTAATTAAACTTTAGCATATTTTTTGTGATTTTTTTTATAGTATTATGAGCTTGGTAACACATATTAGTTCCTGTTTAAGAAATGATAGAAAAAAGAAAAAGTAAAAAAAAAATATGGAAATCGGTTGAACAGGCCATGCATGAAACTTCCCGCTGAGCTACAGATTTTGTCACATTTACGACATCCGCTACATTTTTCAAGTATGTATATAGCAGTCAGTGAAGCCTTTTGATTATTTTATTAAAAAAAAAAAGTTTTTTCCGAGTTTTTTGTCAACCATATCTCTCAAACGAATCACCCGATTTTAGTCAAATTAGCAGCAGTTTTCGAGGTTAAAACTTTGGCTTAGTAGTTTAAAATTAAAAAAACCTTTCAGCGAATTGAAATACGATGAATCAAAACAATACACATATTCCATTTGCAAAAAAGTTGCGTATATAAAGCAGAAATCTACATCAACTGACACTTCACACAGTGGACCAAACACAAAGAACGCTGATGATGAAGGTATAGTGGCCTTCGAAAACAGCTAGCTGTTCCGTTCCACTACGTGTTTGTCAGAATATTTACAATTAAATTTAGTCAAATTTTTAGAAATCTAACGAAACGAATCTCACGACATCTAATTGAGCTAACGTATTTCAAATGCAGGAAATTTGCTTCCAATCCGTTGACCCATTCTTAAAGACTAGGTCTCGCTATCCTACACAATCGCACAACTTTCAAAAAAAAATGCAACCCAGATCGAATGAATTCTTGTTGTCTTTTGAAAATTTCCATAAACCCCATCATACCAGGGTTGTATTTTCAGAAAAGTCGTACGATTGTGTAGGATAGTGAATGGTGGCCTTAATATATGAGATGCTTACACACCCACACGCTTATACATACATACAAACATCCATACTAAGATCATAACGAAAATAGTCGGAATCGACTCCCATGACCTCAAATTGTCGAAATGTGATAAAAATTCTATTTTTGAAAATTGAGTACTAGAGATGGGCACGAGTCGTGTTTTTCCGTGACACGAACACGTACGACTCAACACAAAGTGTTCGTGACAAAAATCTGATTTCATGCGTGCTCGTTTCGTTTCATGCTGAGCAAAATTGACACGAAAAACACGAAACGATTCTAGATGTAAAATATGTATAAATGAATTTCCAGTAAAGAAAAAATTTAAAATTTATACCGTCAAACACACAACACCAGCATATTGTATGGGCCTCTCAAGCTTAAAGTTCTGTACTTAAACCGATATCATCAGCTGTGGTGACAGATAGTGTCAGCTGGCAGTGCGAACCAGCGATGCTAACTTGGTGCTTTTGGCACTATTTTTAGCGCTTTTTGAAGACTCAAAACTAAGAAATTTACGTATTTCTTAAAATTACTTTAATAAAAACTTGGTGTATTTATTTGTTTAGTGTAAAGCATACCTTTTTCGTCTGATATAGTTCATTAAAAATGTGGATAATGTTGCCGAAATAGAGAATATCTTAGAAAATATTATTAAACTTCACTCGTTTTTCACGTTAGTGCTTTTTACGATCTTTAGATTTCATAATTACGCTTTTTAGTGCTTTTTTTAAATTCTGACGTGCTTTTAGAGCCAAAAAAGTTTGCATCACTGGTGCTAACTCGGTGCCATATTTTGAAAAGCGACTTGAAAATATCAATTAAATTTTATGATCTTCAAATACCATACCAATAATATTTCGTGCGTGTTGTACAGTATCGTTTTGATGAAATTTTTCGCGTACGTGTCGATCGTCTTAGCATTCGTGTTCGTGTCTTGACGTGTGTCTAGTGTGAACCGCGACATGGCTAAATTAATACACAGGATACTTCCCAAAGACATAGTTTTAAATAATGAAAAAAAAACATGAGGAAATTCATTTTAAAAGATAACATAGTATAATTGTTGATCCTAACTGCGGCACAGTGGGACAGTTCGCTAAAGATCTAAACTAAATACTAGAGGAGCAATTAAGGTGTTAAACAAAATTTAACAGTTTTAGATTGTTCAGCTATAAGTTTATTCATTTGTTGAACTGAAGTTTAAAATTTACTTTTTGAGGTTAAATCTTGTTTGTGGTCCTTCGAGCCCAATATACAAAATTTCATAATTTAATAATTCTTGTACTGCTAAATAACTACTTATAAATTTAATTAAGTCTTATAATTTAATGTATTTGTAATATTTTGTTATACTTTTTCTTTTATTTACAGTTTTTATGCTGCCAAAATATCAAATTGTTTTTGGATGTTTGCCGAAATCACTTTAAATTAAGAGAATCTGATCTCTTTGAGCCAAATATGCTGTATGATTTAACAAATTTCCATAGAGTTCTCATAACGCTTTCCAAACTATCGCAATGTGCAAAAGTACAAAAACTTCATCCCAACTTAGAGTAAGTATTCCCCCTTAATGTGGTTGGTGTATTGCGGCTTCGAATAGGAATTTTCCGTAATATATTAAATAATGTAGTTGCAGTCGAAATACGCCAACAATGATAAGGCCCAGTATTTATTAATTATCATTCTTGTATGTATGTATGTAATAAAACTTCTTTCTTTTTTGCTTTTCAGAGGTTTTAATTTACCCTTATCACCCAGCGAAAGATCTCATTCCGATGAAGCCATTTACAAAGACTTACATTCGACGTGAGTATCTTAAAAATTTGCCATATTTTCTTAAAATGTAAATTTAAATTTATGTATATAATTTTCAAGTAAAAATTCGACGTAGATTTTAGGATTTATTCTCTTTTAACATTTTGGATAAAATATCTTGGATTTCTAAGTTCTATCTATAACTATTTCTATCCTTCTTTTATATATTCTTTCTTTCTCTCTTCTTACTCTCTATGTTTCAATATTTCTAACAATATGCCTTAAACTTGAAATATTAATAAAAAAAACTAAAATGAATGAAAACGCTATAAAATCGAAAAAAAGTGAAATCAAGAAAAATAGCAGTCTGGATAATCCCACCGAATATTACGACCGCACGTCTCAAAGTGGTTCCATATCGGTAGAAGATGAAAACAGTGATATAACAATAGAAAATGGCACTGAAAATACTGACGACTATGAAGATGACAACTTTTCGGCCTTAAGCGAAAATATCGAAGAAGAGTCCCTGGCGCTTAAAGCCAATGGCAGTTGCAATGACAGTATTAATGCATCCGCATCAAATTCACCACCAATTGTGGCACGCCCACCACGTACTAGCGCCACAGCTGCACCACCTCTTACTACGCGTTCTATTTCATCGTCTGGCATGGCATTAGTCGGCGGTGTTTATGCTACGGGGCCATTGGTCTCACGTCATCGCCTCTATAATACGTCCACCACGGATAAAAATCTGCATTTGCAAAATGTCGCTGCTGCTGTTTATAATTATCATGTGGTCAGCAAAGAAGCAGGCCATGAATATCTCAATGACATTTATTCGGAGGAGGATGAAAAAGTTTATGAAGACTTGTGTTATGTCACATTCTCGTCAAAAGACTCCGAGGTGTGCATACTTCTATTTAGCTTAAATATACATAAAATGAAATCACAAATTTCCCCCAATCTATTAATGTTGGATGTTGTAAAAGAATATCACAGAAAAATGGAGACACAAAATTTGGCTGCGTGTTGCTTTATACAAATCCATTACCTATTTTATTTTATCTTGTTTTTCAGTTTAAAGCTATAGATACAATTTTTGTGTGCATATGTATGCGCTTGTGTTGTAGCGGATTTATTATTTTTATTTTATTTTTTATTAATTTATTAATAAAAAATATTAGTTTCCAGTTTTATTCATTATAATGAACTAGTCGGTGTTGGCCATCATCTTAAGCATAAACGATTTTTTTTCTCTCTCACTCTTTTAAATATTTTTAAAGCTTTAATCACAATTGTTTGTAACGCCATTACAACTTTGTACGAATATCTATTTATGCTGAAAATTACTATAACTATAAGCACATCAAAATAAGTCAATTTGTAATACGATACATGAGTTGTGCTCTCCTATCAATTCAGTGATGAAGTTTTATGAAAATCTAGTGAAAGTTTAAATAAATTCAGTAAACTGCGATTTTGACTCGCACATGAAGGGTTCCGTACGGGCACTACATAATCTGCCGCTCACTTGATTAAGATCATAATTTCAGATATTAGTTATTTTGCCTTACTACGACTATTTGGTAGTCTTCAAAAAGAAGACTTCAAAAGTTTTTCTTTAATCTATTACTAACGTAGTCGTATTTGAAATACGAAAACCACGATAAGGCAGATTATTAAAATTTTTTTCCTTTTAATCATATGTTATAGAAAATTTTACCATTTAAAAATCTAATATAATTACAAACTTTATTATTTTTCGTAAAAAAATAGTTTGAATGTAGGGAAAATTGTGAACCTATTCAAATGAGCGACAGTGTATGTATGTATGTAATACTAAAAGAATTTTAGCCTATAAAATCGAATATCTTAGCTGATATAGAGATTTTTAAAATTTTCCTTCATTTTTTGGCGATTTTTTTAGTTTTGGCATTTGCTTTTTTCGTTCTTAGATTTTTTTTTTGCTTGCTGGGGTTTTTTAGTTTTTGGCGGTGTATTTTAGTTTTATCGTTTTTTAGTTTTGGAGTTTTTTTAGTTTTGGCAGTTTTTTTTGGCGATTTCATCGCTTTGGCGTGTTTTTATTTTTGGACTTTTTACTTTTAGCGTTTTGAAACTTTCAAGAGTCGCCAAGATACAGCAAGTTGTCAAAATTACATAATAAAAATTACATTAATTAATGGAATACCGTTTAATTTCGATTTTTTAAATTTCAGTGTCAATTGTTGTAGTCTGCATAAAATTACACTAACTATGCAAATTTCAAGTGTAATTGTATATACATATATTATTTTACAATTGCAACATTTTTCGTTGCTCGCTTTAAAAACCATTTAACCCCTTTTAAATCTCATATATTTGTTGTTGTAGCAGCCAAAGTTTTACCAAAGAATATAAATTGTATAGAATGCGCATCTGAGCTAAAAAATTAAACATTTTTTGCTCACGCTTTAGATGCCGGGGGGAAAGTAAATATAAAGCGCAAGCAAACACACACTGAGAGCATTATATTCTTTGCTCTTATCACTAGCGTTGCCGCTGTGTGACTAAAGTGGCATTTTGCTACTTTTTCAACAGCAAAACATGCGGCCAATTTCAAAAAAACTATGTAAAAATATACGAGTTTTACCAAAAAAAAAAAAAAAAAAAAATACCGATTTTCGGAGGAAAGTTGCTGTTGCTGAAATAAAGCTTGTTTTAAGGATGATAAGTTTCCAAATTCTGCAGTTGTAAAGTCATTGAATTACGCCTTATTTCATCTTTATAAAATATAATTTACAAAAAAAAAAAAAAAAAAAAAAAAACAGAGTACAAACATAAATTAGCGTTACTAAACAATTATCAAATAGACTTGTAGTAGACACTTGTCAAAGATTAGATTCCAAGTGAAGAAATACAGGATGTTCAGTTAAAAAAAATATGTATTTGAGAATTATGCATAATGCCATGAAAGAATAGTGTAACTATATTATCCTGATATGCTAAACTGTTAAAATGATACAAAGGTATAAATTGAAAAAAGGGTCATAAAAAGTGTCATTGGCCCGAAAAATGGTCAAAAGTGATACTTTAGTGTCACAACGGCAACGCTTCTCTCAGCAATGCGAGCGTAGCATGCACTGCAGAAAGAAATGAGAGTGCTTACGCTGGACGGGTAGTATAATTTCAAAATCTTCAGTAAAAAAATTACGCTAAAGCTTAATTCGATCGCTAAAATGCTGAACAAATAAAAAATTTTAGCGAGGACATAAAACACTAACCCCCGTATTCATAAAATTTAAAATGAATTAGAAATGTATTTTATTTAATTTTAAATAAAATACATTTCATACAAAATTTTCCTAAAATGGATTTCAAAAAAATTTCGGCGGATTAATTTTTTAAGTCATTGCCTGATTTAGCAATACACGTTAGAAAATTTAATTCATAGCTTTAGCGAGTTACAGAATAATGCCTGGTACTCTATTCAACATTCCACGCTAAAAGCTGCCATAGTACATATAAAAAAAATTTACACGAATTTTTCATGAAAATATGTTGCAGAAATAGTACTCTGTTTATCTTGGGAAAAACATTTCAAATGTATCTTCAACATTTTAAGTTTTCATACGAAATAAGTAGAGTGCCACTTGTTTCGTACTGAATTTACAACAAAAATATGGGATGTTTTTATAGACATAAGAAATTGTAGCATAGTTTCAGGCGCCAATTAATATTGTTTACATGTCAGATTTTTCGTACGAATTAATCAATGTTGATAAACATTTTTCACAAATTTGAACAGAGTACATACTATGCTTAAGGGGGCTGTGAAATATAAATAGGAAGAAGCAATTATAGATTTAAATATGTATGTATTTCAGATGTTCGTACGAGTATATGGCAACACTGTCTCGTCCAAAAATTAAAAAAAAAATAATTTTTTTTTTTAATAATTACTGAAGTTTTTATTCAAATACACAATTAATTATATTCATCATTTACAATTCTCCAATTTGGAAACTATTGCATGAGTTGCATGTTCTACTAAAGTTGTTGGCTAAATTTTTATTTAAACATTTTCTTAGCAGCATGCTTATATGCATATTAACAACTACAACATGTATACAATGCACACTCACACAGTGGGTTTTTATTAATTCAACAAATATCTTTTTCAAAAACAAACAAAAACATTCTTTAGTTTAACTTTTTAATAAATGAGATTTAATATCCAACTTAAATAATTTTCTTTAATAAAAATTTCAATATTTAGCAGCTATGTACATACATGCATCTTTTAATTTATATGAGAAATTTTAGATATATATGTATGTATATTATAAATTTAATCACTTTAATTATCATCTTCCGAATCGCTGCTCAGCACTTTGCCCATGCTGGAAGCCAATGAGGCTACTGTATCCATCACGGGTGTTATATCAACTCTGGGATATTCGGCTTTAACAATTTGACCCATTACTTGCAGAATAGCATCAAAACGTTTTTCCAAACGTCTATTGAAACGCCTCTTATGACGATAATACTTATCACGTTCGCTTAAATGAGTTTTTGAAGCAGTTCGTGGTGGGTTTGTTAAATTGTGTGTTAAATTCGTTTGTGTACTGCTTGAAGGCATATCGTTAAGGAATTCTTGTTCATGTAGCTCCTGCTTTAAGTCTAAATTTTCACATTGAGTTATATTTTCTGTTCTAATTTCATCGGCTTTTATCTTACCATCATTTGTAGATTTCTGATTTAAAGATAATAATGCAGCACCAGTAGTTGGGTGATTAGTTTGTAGCAAATTTACCACCATATTTGAGGAACCTTGTGATTCTTCACTGGCATCAGCAAAATAATTCGATTGGTGTTCCTGCAGTTCATCTTCCTCAGGATAATTTGGATGTAAAGAAAATCGCTTGGAATAGAAATCATGATCAGTATTCCGAACGAAATTCAAATTCTCCTCTTCGTCATCTGCAACCGATTGACGCACTTTGGTAGTATTTGTTATTCTAGTAGTTTCGGTAATAACTTGGAACTCTTCATTGGTATCACTGCTAAATAAATGTATGCCATCATCTTGCGAAATATCATTTCCCTTCCCTTGTATAACAATTGTGGTATTATTTGGTATATTTTCTTTAAGACAGTCTTTTGGTAAATTTATGGTAATCGTTTCACTGTGCAAAAATTTTGTGGGGGTTTTATTATTAGTGTTGCGACGCTGTTGTTCCTGTTCCTTAACTGTTGAAGGCGTCTGTACTGTTTGTTCTACTGCTTTCTGCTGTTCGCTCTTACTATTATCGCTACGGCGTGTAAGGGCATATGAGTGTAAATTAGTAGTTTTGCGAGTCATGAACTTATGAATTGGTTCAAAGAACTCCCACTCTTGAGTGATACGTTTAATAAACTCTGCATCGATGGCTTCGGAGGCTGCAATACTACCCGAACGTGTTTGCTATAAAAGAAAAAAATAAGAAAAAAACATTTTATATTCCTTAAAAAATGTGCAATATTTTTAGTTTAGGAATTTCATAAATTTTAATGCACAAATACACATTTTGTAGTTAACTAATGATTTTAGTTTAACCATTTATAAGAGCTAGTTTTTAACATAAAGAGATAAAACTCTACTTGTCAGTTAACTGTAGTTTAAACTTAAAATTTTGTTTTTCATATAAGGATAATCTATTAATAATCTTAGTTTAACTGTGCTAAATTCCTCAGTTAAACTTTACTTAGAACTGTAAAACGATAAATATATGAAATTAATAGTACGCAATTGGAAAAAAACAGTTTTACTAAAAAGTTTTAATAAATAAATATATTTATACAAACGAAGATTTTACTGATTATGAAACCAGAATAACTTGGATAGGACAATTGTGAGAAAAATAGAGAATTGAATGAATTGTAGTTCTGGCAAAGATTTTGTTTAATAGAGGTCTGTGTTTGATGATTTTAAAATTAATTGGAAAGAAAGTCTATTTCGTTGGTTTTAAAATTTTATTATCTTTTTTCAATATTATTTACTTTTTTATTTTCCAAAAATTCATTCAGTTATTGAAGTTTTTTTTTTCAATAAATTTAAAGAATTGTAATGTTAATGTTCTAGCGAAATTGAAAACTGAAAAACAGCATGGGCGGTTAAACCCCTTTTAAATTTGCTTCTTGGTTAACTCAAACGTATGTTAAACTAAGTTTAACTAATTAGTAAGAAACTAGCCGCAAATGAATTGATTAAAATCATATTTATTAGTTAACCCGAGACTATGAGTTTGAGTACTAATAATTTTAAAAGCAGCAAAATTAAAAATATTGATAAAGTGAGAATAAAACTAGATAACTGTTAATCAGTGAAAAAAGTATTATATGAGTTAATAGGCAGATTTTTAAAAAATTTCGTTTCTAAACGTTTGAAATTTGTATGAAAAATAACGAAAATTCGTTTCAAAAAATATTTTTTCCATACAAATTTCAAAACGGAAAAACGTTTCTATTTAGAAAATTTGACTTTGAACATGTTTATCCGGTTCGAAGCCGGTTTTTATATTTCGTTCGGATTTTTTCCGAAAAACACATATTTAGACTGGTTAGGTTGTTTCGGGTTTGATTGTTTAACAAGTTTTAAAACCGGTTTTTATATGTATTTTTTAAACAATAGATCAACGCGAGCGGATCCGCAGATAAAATGAAATGGTGGGGATTCCTTGAGTTTTGCCATGATGAAACAATTTTTACTGTAAGAAATATTCACCCTTATCGTGAAAATTTTTTCCCTCGAAATATTTCCACTTTTCAGCAAATTGCAATAGTGAATAATTTTTAATAATAATTTTTTCCCTTGTTTTGATTATCCTTATCATAAATATTTTCGACGTGATTTTTTTTCACTTTTCCCTTGGGTTTGTTTTTTTAATAATAATTTTTTCCCTTGTTTTGATTATCCTTATCATAAATATTTTCGACGTGAATTTTTTTCACTTTTCCCTTGGGTTTGTTCACTTTATTTTTGCAGGCGAACTGAATTAATATATGGAATAATTTTTTTTCTGCATCTAGAAAATTAAAAAGCAAAACTTTAAAGTTAAAAAATTTAATTTGGAACCTGATATTTGTGTGCTTTTTGTTATTAAATTTAAATTTGTCGGATTTTCAATTAATTTTTAATCTTTACAAAATCTTCTTCCATTTTTACATTCACTGGGACTGATAGTGGGAAAAAAATTTCGCGAGAGAATCACGATATCATTTTTCCCTTCGAGGGGAATAAGAATTTCCACTTGTTATTCAAATATTAAAATTATATTTAATCCTAACGATTTTACATCTTTTGGGTTATAATATACAAAATTTTTTTGGCTGAAAACTTTGCAATTTGAAGTTGTTGGGCCTTATTACGGTTCTCGAATTTTTAGATTCGACTTCAACTTGCTGTACTAGATTAAAGAAACATACAAAATTTTTCTTTAATCTGGTACAAACTCTCGAAGTCGAATCGAAAAATTCGAGAACCGTAATAAGGCCCATTATTATCTAAACTTGCAAGAAGACTATGCAATTTTTCATGAGCAAATGGCTTTTTTTAAATTATTTCTGCGCTAATATGGAATAATCGCTTATGCTCACTTAAGAAAATTTTGATTTATTATGTCCCAGTTGAAAGTTGCAGTGGTTACAGTGCTACATAGCAAACAAATGTTCACACGAAAACAGAATCATGCGTTAGAGCCTTGTAATCTCTGAACGTTAGCATCAAACCTTCCAAAAAAACACTTCTTTGACTGAGTCAACCATATAAAAAAAAGTTGCGAAAAATTATTTAGATATCATACGTAATTTTTTCTACGTCTTTCTTTTCTCTAGCTACTATGTAGCGTATATGTACATATGTATGTACATACATACATACACTTATGTACATAAAAAACGGTTTTTAAAATTTTTTTTTTTAAATTTCATAATAAAAATTCAGTATTTTAAGGTATAGGGCGATTTGCATTTTCCTTAATGATTGATTTTCTAATCATGGTATTAAATTATTGTTAATTTGCTTGTATACTGTATTGCTTATTTATTTATTTTTGTATGGAACTTTTATAAGAGTATTTAGTTAATCTTTCCTTATTTTAAATACTATAACATACAACGTAGACTCTTATATTCCCTCCCGCCCAGATAGCTCAACGGTACATAATTTAGCTGTTTCCTGCAGAACTGGCAACCTGTTAAATCTAACCTAACTTATGCCGCTTTCAAAGCAAACAGCTAATTTTCATGCAATTTTTCTAAAATCTTGTTTATTTTTGAAAAATTTTTATCTCTTACCTTGTATTGTTTATAGCGAGCCAACATGTTGGACCATTGTTTTCTAACAAAGAACACATTGAAATCACCTAAATTAGCTGCTATCAAAATGTTCCTATGTATGAAAATATTTATTTAACAACTGTAACACTTGTTACTGAAAAAAAATGCACACACAAACAACTTACTTCCACGGTACCAAACTGCTGGGTTTGCTCATAAACCATGCATCATGGGCAATTCTGGCCTCCACCAATTTACGCTTTTGCTCAATAGTCCCTTAAGAAATAGAATTTTTTATATATTTTTTTTATAAATAAAAATATTCACTTACATTTCTTTAGCGTCCGGCGCTTGGCATAGGAATGCAATTCCATAATTTAGATTTTCTATTGCTAATATTGTTCTAGCTTTACTCCACTTTTCATGTTATTTAATGCAATTTTTAATATTGTTTTTGTATTCAATATATGTACATAATTTGCTTTGATTTTTACTTATTGTTTGGCAATTGATTTTATTTTTTAATCTATTCCGCTGTTTATTATATGCTTCGTTTCGTGATGCCTTTAATTTTCTGTCCGACGAATGAGTCTCATGTTTTTCTATTCACATTTTCATTTTGAGGTTAATTTTCTGCTGTTTCTTTTAATTTTCTTTGTTTTTTTTACTCGTATCCTCTGTTTTAGAGCTGGCAAACTATCGATAGTATCGATGGTTTTGTTTTTATTAGACTATCGATAGTTTTTTCTCGATAGCGATACTATCGTTGAAAAAAATTTATTACCAAATTGTCAACAAACTCGATAAAAATTAACATATTAGTTGTCTTCTATTGAAAATATGTAAGTACATATCGCTCTATTAATACAATAACGTCATAACTCAAAAAATTAATTTATTCAGTTAATAATACAGAATGCCCTGGCAATTCATATATCATCTTGTGTAAAAAAATTCACGCAATGGCGTGCAAGCTCACCTCTTGATAGAAGAAAGCTTTATTAATATATCCAATGAGTTGTATGTAAATTGAGAACTTAACACATTTTTTTAAAACTAGTTCTATTTTAGTTATAATAATGATCACACGGACAACAAATATCGATGTTCGCTCTCACTCACATTCACGATTCGCGCTCGAATATTGATTGAAATATACAAAATTTTTGTGAGCGAACCATTTTCTTCCATTCTGAATCTTACTGAATTTTTTGATAACAAATTATCGCTAATTTATCTGGATTGGCTATTAAAATAAAATTATTGCATACATACGAGTATGTACATATCGTCACCTTAAATGCAAACGTATGTAACTGCACTTTTATATTTTTTACAGGAGAAACAAAAAAAAAAAAACGTCACAAAATCAATAATAATAAAGTATTCTTGAAAATTTTCTTCGAAATTTACTTCCCAGCTAAAAAAATTATATATGGTCCATATATTTTTAATATATGAACGTATATAACTATATATGAATATGTATGAATTCATGTATGGAAATGTATGGGATTATACATGCGAAAAGTATTATATATGAATTGATATATGGACTAATATATGAAATGTATTATAATATATGAGCTCATATATGCGGATCCATATATAGAAATAAGATGTAATATATGGCGCCATATAAAAATGTATGCATACATGATATCTCACATAAGATCGCATTTGCAATCAAAAAAGCTTGAATTTTTTCAATTCCATCTTTTTCTATCTTTTTTATCACTGGTGAATTGGAAGTCTATGCAAAGTTTATATGCGTAGAGCCTCAAGGTTTAAAAAATAAAAACTCATGTAATAAAATACATCATTCTTATAGGATTTTATATATTGTGTGCCTATTTAATAAATCAAATAATCAAAAAGACAATTCAGTCATTAAATTATTATTAATTTTATAAAAAGTAACGGAATCCTCAGATATATTAAGAAACAAAGTTCATATAAATGGATTATTTTTTCATTTATAATTGCACTAGTTTTTAATCTGATTTTTTAAATTATATCTTGTTTACGAATGTGTTTTTTGTGTTTTTTTAATAATCGACTCATATTTTCTCTTAAAATGTCGAATGAAATGGCTTTTAGTTTGTTTTGAATTATTTTTTCGAATAAATGTTTCATTAAAAACAACCTTTCTCCACGAAATCTTACAAAAAAAAAAATAACTTTAATAATTTAATTTATTGCACAGCAGTGCGCTTTTTTAATTAATATGAACTTTGCATACTATATAGGGAATACACATTCATGTATGAAAATGTATGAATATATATGATTATATATGTCCATATACCCTAATTTTTCGGATCCGAACCATATATGGGATATCATATATGCTCCATACATATTTTTTTTTAGCTGGGTTGTAGTATGGATGCTTATATCTTTTTAATCATTTATTTCTTTTTATGTATCTTTAAGATTTTATGTTAGTTACGTTCCTTGTAATAAAAAATAGATGCATTCGTAATTACGTCCGTTTGAATTTCTTTAATAAAATCGTAATTTTTCATCGCAGTGGTCTAAATATTCGCGTGAACATGTAGTTTAATAAATGTGTTATTTATTGTTGTCATTATGGGATGAAGTCCTTGTAGTCTTCTACTTTTTCTCATAAAAAAGAAACTTGAAAAACTGCTTGACTGATATTTCGATTAAACTTCTTTTTGATTCTCCAATAAGGCTGAAAGGAGGTCATCAATATTCAAAAAATCCAATTAACACTTTTCAAAAGGCGAAGAGAATACCAATATTTTTGCAAAAATGTTAATAAAAATGTTGAAAAAGCAGACGTTTATTGAGTAAACTATTTTTAAATTGTTGACAAATGTTTATTCCTGAAATTTACAAAAAATTATCATTTATTTCATAAAAAAAAATTCACCCCTATCGTGAACAGTTTTTCCCTCGAAATATTTTCCCTTTTCCCCAAATTGCAATCGTGAATAATTCTTCCCCTAAAATGTGTTCCCTTTCTTGATTCCCCTTATCGTGAATAATATTTTTCACATGGATTTTTTCACTTTTCCCTTCGTTTTGTTCACTTTATTTTTGCAGGCGAACTGAATTAATACACTGCCTAGTTTTAATATTATACTAGCAATTATATATTAAAACTTATGAATAACTATTTTTAGGGCAAGATCAATAAATAATGTCCACGATTAATAACAATAATTCCTTGGAACACATTTTTTCATTGAATATGAATCTCTTTGGTTCACATGTCGTAAATTTTATGGCTGTTGTATACTAAATTTTTTTTTTTTGCACGGTGCCGGAAACAATTAAAAACACAACTAAACACTCTATAACATTTCATTCGAAACCCAAAATATCTTTATTTCTTATTATTAAACGTAATTTGTTTGATTTTCAATTAATTTTGAAGCTTTAAAAGTCTTCTTCCCTTTTTTACATTCACTACGCATTGGTAGCGGGAAAAAACGTTCCCATGAAATTCAAGATTGCAAATTTCCCTTCATGGGGAATGAAAATTTCATGGGAACAAAAATTTCACATTTTATTCACGATAGGAGTGATTATATTTTATTTCATAAAATAAGCACAAAGTTTTTAACTTACAATTTTGTTTGTCTCTCTCAGAAAGTTTTTCAACTAATGAAAAATTATATAGACAAAGTTTTCAAATACAAATTCAAAACATTGTTTCAAACAAAAATAAATTTCTTTAAAAAACAAATACAAAGTATAAATATACCAAGAAACACAACATTGAATTCGACAACAATAAATAACAGTATGTTTTTCTAAACAAAAAAAAAAAAAAAGATATGTGTTTAAAATTGAAAAATTGGAATAAAATTAAATATAAAATTAATTATTTAAGGTATTATTCAGAAAAAAATAATTTAAGTTTAAAAAACGTTTAACAAACAAATTTTCATACAAAATTTGTTGTATAAACCATTTGTATACCAAAATTATCTTTTCTGAATAAGGCAGTTATAATTTTTACCTAATTTTTTTTAACCATATCCATATATCAACAGTCAAAACGACTGTTCGTGTTGGCGTGTGAACATTGTACAAAATAATTCGATACCATCGATAGTATCGATAGTTTTTCAACAAACTATCGAAAATATCGAATGGCGTGTCTATCGATAGTTTGCCAGCTCTACTCTGTTTCTCTTAAATAACTGATTTGGTCGCTCTTCCTTTGTTTTTGTATTGGTTTTTTTTTTTTGCATTTTGCTTACATTAAGTTTTTGTTTTCAACATATGATTGAGCTGGGTACAGTTTGAGATGGCAGCCAGCTGTTTGGTTAGAGAAGACAATTGTTGGTAAAATGCGGTGATAAAATTTAAGTAAACTGAAAATTTAAAATTTTTGAAAATTTAAATCTACATAAAACACCTGTTAATTATTATTGTTTTCAGTTGTTGTTTTGGTATTAATTTAGTTTGTTTTCAGCTTATTAGAATATTGCATGAACTTTTATGATTGCTGCTCAAACATACTCGTACATATTCATATGTATTTTGAGATACTATATTATATTTTATTTTAATGAATTTATAGTCCTTCAGGAAGTAGTTTTAAACTGTTTCTGTAATTTTTTTATTTAAACTTATAACTTTATTTTAATAATTATTTGTAATTTATTTATTTTTCTTTTATTTTTATATGTTTGAATTATTTATAATTTACCACGAACTCATCATACATACATATATAAACGACCATATAGTACCACCGATAATGTTGCATGCAATGGTCATGCCGATGAACATATTAATACAAAAGAGGAAGAAGTTTATCAAGATTTATGTGCTTTACAAAGAACGAGTAGAACTCAGGTATTATTTAGTTTTCTTTATTTATTTATTATGGTTTTCAATTATTTCGATTTAACATGAACGGCCAATGTTGTAAGTGCATGTGTCCATGTCGTTAATTTCCATTGTGTAAATTTCGTTTTCAAAAATATATAAAAGTCACTTTATATCTTTGTCAATCCTCTAGATCACATCTGCCACCAGTTTCGAACAACGTGATTATGTGATACGTGAATTAATCGATACGGAATCAAATTATTTAGATGTTTTAAATGCTTTAAAATTAAAATTTATGGCTCCTTTGGAACGTTATTTAACTCCCGAAGATATTAAGCAAATATTTCCACGCATTAGGGTAATTAAATATTTTTTTGTTTGTCTACAAAATAACTTTTAAAATTATTTTATTTCATTTACTTTGCAGGAACTGGCTGATATTCATACAAAATTTTTAGATAAATTAAGAGAATCTCTACAGCCGCATGCTAAAATGAAAATGAGCCAAGTATTTTTGGAATTTCGTGAACCATTTCTTATCTATGGTGAATATTGTTCGTGTCTTTTAGGTGCCATAGATTTTCTAGGGGATATTTGTAAAAAGAATCAAATTATAGAGCAATTAGTGCAGGTATAAATTGAATCAAAATTTATTTATTTAATTTTTATAAAATATTTAAATAAATTAATTCATCATCATTAATTAGCAATGCGAGCGCGAATATAATGTGGGAAAATTGCAGCTGAGGGATATTTTATCGGTGCCCATGCAGCGCATATTAAAATATCATTTGTTATTGGATAAACTAGTCAAAGAGACCTCGCCGGTAAGTTAAATGCAAAGATATTTTCATTGCTTCTCATCTTTGTTGAACAAGTTTATATAATACGAAATTATGGAATATTGTTTACAGATGCATGAAGATTATCGATCTTTAGAAAGAGCTAAAGAGGCCATGATAGATGTCTCACAGTATATTAATGAAGTTAAGCGTGATTCCGATCATCTAGTGATCATACAAAAAGTAAAGGTATGTACATATATAAGCTAAATCATATAAAACCGATTGACAAATCACTAATCAATCGCCTGTATTACTACAGGACAGCATTATCGATTTAAATCTTTTACAAAACGGCAATGATCTTTTGCAATACGGCCGTTTGCTGTTGGATGGTGAACTCTATATTAAGGCTCACGAAGATCAAAAAACTAAATTACGTTATGCTTTTGTATTTGATAAAATTCTCATCTTAGTTAAACCGCTGCATGTGAAAACGGGCGATATGCAGTACACATATCGAGATTCACATAATCTAAGCGAATATTGGGTGGAACAAAGTCATTCGAGGCGCACAATAGGTCGTGATACACGTTTAAAATATCAGCTTTTGTTGGCGCGTAAATCGGGTAAAACAGCATTTACTTTGTATTTGAAATCGGAACCAGAACGTGACAAATGGCGTAAGGCATTGACAGAAGCAATGGAAAATTTAGATCCCCCAGGTTGTCGTAATACCGATCATAAAATGGAAATATTTACTTTTGATGCACCCACCACATGTCGTCATTGCTCGAAGTTTTTAAAGGGTCGTATACATCAAGTAAGTTTAAAGTTTTTTTTATTGTATAATTTGTTTAAATTTGCTAATAATTAATTTTTATTAAAAGGGCTACCGCTGCAAAGTTTGCGAGATTGCTGTACATAAAGGATGTATTTCCTCAACGGGACGTTGTAAACAAACTTCTATTGCCATGCCACCGCCTGTTTGTGATCGCCAATTGGCTGAATTTAATTGGTGAGTAAACAAACGAAAAAGGATTTTGGAAATGTTTTTTTTATATTTTTTATTTGTATGTGACTATAACGTTTGAACATGTAATATCCTTTATTCGAAAGGAGAGGACTTCGAATGTTAAAATGTTTCATTTAAAATGTTACTTGTAAAATTTTATATAAAAGTCAGGTAGGTCTCTTCAAATGTTACCCTGAATGAGAAGTGTGTAGAAGTCTACTGATGAGTTACTTGACCAGCAACGAAATGTATCTAGACGTTTTTAAACAACAACTAACAAACTTTTTGATTTTTGAATTAAAAATAACTTTGTTTTAATTTATTATTATTTATATTTTCTTCTATTAGGTTTGTTGGCAATATGGATCGTGAAACTGCCCAAGCACGCTTGGAACATCGGCGCATTGGCACTTACTTATTGAGAGTACGGCCACAAGGTGCATCGAATCCTAAAGAAACTATGTATGCTTTAAGCTTAAAGTAAGTTGTTTCTTTATTGTTTTTTTAATATAAATTGTTAAAAAATCTCTAATTTTATTAAGCTTAAGGTCCCTTGTTTTTTATATAAAAAATTTTCAGTTTATATATCGATATTACGCCACTCCTTTGTGTGGCTTCTTCTTCAGGATATTTTTTTTGTGTGGCGCAAAATCGAAATGAGCAATTTTTTTATATAAACACAAAAGACCTTAAGCTTAATAAAATTAAAGATTATTATTCAGGGCAATCATGAATAAAATTCCGCGTGAAATTTTTCCCTTTTCCAATTAGAATTTTTGTTTTCCCTATTACTTGCCATTAGTTGGAATTTTTCGCCGTGAAAAATTTCACGCGGAATTTTATTCATGATTGCCCTGATTGTAATTAAAAAGGGATCAAAAAATTAGAAGAATTATAAATTGTTAAAAAGATATGTATGTATATTTTTCATTGTTTAAAATAAATAATAATATTAAATTGTAATAATTTTATAAATCTACTTTCAGAACTGACGAAAATGTTATAAAACACATGAAAATAAATCAGGACACTATAGCGGATAATGTTGTCTATTGTTTGTCTTCTAGGAGACATTTTAAAAGTATTGTGGAATTGGTATCCTACTATGAAAGAAATGATTTGGGTGAAAATTTTGCAGGGTAAGTTAAAATTAGAAATAAAAAATATATACAGTTCAATTATGATTTTTCCCGGGTAGTTTTTTCACTCTCCAAGCATTTGTTCCCGGGAAAAAAATTCTCATATTCTAAGTAGCCGGGGAATGAGCAAATATGGGAGAGAGTGAAACAAATATGGATCAGCTGTTTAAATTTTACATATTAAGGCTCAGTTCGCCGACTGTAAAGGCTTAGTTAGGCGACTATAATGGAATGTAACTGCAACAGTAAGAAACAGCTGATCAATATTGTTATGCCAAAAGTAATGAAAGTGGTTAAAGGCTCAAGGCTCAGTTATCCGACTGTGATATTGTTATGTGAAAAGTAATGAGATGTAACCGGATGTAAGAATCTGTAAATTACTTTTCACATGACAGTATCGATGAGCTGTTTCCCACCGTTACAGTTACATTATATTACAGTCGGCTAACTGAGCGTTAATGAAATGTAACTACAATCGTAGGAAGCAGCTGATCGATATTGTTGTGTGAAAAGTAATGTACAGATTATTACATTCCGGTTACATCTCTATAACCATTTTAATTACTTCTCACATAACAATATCGATCAGCTGTTTCCTACAATTGCAGCTACATTCCACTACAGTTTCCTTTCGTAGCTTAGATATCCTCAGTCTGTTAAGGTTTTTCAAAAGCTGACCATGCTGTTTGATCTATACCCCCCGAATTATGGGCAACACAGTGCTACGGAAATAATCATAGGTTACTCAATTATGATAAAAATAAATTCTTTAGTTTTTGGTGGTCTAATTATGATAAGTAAATATGACAATCTTGCAGGGTAAATACTTCTCTTCTAAATCCGCCAACTACGATTATTTACTACTGTCAATAGGTGCAGCAAAAAATCTAAATCGCTTTTACTATGCCCTATTATTTTGATACTACATATAGCAATTTTGGTGTTCTTCAAATTCCCTTTCTTAGTTTGTAGTCAAACCTTATATATTTATTTTAAATGTTGCATCAACTGAATGGGAATTGTAACTTAGTAAAGTGGTGGCAAATTTAAGGTTAGGAAGTAAATTGACTCAAAAACACAATTTTTTGTTGACAAATTCAGTTTTATGGATACTAATGCAAAGTAGAAATATGGGAATTAATAATGGAATATGATGACGGGCAAATGACCATCTCTAGCACGTCGGCAGACATCCGAACTTCATCTTTCAGAGCGTCAATTGTTTCTGGTTTGTTCACGCAAGCCCGGTCTTTTAAATTAAAATTCACAAATTTTACAATTAAAATTCTTTGTTCAAGAGTGTAGCATTTCATGGTTAAAATTTTCCAACTTTTTACTAAATAAATGTCAAAGGGTGAGAGCTCAATTCATCATTTGACAGCCAACTTACTTCCTAACCTCAAATTTGCCATTTGAGTAGCGCACATACATTCATATGTATATTGACATGGCAGTGTTGACTTTTGTAATGTTACTTTACGAATTGAAAAATGTTTAAAGAAAACTCTTTTACGTATTTATTTTCACCTAATCCGTTGTGACAGTAAATTGTAAATTTCATTCATAATCTCTTAATTTTATTTTATTGAATCTTCCTTATATTTTTTTTAATAGCTTGAGTTTAATACGGCATCATATTTTTTTTTTGTCTCTAGCTTAAATCAATCACTACAATGGCCTTATCGTGAGGTCTTTGCTACCGCTATTTACGATTTCGATCCCAAGGGCAACAATCAGTTGCAATTAAAAACCGGCTGCCAAGTTTTAGTTATAGGAAAGGATGGTGATAGTAAAGGTTGGTGGCGCGGTAAAATAGGCGATGTGGTAAGTGGAATATAATTTTTTATACTCATGAATTCTAATAAAAATCTGTAAACGAAAATTCCAGGTTGGCTATTTTCCCAAGGAATACGTTCAGGAGCATCCACCCACCAATGATGAACTTTGATATTATAATTACGAAATTGATTTTTCGCGCAGCAAATTAGAACGTTCCCGACTGCTGCTACAAAATTCAATATCTTTAAGCAGCACGGATGAGGAGCAACAATCCCAACAAGAAATTTTAGTAACAGAGGGTCAGTAATTTTTTTTTTATTTTTATTTTCTTTCAAAACTTTTATTCAAATTTATAGTTTTACTATAAAAACTTGAGGTTTTGTACATATAATTTTTTTTGTTTATATTTATTTTAAAATTTGTTAGAAAAAAACGTGCCAATATTTTGTTATTTATTTGAAAACATTTTTTTTTTGTATTATTTTTTAATAATTTGTAAGACAAAGGAAAACTTGCTGAATATTTTGCACACTCAAAAGTAAAAAAAAAAAACAAACAAAAATATTTATTTTAAAAGTTAAACAACATAAGAGCAGCTTTAATATATTGTAGTGCATTTCAAGGATTTTATTTATATGTATGTATGATTATGCGATAAAATCCTTGTTCTTATATACATACATATAAACTATATAAAGTTTTAGTTAAAAAAAACAAACAAACAAATACAAGCCACAGTTAGTTTTTAAGTGAAAATTTAATATAGCGACTCAACTATTTATGAAAAAAATAACTATTTTATGGTAGAGATTATATAAATCTATTTTTAAAATTAATTAAATATATACAAACATAATTTGTGTAATCTATTTATTTAAGAGTGCATATTTAAAATAATTATATAATATAAATCATATTGTATGCAACTTTGCTCTGACAATTTATCTACTATTTTTCAGAAATGCGATCATATAATTTCTTTTAATATATATCTAATTTAATAATACATTTTTTCATGAAATTTGTAGCATGAAGATTTTTCTATTTGCTAATTGCAGCGCTATAGAAGAGAGTAAAGGCCGGGGCACAATGAATCCGTCCGTCATACATTAAACTTCGCCTTTTTCGACTGACATTAACGCAACATCGTATAAGGTTGGCGCAATGAGTACATTATTGACGGAAGCATTTGAACAGCTTCAATAGGTTGATTCTCCATTTTATTTATTCAATTAAATTTTTTTTTATTTATTTCGTTTATTTCATTTGTTTAATTTTATTTAATTGCTTACACCAAACACAAAAACATACCAAAAAACTACAAAAAAAAACAACCAGGATCTGTCAAACTACTCAACGTGCGTTAAAAGTTAAAAGTTGACCAAATCTTGTACCCTGCGTTGACGGAGACGTACTGAATGTAACAGACCTCATAAGAAACCATGTATTTCAACTTAGCTGTCAGTTGAAAAATGCGAAGTTTAACGTATGACAGATTCATTGTGCCCCGATCTTGAGAAAGAGAGCGAGAGAGAGAGAGAGAGATTAAATCTCTGAAGCATTCCTTGCAACTTTTTTGAACTGAGGCCTAAGCAAATGAGATTTTTTGAATGCACTAATTTCACGAAAAAAATTTATTATTTATATTACGATTATTTAAATTTTTATTATAATTATTAGATTCTCTTCCTCTCACATTTCGAGAATTTATGGGAAACGAGAAATATATAATTTATAATGAAACGCATAAGATGCGAGTCAGAACCTTTTTAAAGTCCATGATATTGGTCTATTACACATTGTTATTCCTTACAGCATATTTTAGCTTTTACAGCATATATTTGCATATTTTATATTTTAAGGCATATTTACGATACATATTACATTCTACGGCATATTTTAGGATTTACAAAATATTTTTGCATATTTCAGCTTTTATAGCTATTTTTGCATATTTCAGTCTTTGCAGCATATTTTTGCATATTTCTGCCTTTGAAAAATATTTTTGTATATTTTAGCTTAAAGGGCATATATTTGCATATTTTAGACTGTGCAGCATTTGGGTGCATATTTTAGATTTTACAGCATAACTTTGCAAATTTTGGCCTTTACAGCGGAATATTTTTGCACAGATAAGTTCTTGTAGCAAATTTTTAGCATATATTGCCCTCTAAAGCATAGTTCATACTTTAGCTTAAAACAATATTAGTTACATATTTGAAATTCAACATTTTTACCACAAATAAAAAAATACCAGTGGTATAATTTATTAAACGAATTCAAAAAAGATGCAGGTTGGCTATCAATTCGTCTTTATTTTTTTTCTTTCTACTTATGCAGATCATTATTTAAGAATTCAGCATTCTATTTAAATAAATAAAAATGTGTGAGCAAAGTTGTTAAAAAATGTTTCGAAAGAAAAAATCTTACAAAAACACATCTTATCCTAAAAGCCTAATAGAGCTTTTATTTTTAGTTTCAATAAAACACTTTCAAATATAGTTTTGTAATAAAAATTTTATAATAAATAGAAAAATAATTAACACAAAGAACACTGGGTTATTATATAAAAGGTGGGCAAATTT
Organism: Tachina grossa; assembly: GCA_949987645.1. Classification (NCBI taxonomy): domain Eukaryota; kingdom Metazoa; phylum Arthropoda; class Insecta; order Diptera; family Tachinidae; genus Tachina; species Tachina grossa. The sequence continues at coordinate 113,384,489 of OX465277.1, forward strand.
ATAGGAAGTAGATTGGCTTAGAAACAGTTTTTTGTTGACAAATTCAGTTTTATTAATACTAATGCAAAGTAGAAATATGGGAATTAATAATGAAATTTGATGTCGGACAAATGCTCACCTCCAAGCATATCGACAGACGTCCGCTCTTTTCACAAAGTTTGGAACCACATTTTGCAACAAAACTTCGCTTATCTTGTCAATGCAGGGCAGAATTTGTTCTTTCGAGTGTCAGTTGTTTCTGGTTTCTTCACGTAAAAAATTCTTTGTGTAGCGTTCCATGGTGAAAATTTCCCCACCTTTTACTAAATAAATGTCAAAGGATGACAGCTCAATTCATGACATTTCATCATTTGATAGCCAATTTATTTCATTACCTCAAATTTGCACACCCTTTACATACATATTGTTACCGTGATATAGAAAGGCCCTAACTCATTATATTTTTGAAATCGAGTTTTTTGTATATTTCGATAGAAGAACCATCTATCTAATGCATCGAAAAATGTAAAAATCTCAATTAAAAAAAAAATAACCCCTTTTATTGTGAATGGCGTCGTCGACGTCACATCAACACGACAGTAAATATTGTCACTTGTATACTCTTTATCGGCAATAATTGGATCTTATTGACAATTTCTTACTAATCTCCAAGGCTTTGTAAATAAATGAACCATGTCAATAGTAGTAAATTGTTATAGACGAAGAGTACACAAGTGACATATTTTAGTGTCGTCTTGATGTGACGTCGACGACGCCAGTCACAATAAGGGGTAAAGAGTTAGGGATTGACAAAGAAAACTTTTCAAATTTATATTTTATTAAACTTCCAAAATATTCCAGTTCAATTCGGATCAACTAATAACCTTCCATCGTATTTTAAAAACTATACACAATTTTTAACTAAGCACTAAAACTCTCCAAAATTACAAATAACTAATATGTGTTTTCAAAGATTTTTACAAATTAAAAAAAAAAAAAATAAACAGGAACCAAATAAAAGTGAATTTTAAAAATGTATTACATAAAAACGATTTGATCGTTTGATGCAATTAAAATATGCAAGAATAATTATAATCATAATTGCAAATAGAAAAAAGGTAGATATATTTATATAAAAATAAAAAAGCAAATTTATATTTTGGCAACGAAAAAAAAGTTGAGATAGAAATTATATATTTTTGAAAATGCACTTTATTTCTATAACAATAAGAAAGAAAAAAACCATGGAAAAGTTCAAATACAAAAAAAAACACAAAACATATTAAATTGTGTACCTAAAAAGCCATAATAAAATTTTTTAACAAACTTAGTTTAAAGAATTTGTGAGGAAAAAAAGCAAGAATTGATTAAAAAATATTGTATGTAATTTGATAAATATTTGAAACATAGCATACCATCAGACACAAGGCGAATTTAGTAAAGTGAAGTCATTTTGAAATTAAATGCAACAATGCCAGTAAAAATGTAATTTTTAGTGATAAAATTCCTGCTGTCAAAAAATTTTCGAATGTTTTTCTTGTTTTGGCACCAAAGAAATTAACATCACCTGATATAAATTCGCCTTGGGTCTAATGCTTGTATGTAGATTTTTGAATTATTAAAGTAGCACGTCTACATACACACCATGTGCATGTTTAGAAAAAAAATTATTTAATATTAAACCGAGTGAAATTTTAAGGTAGATGAAAAAACTATAAAAGCAAGTTTAAAGGAAATTGTAATTTAAGAAAATCTTTGGATAATTAAAACAAATATATATACATACATACATATTTAAAAAACTATTATATAAAATATATACAAAAACATATAAAGTAATAAAAATAATGGTTAAATTATGGATGGCAACAGAACTTTAGTTGCGTTGCCAAGTTGCCAATTGCCAAAATGTTATTACGGATTACAACTAACAGCTGTAAATAAAAATCAAAAAGTAATCGATATTTGCTAAGCAAATAATTAAACTTAAAAAATAGCTTTTGTTTTCTGAGAAATAAATAAAAATCAAGAAAAAATTATTTAAAAGTAATTTTTAAAATAAAACTTATAACATTACATTATTTTGAGTTTTCAATCTGTCATAATCATATTTTCGATAACTTTTTGGTTACTGGAGAAAGTTGCCATACATAATACTAATATTAATTTCAGTTGCGTTGCCAGTTAACAGTGCAACTGAAGTCCAGTTGCCAACCATAAATATATTCAAACATATAAACACAAATATATGTCATATATTACAAAAAAAAACTTTAATTTTTAAAATGTTATAAAAAATAAATGTGTATGGGTATAAAAAAAATATCTCAATATAAAATAGTTACCTACATATATAAAAAGATAAAAAAGATAATACATATTAGAAAAAAAAATCGTAAATAAGAAGAAATGTGCTGGTTTCAAAAATTAATTAAACAAAAACCACTCGTATGCAAAAGTATATTAAATTTGATTTGTAAATGGATATTGTAATTAGCTCACATTTCAAACTTACAGTGTCGAGCCAAAACTGCCAAAAAAAATAAGCTTAAGCGACATAATTTTTAACCACGTTTTTTTTACGAAAATCTATTATCTACGAAAATTATGTCGCTTAAGCTTTTGTGGCAGTTATGGCAGTTGTGGCACGGTTTATTGATTTGACAGAAAAAAAAATCTTTACCTACTATCTAGCTAAAAATTTTCGCTCTTTTTCTCTTTCTCTCCTCTCGCTCTCTCTAACTCTCTTAATACATATATTAAAAGGTTTTTACTAGTAGTTTATAGTTGTGTTTTTCCGCCAACTCCTTTTTAATACTTGTGGTAACTCTGGTTTTATACTCGGCAATTTTGCTGCTCAAGTTTTGATCTTATAATGAGAAAGAAAAAGACAGGTATACAAAAGGTATATATTATTTTCTCAACGCTCTGATACAAAATCAAAAGTTGAGCAACAAAAACCGCCGAGTCTAAAACCAGAGTATGCGCTCTTTTCAAATCATTCTTCATTTAAATAATAATTTCTTTTTAAGTTACAACATTCCTCTAAAGCACTTGCAATATTAAAAAGTATTTTTTATTTGCCTATTTTTATGAAAACAATAACAAAGTTCTTTTGATAATTTTTAAGTAATTGTTCAATTCACAAAAAGTTATTATTCATAAGTCGTAATTCTAAAAATTTTTCCTTTACTTAAACAACATCATGACTTAAAAATCAAATTTTACACAAAACGAGCTTAAAGTTTTCAGTTTACCGACAATTCAATGGAACAATAAAAATTTTTTTTTACTCTCAACACTGAATATACGAGATACAAGGCAAGAAAAGAAATCGGAAAACCACTTGTATTGCAATAACTACTAAACTTAAAAAAAAAAGTTTAAATTTAACAAGTTCTGCTAAATAAAATTAAAAAACAGCTAAAGCCTGGTACTCTGTTCACAATTTCGTGCGAAATGCTGTCACACTACATGTAAAAGTATTTGGTATGAAATATTCGCAAAAGTAGTACTCTGTTCTTATTGCGAAAAACACCTAAAAAGACAGACAGAAAGAGATAGTGTTTCTCTCTCTGTCTTTCACACAGCTGAATTAATACTTTGAAAATTAAAGTTTGCGTGCCTAAAAGGGGTATAACTTAGCATTTATGTAGTTTGAATATTTAAAAAAAACAGTTATGTAAAATTTTTATTTTCGAAATTTACCGAATCGATTCGATCCACTATCTAAACTAAAATCTTTCGATTGTGGCAAATTTTAATCCGATACGTTGACCCGTTTTTAAGTTATGATATGTTTGCATACACACGCATACATACATCCATTCATAAGAAAATCGTCGTGAAAATAAACAGAATCGACTCCCAAGATCAAAATCGAAATATGATAAAAACTCGATTTTCAAAAATTTGGGTCAAATCAGTTACATCCAAAGCGGGAAGTTTAAAAAACTAACCATTTTTTTAAAACTTGTAGAAATCGAAAAAGGATTTACACCCTTTTTCCACAACACGGGTAGAAAATTTATATGAAAAGCATACATTTTTTGAGTGATTTTCATAAAAAATTTCTAGAAAACTTGTCTGACTTATGGAAAAAAAATTATTTTTGTAGGACAAATACTGAAGTTATCTAACTTTTATTAATATAATTCAAAATTTCGTGTATTAAATATTTCTATTTTATTTAAAAATTTTTTGTCATGTTTTTATTTACACAATCCAACAACATTCAATCTAAAGCAGGTTGTGAATTGAACAATTAAAAGAATTTCTGTATTTGTTTGCTGTTTCCAACGAAAATTGCCAAAAGCAAACTCGGCTTTTATACAGGCAGGCAAATAATTTATTTTTTAAATAAAATGATTCTTCTGTATTAATTTTAATTTAATGTTTTTCTTTAAATACATATTAACTTTTTATTAACATTTTTTTATGGAAAAATTTCTTAAAATTAGTGCCATTCACAATTTCACATATCCGAATATTGTAATTTTAGTTTCTACAATTTTAACTGTCAGAGTTTATCGAAGACAATCGACAACTTTCGTCTGTCTAATTATATTCAAAACAAAAGCAAATTGGAGCATTTTGTTGTTCTATTCCTGTTAATATCAATAGACAGAAAATTTTTGATTATCCTCGATAAACAGGCAGTAAATTGAATTACATCTCTAAATAATTGAAATTAAGTAAAATGTACAACCTTGCTTTCCCCGTTTCTTAAGTTTAGTCTCTCCATTCAGAAACTAAATCATAATTAATTGCATTTGCCGATCAGATTGGTCTAAACAAATTTATAATATGTATAATATCCTCTTGGTCCAACCAAATTCATATCTTGAGCTTATCAATGCCTTCTGTGATCCAGTGCCTGCTGTGATCAAAAACTCGGCAAGCAAGGTTGTATATAGATATTTATAGTTTGTAAAAAAAAAAGAAATTAAAAACTTGTGTATCCTCTGTGTTAAATTCAATGTGTGCTACTTTGTATCTTAAAAATTCAATTATGTATTTGTTTAAAAAAATTGTTAATTTTATTAAGTTACAAACAATTTTATACTTAAGTTAATGTACATACATAATTAAAAAAAAACACAAATTGTTACATGTTTTAATGTAAAAATAACAAATTTCTATCAATAATTTGAAATTATAACACACAAGAAGTAAATAAATACATATTATAGAAAATGCAAAAAGAAAAAAAAAAACATTTAATTTCCTTTGATTTATAGACATTATTAGTCAGCATAATATAAATTTGTATTTGCTAGCTGCAAAAATCTAATTAGAAAATCCCCTCAAACAATGACAAAAAGAAATAATCTTAGTTTCAAAATCAATGAATTAAACAGCTACTAAAAATACGTGAGTAATAAAAAAGTCCAGAAAAAAGAAAAGATCCCCTCAAAATTGAATAATTCATGCCCGTATAAAAGTCTGTTTGAATATGAAACCAAGCAACACAATCATCTTTACTTTATAAAGAAAATATTGAATTTAAAATGAAAATTTTATACGTTTTACTGATTTTTGGCTTCAGTACTGTAGTAATGGCAAATCCCGAAGAATTGAAGGTAAAATACCAAAAAGAAAATCTGTGTAAATCCTTTTAAAAAATTTGATTGCTTTTACGCTGTAGGATTCCAAAGTCTTTGTCGCTGGTGGTGGCAATCAAAAGGATGGTTACGATTTTACTGCAAATGTTCGCAAAAATGTTTACGAAAGCGATAATGGAAAACATTCCTTCGATTTGACCGGTGGCTATTCGCAACATGTAGGCGGTCCTTATGGTAATAGTCCCGCCGATAAACGGGTTGGTGGCATCTACACCTACAGATTGTAGAATTTCGCAAATTTTTTAAAATTAAGCCAGATTTATTGTAACAAAAAAGCAAGCAATAAATTAATTTATTTGTGAAAAAATTAAAATGTTTTCTATTTATGATTCGATTTGGCTAAAGTTGGCACAATAATAATAAAATTAACTAAAAATATTTTATATATTTAACAAAACCATTATTAATCAATCAGAAAAAGCTTCCTTTTGATTCCTGGAGAGTTATGAGTCATTACAAATACCCAACAACTAATTCCTTAATAAATCGCTCATGTCGATAATCAAAATTAGGACGCCAAACAAATTTTAAAATCGCCACCTTTGGTGAGAAAACGCCACATCTGACAACACTGCACACTTGCATGCACGCATCTCACTCATATTGTTTTTATTACTGTTGTTGTTTTGTTTACATTCAAAATTAGTTCAATAAACGTGCTTTTTGATGCTTCTTTATTTCCTCTTTAGTCTTCAATTTATATTAAAAGTGTTCGGTTCTTTATGTAATAATTTGCTAAAAATTAATGGTAAAATTAAAGAAATCGGATAAATTCTGGTGTTAAATTGTAAAAAAATAGTTTGATTATAAATTTGAGTTAAAAATTTAATGAAATGACAATATTATTTCGGTACAAATTAGCTTTAAAGTTGTTCCAAATTTCGCGGCGCGCCGGTCGGTGATTACGCTTTGTGTGGCCGTTCGTACTTTTGTGCATTTGCATGGGATAGAGAAAATGTGTAAAGTGAATACGGAAATGAGGTGTTTAACAAAAAATACGATTGTTCAAATAAATATGCTACTAAATGTAGTTCTGTACGAATCTAAAGGCTCAATCAGACGTGACATAACCATAGCCATAGAGAGCAGCCGTTCGAACCAAACTAATGGGCAACACTGTATTCGATTATACGTGACGCCATAATTCTCACCATAGAAACCAATTGAATTTTGGTTTGGTTATGGTTATGGCGTTTTGGCTAAGTCACGTCTAATTTAAGCTTAAATAAGTGTACATATGTATGTAGGTATGTATTTACATACATACATACCTGTGCAAAAGTGCATAAACGAAATATATTAATACATACATACATACATACTTCTACCAAAAATGTGCATAACTACATACATACATTCAGAAATTAAATTTTCTGAAATCTTTTACAGTAATATTATGAAACGTTATGTACATACATACATACATATGTATGTATGTAGAATCTACATTGTAGATACCTATGTACGTCCATACTTATCTACATACAAGTGATGCCAAGCCAAAATCTTTTGTAGAGGTAAATTCGATGTGAAAAAGAGATATTCCCAACGAATCTTACTTTGAAAATACAGTAGATTTACCACTTTGATTTTTAGGGTATTTTAAACGCTTTAGAAAAAATTTTTTTACCATTAATTAATTAACCTTTCGTTACAATAAGAAAAATTTTATAAAGAAGCTTATGACAAATTTTAATTGCGGATCATTCATTAATACTCAAAATTTGAATAAAAATAACCTTTCATTTCGTTAAAAATACTGTTTTAAAAATGTTCTTAACACATCATCTTCACGAGCCATCAATTTGTTCGCATACATATTAAGTTTCATATGTCATAAATAAATATCCAGAATCAAAATAATGTTATTTTTTCATATTGACTTTAACTTTTCTCAAAAAAAAATTCATGACTCATCACAAATAGCCAACAAAATCGACAACTACTTAATAAATCGTTAAAAATAATGGCATGTCGATAATTGAAAATTAAGACGCCAAACAAATTTTAAAATCGCCACATCTGACAACCCTGCACATACATACGTACTCACACTTGCATGCACTCGTCTTCTCTTTATTAAAGTTTTGTTGTTTTGTTTACATTTAAAATAACTTGAATAAACTAAACGTGTTTTTTGATGCTTCTTCATTTCCTCTTTAGTCTTCAATTTATTTTAAAAGTGTTCGGTTCTTTAGGCCATAATTTTGTAAAAATTAATGGTAAAATTAAAGAAATCAGATAAATTATTGTGTTAAATTGTAAATAAATAGTTTAATTATAAATTTGAGCCAAAAATTAAACGAAAAGACAATATAATTTCGGTACAAATTAACTTGAAAGTTGTTCCAAATGTCGCGGCGCGCCGGTCGGTGATTACGCTTTGTGTGGCCGTTCGTACTTTTGTGCATTTGAATTGGATAGAAAAAAAGTGTAAAGTGAATACGGAAATGTGATGTTTAACAAAAAATAAAAAGTTGTTCAAATAAGTTTAGTATTTACATATGTTAGGAATGTAAATAAATATAAGTACATACGTAGTATGTACTATATAAAATAATATCCATACGTACATACATACATATGTATACATATATATGTACATACATGTGTACATACATATGTATGTATGTTTACGTAAAAAGTAAAAGGCTTTAAATTTAAATGCATGCCTAAAAAAATAGTGTACCCAATATTATATAGATATATTTACATATGTACATACATATGTATGCATAATAAATAAAATCGTCATAATGAAATATCACGCTCTAAACCTCATCATAAAGGTAAGAAACTTTATATGTATTATTACTTTAACTATTTTCATAGTATAGCTACCTAACGCTATACAATTTTAGTAAAAAGCATCTAATTTTCTTTAAACAACTTTGCAACTTAGCAAACAATTTGTCCTTAGCTTCATCTTTTTTATATTTATTTTATAAGTCGAGCCATAAAATAGCTTAAGTGACACATAAGTACATATTTTGGACCTTGTTTTTTTTTTTGACGAAAATCGACTATTCACGATTGCAAATAAAACTGTGCAACAAATTTCGGGTCATCGCCGCCAGCCTTAACAATTCTAATGGGAAATGAAAGAAGACCATTAAGTAAACAGAACTGCCAAAGGGTTTTGAAAAGTTAGCTCGAATTTAACTTTTATGGCCTCTTGAAAGTGGGCCATTTTTGACCATTTTTTGTACTATGAGTGAAAATTAAAAAAAAACTATGAATACAATATAAAAATATTTAATGGAAAGTAATTGTGCGTACTTATTGTTGCATTGAATCCAATGTGGAAAAATATATTTTTTCCTTTATTTCAACAAATGGTGGGCAGTATAGGCATGGTTAAATATAAAGAAATCATCAATTTTGGATTAAAATGCATTACATGACATTCATTGCCTTTTTCGGAAAAATTTAAAACTATTCTAGATCAAATGAATCTGAAATTGTATTGAATAGTACAATTTATTTTCGGAATGTATTCTGAATATTTTTGTTTTGTTTGACTTGATCGAGAGGGTTCTTAGCTATGTTTGAGGAAAATCGGTCCAGCCGTTTAGAAGATATCACATCTTTTCTAGATGTATTCGAGGGTTTTTAAAATGTTTAATTTTTGTTATTATTTGTGTATTATTAATGTTTTTCGAAGTACAACAAGGGCTATAAAATACCATTTGATTTATTTAAATTTTATTTTAATGGGGTATTAATTATATTTTTATGCTGACTCCCCCCTCTCTTTGCCAGGGAAAATGTTTTTAAAAATCATAATATATACCTACTTTTTCCCAGGCAATTTTTTCCCACCGCAATATAGAAATTTGACGTAAGGTACTGTCACACTTGTGCAAACATTTTCCCAAATAAGTATAACCATTAAATGCTAATGAAAAATTTTGACTCCATCATTTGTTTATTAACTGCCATTTTATAGAAGACAAGCAAAAATTCTCGTCTGCCTATTTATATTGAAAACAAAAACAAATTTTTGACAGACGAGAATTTTTGCTTGTTTTTGTTTGTTTATTTAAAAAAAAATGTTTATCCAAGTTTGACGGTATACAGAAAAAATTATTCCCAAAAAATTTTCAAGCAAACGTGTGTTTTGAAATAAGATTTAGTTTCAGTAAATTTTTATTACTGTTCCAGTAAATTATTTTTTCCAATTTTATTTTATGTAAAAAAACACTATAGAATGAAAACTATATATATAAAGTAAAATTTGTAACAAAATTTTTTATATTATTATTATTTATTTATTTATTATTTATTATTTTTTTATATTTAAATTTGTTATTTTTCAGTTAAATATATTTTTATATACTGTAAAAAAATTTGAATGATTTTTTTTTAATTTTTTCTACAAATTATTTTATAGATATAAAAAACATTTTATTTAGTAAATAAAAAAATACATATTTTATTTTTTTTGTAAAGATTTTTTTTGCAGTTTTCAAACTTATTATGTTTGTATATTGTGATTCTCAATATAGTATTAAGGGCCATTATTACAACCTAAAGATAAAGTTCTTGATAGTTAACCTTAACATTAGCTAATGTGAACGATAAAGTGACCATTAATTTTTTTCATTATTAGAACTGTCCCATAAAATAAGTAATATAAATGATGTATTGTGGCAACATTGGTGTAGATACCGGCTACTTTGACTGTTAGGCTGAGTTTACATCTGGCATTTCTTGTGTGTCATTTGCCCAAAAAAGCGTAACCAACTAATTACTAATGAAAAACTGTTTGATTCAGACATATATTTCTTGATTTAAACAATTTCCAATCATGTTGGACTCTATAAAATTGTCTATTAGTTATGTATGGAACTGTTTAACTTAATGAACAGATGTCTGAATCAAACATTTTTTCATTAGTAATTAGTAGTTACGTTTTTTTTACTCTTGTGTGGCACCCGGCCTTAAAATGCTTAAATAAAGTTCACTTTGAAAGTTACCATTAGGATAAACCTGCTGTTAGCTTATCAGTTACTTTTACATTAATGTTTACTTGTAATAATCAAAATATATTTACCTGTCAGATAACATCCTAAAATTAACTATTTGTAAGTTGTAATAATGGCTCTAAGAGTCTTACTATAAACATACGGAGTTTGTTAGCTAAATTCAAAAATTTTTTGGGTTGAAGTGCTGACGAGTTCCAAAAGCGGGAACGAAATGCTAAACCATAAAAACAAGTCAATTTTTTAAAGTAAAAAAAAAATAGTTGAATCTTTTATTTGATTCAGTTATTTTTTTCTGAAATATACTTAAAGTAATTTTTGCAAACTTTTTTTGCAGTGTCAAATAAAACTTTTACTAATTTTTTTTTTAGAAAAATTGGTAAGAATTGTTATTGATTCAGTTAATTTATTTTCTGACAATACGAAAAATTTTAGTGAATGTGTTTTTAAATTATAAAAAAAAATTTGCTGAATAATACAAAAAAAAAAAAATCTGCAAAAATGTTTTTCTGTTCCTATTAATACATTTGACTGAAAATATTTTGAGTTTTAGTTAACTTTTTTCTCTAATGCCATAATAAGTTAACTAAAAATAAAATTTGTTTTCCAGTTAAATTTTTACAAAATTGTTATCAGAATCTACTAATTTCTTTGTAGGTCCGCATTCATACAAAATATTTACTGATTCAATGAATTTGGTTACTGAAAAATAAATTTAGTTTTTTCTGTGTACCTTTACGTTATAAACGTAAAACGGGGCGGGGCGGTTATTCGAATGAAAATTTTCATTCGACATCCTGGGACAGGCAGTAAATAAAATAGACAGAAATAAGTTTTATTCATATCTCTAATCGTGCATGTTGGATTTAGTATTTTCTGTTTCCATGTCCTTTAATTAGTAATTTATTTTCATTCTCAACGATATTGTGCCAACTGGAAGAAATGCTTAATTCTAATGCAGTTTTAGATAATTTTACAACAATAAAAAATAATCGTTCAGATTTAAATTTTTATTATTTAATAATTACTTCAAAAAATACATTGATAAGCAGATATAGGCTAGGACTCACTAACCTATAGAATCGCAGGACTTTTGGAAAAATGCAACCCTGTTCTAATGAAGGCCCCCATTATGATTCACCACTCAACCAAGTTGAGTTGTAAATTTTACGACCCAACTTAATTCTTTGTATGTATTATGACTCATAACTAATTTTAGTTCGAAGAAGAGCTTCATATCTCTGCTATGTTTTTTGAAACCACAGTAGTCATCACAAAATGTTTCAGGTTTATTAAGCGCTTATTTGACATATTTCTATGGGAAATTTGTCAAATAAACCTGTAATAAACCTAAAATATTTTTTATGAATTAGACCGTTAATGTTTATAAATATGTCAAGAATATTAGTTGGCATCTGGAATAATGAAGCAAAACTAACACAATAGTCGAAATAAACCAAAGCAAAACTGTCAAAAAGCAGTTGTTTCACGATGACAAAAGTTCTAATACATAATACGAAATTTGGCAACTACAACTCAACTATCAATTTAGTTGTGAATCATAATAGTTGCCGAATTCTTGTTGTCCTTTGAAAATTTCCATAAGCTCAATCATACCAGGGTTATATTTTCTGAAAAATCGTACGATTGTGTAGGATAGTAAATTCTAGCCTTTAAATTTGTAAACAACACCAACTCGGCCACCTGGGAGACTGTTGCCATAAGGTCCACCGAAATGTTGAGAGTATCCAGTTGAAACATCAAATGAATTACGTTTATTTTGACTCTCCCAAATCTTTTGCTGGACATCAATATTAAAATCAATCCCCTGCTTACCGGAACCACCGCCTGATGTAGTAATTGTAGGCAACTTAAAGAAATAAATAACAAAAAAATAATTTGCTAAGCAAGTTATCTTAAAAAATATTACTTTGAAAACCCTACTGAAATAATATTTTCTTAATATGTATGTATGTATGTACTTTATTTATTCTGCGTACATATTTAATTTCTAACCTTTTTCTGAGCCATTGCCGAAGCTGTCAATGCCATCAAGGCAAACACCAACAAGAGCGCGACTTTCATTTTGTCAAGTTTATTTAATAATCAATTTCAAAAGCTGATTATATGACAATTGTATAATTCTTTTATATAGACTTTTAGCCCTGCTTTGGAGAAGGTAATTTACATACAAAATTCACTCTAGTGATATTTATGATTGATGTTCCCTTTTTATTGTCATTTAAGTCAAACTAATATTAATATTTTTCTAAAGAGATAAGTATTTTTTAGGTTTTATCTTTACGCTAATGTTTAAAGTTTAATGAAATCTTATGACTGTGACCTTACCAGGTGGTATAGGTAATTTTTTTTGGCACACATTCAGGTTTGATATTTATAGACCGAAAAGTAATGAAGTAAAATTTTTGAAAAAAAAAAATTCGAATGATGGGAAAATGTAGCCCTTTCTGCGCTCTATCGGGTGGTGCATGCCGTTTTGTTTTTGGCACACTTCCGGCTTGGGAATTTTAGGCCGGAAAGAAAGCTAGTAAAATTTTTCAAAATTTAAAAGCGTCAGCTAAAAATTAGGTGTGTCCATCCATTTACTTTCCTAGCAGAAACTTGCAACGAGAGAGTAAGGCAGAAATTTACAAAATTACTCTCCCAGACAAATGTAATTAAGTAAATGAACGCTTTATGCTAGGAACACAATTGGGACGTCCACGTCGTCCACGTCGACGAATTCGTCGATAAGAATTCGCTGCGTAATTTCATTGTGTGAAGCACAATAACGACGAATTTACTCAGCGAATTCAGCTCTTATAATTCATAAAGTTCATGGTACAATTATACTAGGTACATGCACGATTACAACAAAATTACAACACCAAAAAACACATGCATTTTGTTGGTATAAACAAACGTATAATTGTCAGAAACAGATGCATTTTGTTTATAAAAATAACAATTATAGGGTAACTAAAGTACAATTGCAGACGCGGCATTCGTGAATGATTAAAGTCATTCAGTATTGCCAATAGGTTTGTAATTACACAGAGTGTGCAACTACTCTCATGTGTAGGCCATGTAATTAGATTCATGTATAATCTGTGTGTAATTCTATTTTATGTTCTATTTTTATTTAGTTTTGTTTTCATTTTAACCTACAAAAAACATGTGTAGTGTAATTCTCTTCAATGTGTAATTGGAAACACATCCATGTGTAAACTCAATGGCAACACTGTAGTGATTTTATTCACACACATACATTAACATTTTTGCAGCTTGTAAACAAAGTTTGACAACTAAAGGCCAGGGCACAATGAATCCGTCGTGCGTTAAACTTCGCCTTTTTCAACTGACAGCTAAGTTGAAATACATAGTTTCTTATGAGGTATGTCACATTCAGTACGTGTCCGTCAACACAAAGTACAAAATTTGGTCAACTTTTAACTTTTTGTGTACGTTGAGTAGTTTGACAGATATTGGTTGATTTTTTTTGGTATGTTCTGATTTATTTTTTGTGTTTTGTGGTATCAAAAATAATAATAAACAAAAGAAATAAACGAAATGAATACAAAAAGTTGAATTTAATAAATAAAATGGAGAATCGACCTATTGAAGCTGTTCAAATGCTTCCGTCAATAAAGTACTCATTGTGCCAACCTTCTCCGTCGTTGCGTTAATGCCAGTTGAAAAAGGCGAAGTTTAACGTATGACGAATTCATTGTGCCCCGGCCTTAATTGTATTGTATACAATAACAGGCTGGGCTTATGCATGTACCTGTTATAATTGTATCATGATAAAGTTGCTTATTGGGCTAAATTTAGCTTATTTCTTCTGGATTTAGCTTTAAGATTTTCATTAAGCTATTAGCTTATTTTTTTTTAGCTTTTTTAAAAACAGATTTAGTTTTTTAAGCCTTTTTTAATGCAAATTGTGTATTCTCTAAAAATATATTAAAGACATACGTGATTTAGCTTAATTTTATTTTAAATTCTGGTCACTCTGGTTATTGTGTATGTAAAGAGATGGGAGAGAATATTGTTTTTCGTTGTTCGTCGGCGTACAAAATAGAAATAAATCTATCTCAGAGTTCGTCACGCACGACGAATTTCGTACTACGGCGGTGTTGTGTTCATTTTCTGAACAAATGTGTTTTATTTTTTTATGACGAAAGTTCGCACCGAAAAATTCGTCGTTCGTCCCAATTGTGTTCCTAGCATTACTTGTAAAAACTTGTAAGAAAATTTTATTCATGTCAGAACCATGGATGGAAATCATTATACAATTGCACTTTTTCTAATGTATTTTGGATAATCTTGTATGATAATATTTTAAATTACAAAATTTTTAAAACTCGGCATTTAATTCATATTGATAACGATGTGAAATTGCTGCTTTCGATTTAATAGAAAACTTTATTCATTAAACAAACATTAAACAAATGTTGAATAGTTTTCCTACGTGCACTAGGAATAAAAAAATTAAAAAAAATAGTATACAAACTTCCCAAATAATTTTAAGTTATTGTCTATATCTCAGGAACTAATAAGAGCTCACTCAAATTTTTTGACAGAAAATGCAGAAGAGACTGTCAGGATTAATATATATTTTCTTTAGAGGTTTAAAAATTTCATTTTTTTTGAGATATAGTTCCCCAAACTTTAAATTATGTGACAGTGATCTTTGACCTTTCAGAAAAAAAGTTAAACTAAATGCAGTTTTAAAGCTATTCTCAATACCTATTAAATGGGACTTCGACCCTGTATCTTAAAAACTTTTGAAGATATGAGCAATAATGGCAGACTACTTATATGTGTTTTTAATGAATTCCCTACTTTTCGAAGCGCCATATTTCGGGAACCACAAAAGCTAGATACCCAAAATTTTTAAATTTATATTATTTTAGTACTTTAAACATTCCTGCAAATTTTTGTATAATTCTAAGGGCCATTATTACAACTTAAAGTTAGTTAAAAGTAGGATTTTATTGGACGTATAAAAACGTTATCATTTGCAAGATTTTATTTAAACCTAAAGTGAGCGATAAATTACAGGCAGGTTTGTCCTACCTGGTAAGTTAAATCCAATTTGGAATAATGGAAACTTTTTATACGTCTGATAAAATCCTACTTTTAAATAACTTTAAGTTGTAATAATGGCCCTAAGAGGGTTAGATAAAATATTGGGTTTTTTTCGTTGATTTAAAATGGAATTTCCTGTATATTAATTTTAATATTTATCAAACGTGGACTTGATCGAACGTGGACTTGATCGTATATTAGTTCATACAGTGCATGTAATACATTACGGGAATGTTGCTTCTTATTTAAGTTTCTAAAAGTTTTTTAATATGACTTAGCCAAAATGATAAGTATAACCAGCACCAACTCGGCGGTCTGGACGACTATTGCCATAAGGGCCACCCAAATGTTGAGAATATCCAACGGAAGCATCGATTGAATGACGTTTATTTGTACTCTCCCAAACCTTTTGGCGGGCATCAAGGTTAACATCAAACCCCTGTTTGCGGGAACCGCCACCTGATCCGGTAATTGTTGGTAGCTTTAGAAAATGAAAATGAATTAAAATAAATATCTTAAAACAATGAGTTAAAATATAAACTTACATTCTTCTTGGTATCCGGAGGCGGCAATTGCAGCTATTACAAATAAAAATTATGGAACAAGTTAGAGATAAGTCCCAAATCACACTATGCAAGTCTTATTGCTAAGCTGATTAGTTTCAGGGAGAGAGAGACGAGGGGAACAGCAACGTTTCTTTTCCCCCGTCTCTCTCTCTCCTAATAAACTAATCAGCTTAGCAACAAGACTTGCATAGTGTAAATAGGGACTAAGTAATATAAAATTATAAAATTCTCATTGTTTTTACCTTGACATTTTTATGTGCTGTTGCCATGGCTGCCACTCCCACAACGCAAATTGCCAAGAAGTAAATGAATTTCATGTTGTTTTAGATTTTAATACTGTATATCGTTGATTTAGTTCGAGAACTCCTCAAGATGTGATATTTCTTCATAAATTGTCTGCCGCTTTTATACGTTTCTGTTGTGTGTATTTTTTTTTCTAATTAAAGTGCATATACATATCTTAATATAGAGTTATTATTATGTGATTAATATGTTTACTGATTTTTTATTATATTTATTAATAAATAATTAAATGTTTTATTATAGAGGTGGTACTTTTTTTTCTAATAATACATATTTGTTTTATTCAAATATCGAGGCCTTACCCAATAAGCACTCAAAAAATTAAAATTCAAGCACTTGAAATTGAACTGGAAACAAAGTTGAATTCAGGCATTTTTTCAAGTAATTTTCAAGTTTGAAAATATTTTTAAATAAAAAATCAAACAACATACATATATGCTCAACCCTTGTCAAATACGTAATTTATTTATTATTAAAACTGAAAATGTGGTGCAAATATCAAAAACAAATAAATAAAAGTGAATTTAGAAAACGAAGGTGAGTAAAGGCCCAACTATAATATGAATAAGCTGGCTTAAGCTAATGTCAGAAGTGAACGATAAGTCTGTCAAATGCTTAAACAATTCAGATGTGACTTTTAGGAGGCCATAATGTACTTACATGCACTTAAGTATTCTTTAGCCACAGCTGCACATCTAGGTATTGTCAATAATTTTGTATTAATTTTGTTTCTTCTCATAACTCATAAATGAATGCAATTCAATCAAACTAACTTGAAAGAATGTCCTAATCTATTAAAAATTCACATATAAATATATCCATCATCTTATTACTTGCTTTATTTGTTTTGCATACTAAAAAGTACAACAGTGAATACACATAAGTAAATACATGAGTATGTGTGTATATGTATGTGTATTGTAAAACAAACAATGAAAATAAAAGTTTTGCTTTATTTTCCGAGTTTCGAATAAGAAACAATAAAAAAATATTTCAAATCATTCAATATTTTCTGCTGCTGCTTGTTTGAGTTCAAAAAATGCACAAACAGTTGTTTCCTTACGGAATGTGCGTTCAGTTTGGCACTTTACTTAAGCAAATGACATTTGACGAAACTTGACGAAAAGTTTGTTAAGTACATTATAGTTTGCCACATGCGTTTTATATGTAACCGCACAGTTGCTTAAGCTAGCTTATTCATATTATAGTTGGGCCTTAAAACGTAAACACAATAGCGAAAGCAGATGTGCAAAATTGCTTATTGGGTATTATTCATTGTTTGTGTTGCCTTTTATAGAAGTTTCGTCAAAAAAAAAAAAAAAAAAAACTAGGCAGTAGAAATATAAATATGGTCTATTGCGAAATTATGTGATTTGTCTGAAATTTGCGGTCATAATCGTCTCCTATCAGAAATTCTACTAATCCTGCTCTGTACTTCGCCTCCAAAATAAAATTCACCAATTTTATCATGATTTCTAAGTGGTTAACACAAACACATAAGCCAGTGCAGACCGAAGACACAAACAACTGCGGTCTTTTTAGACACAAAGTACTTAGGTCGACCTAGTTAATTTAAGACACAAGTCTATGAGCAGAGCCATGGAATTTAAATGGATTTGACAGCCGGTTTGTGTCCAAAACAAACTACTGAACGAATTCGAGTGTAAAGTGACAGTTTGCACGAGTTAGACCCAAGTCTAAATGTTATATTTCTTGCTTATTAAGAAATATACAACCACACAAACATATAAGCCAGTGCAGACGAAAGATGTCAGTGTAAAAATAAATAAAAGCGGAAATCACCCTTTGTTGCACATCTGCAATTTTAGCAAACATACCATGATTTTTTGCTACAAAGCGTGAGTGTCTTTTTCCAAATTTAATTTCAGCACAGGCAGTCTTTGTGGCGGCTCTGCGGTCGTAAAATTTTTTAAACGCAGGGGTTTACTTGTTTTTATTGCAAAAAAAAAAAAAACGAAAAACACAGCTGTTTTAGCATTGAGAACATTTGCAATTTTCAATATGCAATGGTTTTTGGTTATGCATATTTACTCAAATGATGCAAATCTCAGTTGCATGTACTTTGTTGCTGTGGTCTTGCAGAATATAGCACGTATGCTACATTGACAATATCTGCAGGACTTGCAAGGGCAGTATGCAACGAAGAGTGATTTCAGCTAAAGTGTTCTGATTTTATTTATTTATTTATTATTTTATATATTTATTGAATTTCAAATATTTGAACCTCCGAAAATAACACTTTTAAGAAGTAAAAACCTTACTATATTTTCCTTTTTGAATTTAAACCAGTTATAGGGTGGTGCAGATTCACAGATTCACATTATTCGTTCTAAATTGAAATAAAAATATGTATGCACTCGTATTTATTTATTAATATTGATATTATAGTTAAATAGGTAGCACTAGCTACCGACTAAAACAATATATGTATTATTTATAGCTTTATTACAATTTCCTATTCAAATTCACCGCATTCTAAAATAAAATAGGCAACACATGCTGAACAATATTGTTTGTTAATTTTTTGAAAAAGTTCTTTGTGTAATTGTCAATAATTTATTCAATGTTTACCTATAAACATTATGGTCTTGTAAGCTTTTTTGAATTGTGTGTTTGGAAGTCTATTGACATTTAGATTTGCTTAACTAATAACACACAAAAAATTTTCTAAATAAATATATATTTTTTATTTCTTTTTCAATATGTATTTTAAATCAGTTGCACTTACTCGTCTTTCAATCATTCGATCGTACTCAAGCCAATAATTAATTATAAATATAAATCATAATTTAATTTTACGATAACCTGAGTATGAGATGAATAATTCTTTTATAAAAATGTTTTATTGGTTTTTATTTTCTTAGAAGGGGATTTACTAGCAGGCAATTGGTTTTTTTTTCGTTTAAAATGTCATTATCAGTTGAAATGTTACGCTAGTTTTGTTATATCGCTCATTTACTTGAAGAAAGTTATAAATCAAAAAATAAAATAAAATTTTTTAGTTAATAATGAAGCATACATCTTTTCATCTTACAAATATTATGCATATTTAATTCTTTAGAAAAAACTAAAAATTTCTTTTTATTTCCATTAAGATGTGTGTAAATTGAAAATTTTAAACTTTTTTTTCTGTAAAACTATGAGCTATGACGTTATTTTAGTAAATGACCGATCCAAAAGTCCGTAAGCACACTTTTTCTTTTTTTACAGGAGAAGCAAAAATGGAATAATGAATAAAATCGGTATTTTTGAACATATGTGAGTAAATTTTAAGGAACGATGAATTTTGGTTAATCACATCATAATCAGTCAAAAAATATATTTTGAATTTCTTTGGTTCTTGCGGCTTTTTGGATTTTAGGGGACGATATGTACATATTTAATCGTTTCATAAAGTAAAACACATAAATTTTTATCCATATTTGTAGTTATTGTCATTACTAATTCTGGAACAAATCGAGTTTACGATGGCACTTTCAAATGTAAGAAAGTTATTATAATTAGTACGAAATGAAATTCTATGAAAACAGCTTGCAGAATTTCCAACAATTCGAGCATAAATTTTTACTATGCTGTTCTAGGCATTTTAAATACATAGTTATTAAATGTCTATTTTTAGAGATTGTACATCTGCATTGTTGAATAATCTTGTCATTTGTAATCCAATTTTCGAAGACAATTTAAAGCGGATTTGCGACAACGTTGTCAGAAACTTTAGGAATAAACCATATGAAATTAAAGTTTTAAATACAGTTCATTTCATTATATAACTATAAGGGTTAAAAAATGTTCTTAACACATCATCTTCCAGTCATCAATTTGTGCGCATACATATTAACGTTTCATATGCCATATATGTATGTATAAATATCCAGAATCAAAATAATGTTATTTTTTCATATTGACTTTAACTTTTCTCAAAAAAAAAAAACATTGATGATTCATCACAAATGGCCAACAAAATCGACAACTACTTAATAAATCGTTAAAAATAATGGCATGTCGATAATTGAAAATTAACTGCCAGTTTACAGAAGCCATGTAAACATTATCGCTTGTCTTTTTATATTGAAAACAAAAACAAATTTTGAGTGCTTTGTTTTTGTTTTCAATATAAATAACCAGACGAGAATTTTCACATGGCTTCTATGAACTGGCAATAAGACCCCAAATAAATTTTCAAATCCCCACGTTTTGTGAGAAAACGCCACATCTAACAACCCTGCACATGTGCACTCACACTTAAATGCACTCATCTTCTCTTTCATGGTGTAATTATACAGGTGACTGCGTAAGGATTTGTTATACAAAAATACGGCAACCATAGCTGTGTAAAGAACCGAAGAATGTCAAAAGCACAAAAATAATTGTACTAAAACCAAAACAAAATCGAAGTTTTTGACATTCTTCAGCTACAAAGCACATCGAGCAAAAAATTATCAGCTGAAGTAGCGCTGCCACCTAGTTAGATACACCTTGTTCTCTTTATTAAGGTTTTGTTGTTTTGTTTACATTTAAGGCTCAGTTAGCCGACTGTAATGTAATGCAACTGCAACAGTAAGAAACAGCTGATCGATTTTGTTATGTGAAAAGTAATGAAAATGGTTATAGAGATGTAATGTAACGTAACCTACTTTTCATATAAAAATATCGATCAGCTGTTTTCTACGTTACAGTTACATTACATTACAGTCGGCTAACTGAGCCTTTAAAATAACTTGAATAAACGTGTTATTTGATGCTTCTTCATTTCCTCTTTAGTCTTCAATTTATTTTAAAAGTGTTCGGTTCTTTAGGCCATAATTTTGTAAAAATTAATGGTAAAATTAAAGAAATCAGATAAATTATTGTGTTAAATTGTAAATAAATAGTTTAATTATAAATTTGAGCCAAAAATTAAACGAAACGACAATATAATTTCGGTACAAATTAGCTTGAAAGTTGTTCCAAATGTCGCGGCGCGCCGCTTGGTGATTATGCTTTGTGTGGCAGTTCGTACCTTTGTTCAATTCAAGTGCATGATATGGAGAAAAAGCGCAAAGTAAATACGGAAATAAGATGCTTAACAAAATAAGAATTGCAAATAGGTAAGTGTAGTATGTACGTGTGTATGTACGAATGTAAATAAATAATAATAAATAATGTCCACATGTGTAAAAATGTGCATGTATATAAACATATACATATACATATATATGTATATATACCGTCTAGTCAGCATAGAGCCATAAGCCTGATCCACGATTAGGCTTGGGTCGAACTCGTTCACTAGTTCATTTTTGCCACAAACCACTGATCAAACCCATTTAAATTACATGGGTTTGATCATTGGTTTGTGGCAAAAATGAACTTGTAAACGAGTTCGACCCAAGTCTACCCACGATATCAAAAACGTTCGACTTGTCGCACACTTAAGGTCGGGGCACAATGA
This sequence comes from Tachina grossa, assembly GCA_949987645.1. Lineage (NCBI taxonomy): Eukaryota > Metazoa > Arthropoda > Insecta > Diptera > Tachinidae > Tachina > Tachina grossa. The sequence goes on from OX465277.1 coordinate 113,406,486, forward strand.
ATCCGTCATACGTTAAACTTCGCCTTTTTTAACTTACATTAACGCAACGTCGGAGAAGGTTGGCACAATGAGTACTTTATTGACGGAAGAATTTGAACAGCTTCAATAGGCCGATCCTCCATTTTATTTATTAAATTCAACTTTTTGTATTCATTTCGTTTATTTCTTTTGTTTAATTTTATTTTTACTGCCACAAAACACAAAACCATAAATCAGAACATACCAAAAAAACCAACCAATGTCTGCCAAACTACTCAACGTGCGTTAAAATTTAAAAGTTGACCTAATTTGTACTTTTCGTTGACGGACACGTACTAAATTTAACAGACATCATAAGAAAAAATGTATTTCAACTTAGCTGTCAGTTGAAAAAGGCGAATTTTAACGCATGACGGATTCATTGTGCCCCACCCTTTACATTTGAAACAACAACAAAATATTAAAATTTGTTTTAGGTTTGAATGTACATAAGTGTGCGACAAGTCGAACGTTGTCGACATCATGGGTTTGGCCTCATATGCTCTATGTCAATACTCTTTTCTCTAGGAACAATTGCACTAGTTGAAATGTCGACAACTTTCATTTTATGCGCGAGTATAGATACGTTAGAGACAACAGTTCAAGTGTATTTCTGGTGACATTGCCAATGAACACATCAATAGTTGGGTTTTCTTTTTATTATGCTGTGCAGTAATGTTAAAAAATACATACAGGGAAAAGCTATAACTTAACAAGTAAGAGTGCTATATTCGGCTGTGCCGAATCTTATATACCCTTTACTAAAGTGCGTTTATGTAGTATAGAGATACATACTCAAGCACATACTTACTTTTATGTACAAAGAAAAAAATAATAATTTTCAAACCCTAGAATCATAATTTTAGATTTTTCTGATTACTTATACCAATCTAGTAGTTCTTAAAAAAATATAGAAAGTGTGTTAAATGAAAAAAAGGAAATTAAAAAAAAAATGTTTTAATTAGTTACTTTAATGTCTAGAAAAAAAATCATAATTTCCAGCTCTGGAACTGTGGCTTTTGTTTTTATAATTTTCTATACCAAACTTTTCTTTCCAAAAAGTAAAATATATATAACTTATAAAGGAAAAGATAAAAATTAATTAGACTTAGTTACTTTTATATATCAAAAAAGTGTAAGTGTCCCAACCCTGAACTCATCTTTTTTGATTTTTCTGATTTCTTACACCAATCTCTTTCTTTTAAGAATTTAAGAAATGTTTAATTTATAGAAAAAAAGGAAAAATTTGTTTTAGTAACTTACTTTTGTAGAAAAAGTTAAAGTTTTCCAACCCTGGAATCGTCTTTTTAATTTTTTTAATTGTTGTTTTTATTTGAAATACCAATTTTATTCGTTATCAAGCATAAAATAATGTTATTTAATAAAAATAGATAAAGATTAGTTTTCGGTAGTTAATTTTTTATATCACAAAGAATCCTCCTTTTTGGTTTTTTTTGATTTCTTACACCATCTTTTTTTTAAGAATATAAGGTATGTTTAATTTATAGTAAAAAAGAAAAAAATTGTTTTAGTAAGTTACTTTTGTATAAAAAATAAGATTTTCCAACCCTGGAAACGTCGTTTTAATTTTTTTTATTTTTTTTTTATTTTGAAATACTGAAGTATAAAATAAGTTTATTTTATAAAAAAAAAATAGTTTTCGGTAGCTAATTTTTTATATCACAAAAAGTGTGGATTTTCCAACCCTGAAATCAAACTTTTTAATTTTTCTGATTTCTTATACTAATCTATTTCTTTTAAGAATATAAGATATCTTTAATTTATAGAGAAAAAGGAAAATTTTGCTTTAGTAAGTTACTTTTGTATAAAAAAAGTTAAAGTTTTCCAACCCTGGAAACATCTTTTTAATTCTAGAAGGTTAATCTTTAATTTGAAATACCAATTTTATTCGTACTAAAGTATAAAATAAGTTCATTTAATAAAAAAAATAAAAATTAATTTTCGGTAGTTAATTTTTTAATCACAAAAAGTTTCAGTTTCCCAACCCTGGAATCATCCTTTTTGATTTTTATGATTTTTAACATCAATTTCTTTCTTTTAAAAACATTAGATATGTTTAATTCATAGAAAAAAAAGGAAAAATTTGTTTTAGTAAGTTACTTTTGGATAAGAAAAAAAGTTAAAGTTTTCCAACCCTGGAAACATCTTATTAATTTTTTGAAGTTAAATTTTTTATTTGAAATACCAATTTTATTCGTGGTGAAGCATAAAATAAGTTTATTTAATAAAAATAATTGAAAAATTAGTTTACGGTAGTTAAATGTATATATCACACAAATCGTAGGTTTTCCAACCCTGGAATCATCCTTTTTGTTTTTCTGATTTCTTACATCAATCCCCTTCTTTTAAGAGCATTACATATGTTTAGTTTATAGAAAAAAAAGGAAAAATTTGTTTTAGTAAGTTACTTTTGCATAACAAAAAAAGTTAAGGTTTTCCAACCCTGGAAACGTATTTTTAATCTGAAACCGTCTGCTCGATTTTGCCGATTTTCAATACCAATCTTATTTCGACAATTTCTGATCCACCAGTCCAAGAACGAAGTCTCTAGCTTTTCTGGGAGCTTCGGAAAACCGATTTCACGTACAGACAGACGGACAGACGGACATCGCTTATTCGTATTCCCTATACATAAGGATCCAGAATATATGTACTTTATAGCTCGCTTATTAATATTCTAGAAATTAGAAACGGAATGACAAACCTATATATACCCCTTTACCATTTTTTGGTAAAGGGTATAAAAATAAGAACGCATCACATTAATTCAATAATTTTCAATATAATACAAAATTTATATTAAAATACTTAAAAATAAATAAAATTAATAAATTAATACTGTAAACTAATATTTTTCCATATTGAAATAATAAATTTCAACATGACTAGACTTTCCCCATATTCATAAAAAAATAAAATGAATTTGAAATTCATTTTAGGAAAATTTTGTATGGAAAAATTGAAATAAAATACATTTCAAATTCTTTTCAAGTTTTATGAATATGGGGGTTTATGTTTATGTTTCTTATTAATTCAATATGGTTCTTATTGATTTTAAGCTGTTTTTTTCTCTGGGTGTATGTATGTGTTTTAGTTTGTTCCCCCAATCCTTATAAAATTATTGACCAGGGTTACTAGAATGTACTAGTGAATCTTTGGTTCAAATGTCTGGTGCTAAAGTCTACTGGTAGATTTTGAATAACAACCCTATGTTATGTGGTAATAGGCAATTACATTGGCTGGGCTATACCTAGTCAAGAGTACTATTGACAATGTCACTAGTAAATCACTATAATTTTACTATTGACACCGAGCGACGATTTTTTCATTTGTTCTTCTATCGAAATAGACAAAAAAATCTATTTCAAAAAAATAATGTGTTAGGGGCTTTCAATATTAAGGTAACAATATACATATGTCTTTTGTCTCTCAATTTTTTTCTCCCTTTTGACGCACTCTCCTTGCAAAATTTTTGTGTTAATGAACACTTTCCAGTAACAGTTGTTACAAATTCGTAACAATTTTTAGTAAATGAACAAACCCAATATTATTTTATTCATTACGGGACATACATTAAGCCATTAAAAATGTACTAGCCATTACAAAATTCTGAAATTTGTTTTGCTGGCTTACGTTATAAATGAACGAGAATGTCGAATGTTATTGGAAAACTTTCGTCTAAGTTTACTGGGATAAGCAGTATTATTTACTGCAATAGGCAAAACTGTGTATATCATATTCTTAATCGCACAAGTTGGATTTAGTATTTTCTTTTAAGAAATTTATTATTTTACATATTGTCATAAGCTTACCTTAATCGAAATTTATTTGCTGGTGTAGAAAAATAAAATAGATTAATGTCGAATATAAATTATTCGCTGGGTTTTCTAAGCTTACCAAGCTTATTACGCTTATTTTTCTTTTGTGATTTTCAAAAATATTATTATTTGTGAATTCTCAAATAGTTTTTGAATGTCTGTGCACAAGATAAGAGGTTTTTGAATTCAATTTTATTTTTACAAAGAACGCTGATGGTGAAGGTGTAGTGGCACTCGAAAACAGCTAGTTGTTCCGTTCTACTACGTGTTTCTTAGAATATTTACAATTCGCTTTGGTGTTATTTGTTCATAATAATTATCACATGTAATTTGGCTTACAAAGCGATACGAACTTTAGCCTAATCAAAACATAAATATGGAAACAAATGAAGTTAAAACAATAATAATAAAGCCAACTAATAATCATTTTGATTTAAATAAATTCAAATTTAAATTTAAATTTTTATTATTTATTAATGACTTGAAAATTCATAACTATACGAATGTATGTACAAATAGGAACATTTAACCAAATGTGCGAGTATAACCAATACCAAATCGGCGATCTGGGCGACTGTTGCCATAAGGTCCACCCAAATGTTGAGAGTATCCCGCTGAAGCATCAATTGAATGACGTTTGTTTTGACTCTCCCAAACCTTTTGGCGGGCATCAATGTTAACATCGAACCCCTGTTTACGCGAACCACCGCCTGATGCAGTAATTGTAGGAAGCTTCAGAAAAATAAAATAAAATAAAATAAAATAAAATAAAAATAAATAAATAAAATTATTTTGCAAAACCTACATTTCTCTTATTATCGGGGGGTGGCAATTGGAACTGTGGAATAATAGAAAACAGAAATAATTTTTTATGAATATGTACATACTTTGGTTTTTTTTTCGTATTTAATTTCTAACCTTATTTTGAGCCATTACCGAAGCTGTCATAGCCACCCAGCAAAATGCCAACAATATTGCGATTTTCATTTCGTCAAGTTTAATAATCAATTTAGACTGCTACTGATATGAAAATTGTCTTTCTTCTTTTATACAGACTTTTCGGCCTGTTTTCGAGAAGGGGAT